>OZ010719.1:22693995-23128545 GCA_963932345.1 Ophion ventricosus
AAAAAAACGTGAATGAAAAAAAAAATTTACCAATCTTGTTGGGATATTGAAAAGTGTTCTTGAAAGTTTGCGAAAAGTTAATTTTATTCGTACGTTGAATTAAAAAAAAATGCATGCCCGCACTTGAATGGGAAAAAAATATCGCGTAGGTGTGCATGCGTGTATATGATACCTGCATAGCCGGGTATAAACATGGACGGTATGTCGACTGTGGGCGCCTCGAACGGACGTTGCGACACGTGAACCTTGACACAGAGCCAAAGGTTAAGCAAGCCCGCATAAATAAAAAAATACACACATCGTTGAAGATGCTACAGGAAAAGTGTGGTCCGGCCTTGCTCCTTGCTATTTTGTTAAATGTTTTCTTACGAGCAAGCTGATTGGAAATTGAAATAATTAATTACTGTAATCGTGACGAATTCCCATCAAATTTCATAAATTCGAAAAGAATTGCACCTGATATTGGAACGGAATTTGTACAGCGTTTTCTATCCTTTTTCGATGAGAATCTAGCCTTGGCTAGAGAGGTCGCATAATGCAGGGTTTGCGGGTACGCATATATACACTGACAGAAAAATTCTATTGATATTAACTTGAGGCGTCTATTTGATTTTTTTTTCTATATTTGAATTAACTAGATTTTTCGTGAAATCAATTTTTTACTATTGCATACCATTATTGAAATTATTTATTTTGAATATATTTATTTATTCAAATTAAGATCTATTTAATATCATCTAATAACTAAATATTTTATTGATTCCTAACAAATCTGTGATTTGGTTTCATCTGTTCAGAAAACCATTTAGTTGAATCCACTAAGTTCATATATTTAATTTTTTTTTAAGTTAAATTGAATAGAACTTTTGTAGAGTCAAACATTTTTCTATTAGATTGAATTAATGGTCTGTCTTTATTGCAACAAATACTTATTTGATTCAAGCTATTGGCGAACGTTTGCGTTTGTTTGGGTTGAAAGAAATATATATTTGTATTAAATAGATATTTATTCGAGCTAATAAAAATATTTTTGATTAAAACATGTACATTCAAAGAAGAATGTGCTTGATTCTAATCTTTATTTATTTAATTTAAATATATATTGTATTTAACTAGAATAGCTGGAACAAATAAAAATCTATATTTGAAACAAATATGATCTTAGTAGGCCTACTTGATTTAAGCAGATCCTATTTATATTAATTTTTTTTTGGCAGTGTATAGATGTCAGTGTATATATAGATATATATATACACTGCCGGTCAAACGTTTGAGTACACCAGTCGAAATTTCTTGCCGCACTAAAAGTTAGATAGCGGACTCAAAAATAAAGATAATGACATTTCCTAAGCGGCGTTTTGAAGAGGACAAATTTACCTTCATTTTGATTTTTTAGAAAATTTTTTACAATTTTTTTTGGGCCCGGTACACCTTTTTGAAAATGGCTATTTTTCAGCTTTTTTTCCACGTCTAAAACTGCCCGCATAACTTCTGGCGAATTTCTTCGCTCGTTTTTTTTTCATGACAAACTTAAAGAGGGTATCAAAACCTATATTTTCGTTTTTTAGAAAGTTTCGTGCGATTTTTTTTCGCTCCAGTATTGCATTTTTAGCTAAAATGACATGTTTTAGAAAAATAGGCGTAGTCCAATAACTATGGGGTTTCAGAGAAAATGTCAAGAGGATTTCAGAGGCAAAATAAAGGTAAATTTGTCCTCTTTAAAACGCCGCTTGGAAAATTTGATTATCTTTATTTTTGAGTCCGCTATCTAACTTTTAGTGCGGCGAGAAATTTCGACTGGTGTACTCAAACTTCTGGCCGGCAGTGTATATATGTATATATATATATATATATATATACGTAAATGCTGCACAGGTTTCTTATCCTAACGATACAACTGGAAGAACCAGTCCTCTTACGAAATAAATGTTTCCATATGTTATTTGATTTTTTTTATTCTACGAAGCCAGAACATCCGGATATTCGATAATAATAAGTTTGATAGTCAACGAACTGTTTCGAGTATTACGTCGACACTAATGAGCAGTTGTGTTGCCGTGACTTGCGTGTATTCCTCGGAGGGTGAAAACAATCGTTCTTGTTCCAAACGAAATTGCACATTACCATTGATATTTTTTTTTTCATTGAAAAGACCGGACGTTTGTTGAATTTTTTCAAGGTCCCTTAATATCGGTGCTAATTTTTCCGTTCTCCGAATGGTCACGAAAATCGTTGCGTTTGAGAAAAAAAAAAGTTTTTTTTTTGACGAAATAAAGACGGAAGGAAGGTTTTCCTCGTCGGATGATCTTTTTATTTTTGGTCTCGGGAATTATAAGTTCTTGACGTAGTAACTGGCAATGTGAAATTTAAGAGATCGAAGCGAACGCTCGAGCATCGATGAAATAAATATCAGATAACGATGCGATCTTATCGCCCAACATCAGAATGCCAGTGTTGAATTATTCCAGACCTTTTGACTCTACCTTTAAAATCTGAATATATCAGCTTCAGCAATTCAATACGATTGAAAGTGCGTAACAGAAGAAAAAAGAACGACATAGTGGTAAATGTCTTTGCGTCATTTCAACTGTGAATAATATTGGAAACCCCGAGTTGAAAAGATTACAAATCGTACAACGTACTCTTTGTCAAGAAAGTGAAAAAATTAGGCCTACGATACGAATTTTGCGGTGACAAATTCTGTAAATTGTGCCATTGTGTTCCTCTTGTTCATCTTGCCTCTGGTACTTGACCCCCTTTACGACGGCTTAGCAATTATTTTCCTGATTAATACTCGAGGAACAACGTCATCGTTCGATAACCCCCGAGACAAGATCAAATCAAATAGTTTCGTGCTTAAAAATTTTGATTTTTTTTTTACAATTAACTATGAAGTGATACGAACGAACAGTGACTGCTCCACTATATACGTAAACGTAATATACAATGGAATTTCTTAAAATATCAATTTGTACGTTTTCCATCTCAAAAACATGATAAGAAATCAATTGGCCTTACTCTGGACAAGATTACGCTCCTGTGACTAAATCTGTCCTTCAATTTTCTTGTGTCTCTACCCGTCCGGAAATTGTCGTAGGGATCCAATTGGATTCCCATACTTATCCCTATCGGTTATTACGGATTTTTTTTTTTTCGTACTCGCGAGAACTTGTCGAATCGGCGACTGGATAATAGTTGGACTGTACTTCCGTTCTAAACGTCAGAAAAAAGGTTGGGTATTACGCTGACGGATCGATCCAAAAAATAAATTCAACGAGCACACGAGTACAAGTTTCGGGGAAAAGAATCGTGAAGAGTTCGAGGGGTGAAAAAAAAGCATATTTTCAAGAATTTTTTTAGACGACACAGGGAATGCTGGTTTATTTAATTAATTTCAGCACAAACAAAAAATTAACCGTTTCCATTACTAGCATAATTGGAGATAAAATGATAAAAATTTCCCTAAAAAAATATGATTCATTCGCAAAAAATAGAAGGAAAAATGGGCCCACGATGAGACTAGTCTTAAAGATCATACAATGGGTTACTTTATTTTAGAGAATATTTTGGGAAAAAAATAAAAAATGGCAATCATTAAAAAAAAATAGTTTCCACTTTCGAAGCAAAAGATACGTGGTCCAGTATAAATAATAATTTTTATCATATTTTTTTCACCAAAGTCTGCTCCAAAATGAAAAAAATTAAATATTGACATTTGTCGATATTTCAATTAGTTCAGGAGTTATCAGCGTTTAAACGTTTCCAAAACTTCCGAAATCGTCATTTTTTGGAAAATTATAACTCCTCAATGAGAAGCGATAAGAAATCTAAAAATTAGTGTGGACATTCCTTTCATGGGGTACAATTTTCCAAAAAAATTGTCGGGGTCACGGGCTAGGTGAAATGGTGTGGAATGCCTCATATATATAATATATATACAGGATGGCCGGAACATTGACGTCCAAAAATAAAATTTAGGTCCCTCGTATCGTGGGGTATCCGAATCACCCCCATGTATGTTCCGCGACTTTTCATAGTTTTCGAGTTATGAATTTTTTTCCGAATTTTTGAGAATTTTCGACCTGACCAATTAAAAAAAAATCTAAAAAAAAGTAGAAGAGTTTGTCGAGATTTTTTTTTGCAACTGAATCTTCATGAGTAGTACTTTTCTGCATAAAATAATCAGCTTGGTAACTGTGATGAAAGTTATGAAAATGTTGGTCTAAAGTGAAAAATTTTCGTTCGGTAAATTATGACTTCAATTTTCAACTTTAAATTAAAAATCTAAACAGGTGACTTCATGGTTCCTAATTAGGCCTCAAGAATGCGCCAGACTCTCAGCTTTCATAATCATTAAAAAAAAAAGTAGTACTTAATAGGGCTACTTTGGCTAAAATTGGCCTTCAAAGACAGCGAGGTGGAAAATTCTTAAAATTAGCCATCTGATTAAAAAAAAAACTTTTGCCCATTTTATCATTCCTAAGGTTATTTAGTTTGTTAACTAACCAAAAATGACTGCAGGAAAGCTAAGATTTAAACATTTGGAGGTTTATTTTTTTTTAGTTTAATTTAAGTTTACTGAATTTTGCGCGATCCGTTCTCGTGGATCAGGTAAAAGAGTTGCGCCTTCGTTTACGGGTTGTTTACCTCCAAATGTTTAAATCTTAGCTTTCCTGCAGTCATTTTTGGTTAGTTAACAAACTAAATAACCTTAGGAATGATAAAGTGGGCAAATTTTTTTTTTTTTAATCAGATGGCCAATTTTAAGAATTTTCCACCTCGCTGTCTTTGAAGGCCAATTTTAGCCAAAGTAGCCCTATTAAATACTACTTTGTTTAAATGATTATGAAAGCTGAGAGTCTAGCGCATTCTTGAGTTCTAATTAGGAACCATGAAGTCACCTGTTCAGATTTCTAATTTAAATTTGAAAATTTAAGTCATAATTTACCGAACGTAAATTTTTCACTTTAGACCAACATTTTCATAACTTTCATCGCAGTTACGAAGCTGATTATTTTATACATAAAAGTACTACTCATGAAGATTCAGTTGCAAAAAAAATATCTCGACAAAGTCTTCTACTTTTTTTTTAGATTTTTTAAAAATTGGTCAGGTCGAAAATTTTCAAAAATTCAGAAAAAATTCATAACTCGAAAACTATGAAAAGTCGCGGAACATACATGGGGGTGATTCGGATACCCCACGATACGAGGGACCTAAATTTTATTTTTGGACGTCAATGTTCCGGTCATCCTGTATATATCTAACGTACGAGCGTGACGTTTTAGTATAGGGATCCTATGGGTCATCCCTATACTAAAACGTCACGCTTATACATTGGATTCGAATCAGGATTCCTCATTGGATTCCAATGTACGAAACCAATCTGAATTCCGAAGGATTCCTACATTATCAAAGAATTCGAAACGATCCTTCATGGATCACACCGTATTCTGTAAGTTAAATTTTCTTAACGAAATATATAGATATACAAAACGAGTGGATCTTGAGAAAGTATAAATCTTATCTTAAGGCCTTATATACGCGAATTCGCCGATTTTCGAAGGTACTTTTATAGACGCGGTTAAAAAAAATGACGCATATATTGACAACATTTTTTTTACAGATCATTTATGCACATGGTTAAGTGTATGTAAAAAAAAAAATCAGAAATATTAACATATGGCGGAGATATAACATAATAAAGCAATGTATTTTTTTTGCGCGCGCGTTGATGGTGAAAGTTCTCGGCATCGATGTGGGTGTCTGAAAAAAAAATGAACATATTTATAATTGCATAATGAATGTATCTTCAGTGTGAACCAACAATATTATTTTTTTTAAATTATTATAATAAAAATTCGAAACTTACAATTTTTGTACTCAATTTTCTGTCGGTATTTTATTTTTTATATTTTTTTCTGTCATTGAAATTTTTGTTTCTGTGGTTCACACGATAGGTGATGATACTAAGAATACGTTGTAAAAATTTCAAAGCGATCTGAACCTTCGTTCAAGAGTTAGAACTTTCACAAGGTTCAAAAAAGTGAATCGTGGAAAAACGGGTTTCTAGTTGTCGGTCGGGCGCACCGCGCAGTATCTATTATAAATGCAATCTTACCTTATTTAATACAATTTTTGGAATTTTTCAATTCTGTAAAGCTTAAAATATTCCTAACCGTTCAGGCTAATGGAATAAAAAAAAATGTTGAACCTTTTCGCGTATAAAGGCCTTAAACTCGCTGAAAAAAACGAATATCTTGAAAATCGATTTGAATCATATAACGGAAATTCCACTGTAATTATCGGTTCTTATTAATTTTACTACACCTTGACACAACATCACCACACACGTACAAGCTCACGGAGCGTGGAGATGATGTTTCGATACGTCGAGTTTGTTTATGAACAGTGCAGAATTCATCTGGATCCCGATGAGGACTCTCTATGTGCGGTGTCCGAATTAAATTCCTATAGAGATGTGGGTGTATCTTGAGACTTCCCAATAAATATGTGCACGGTATCAGAAAAGGATATATTTGTTTTGGGAGATCCGCCAAATTCCGGTTGAAAATATCAAATGAAAAATCCTCAAACTACGTAAATCGACAAACAGTGCGTTATCCACTTGGATTCCAATGTGGACCTATGTACGCCGTCCCTATCAAAACGGAATGTGGTAGGATTTGGGCAGACCGCGACAAATTTCTGCACGGGTAGGCATAGGTATGCAAAGTTGCGAAACCAATGGCTCTGAGACTTTGTTGTGTATTTAATCGATGTATCGTCATGAATATTGCTACATGTACGACGAACGAATGTACGACAACCAGGTCAATTTAGCTTCGTCCAGCGGTCTCCAAAGCTCGCGGTCGTCAATTGTCGAGAAACAAATTACAAGCGATTAAAACGTAAAAGAAGCCTGAGAGCAGTATGGAATGATAAAACAATTGACGGATTTATCATTGCGCCTCAGTCGAAGGTTCACTGTCGGAACTGTAGGTCGTTATTTTTTTTTTATTAGCGATGTGACTAATACGCTGATTAAGAAATCTGTTTTAATAACGATACTGAATTCAATGAGAAAAAAAATCTTACGGGTCTTTCAAAACAACATCTATTCACGTGAATGCAAGTCAAATTACACAAACGAGTTCAACCATTTTTTTTCTATTATATAAGTTTTGTTTAATTGAGGAATAATAAATAGTTCTTTAATTCCAAGTATACCTTTGCTGGTTTTTACACAGTTCCCCCCTCTGTACATTGATACCCTTTTACACGTTTCTTTCTCTTTTTTTGTTCACATTTATCTTTCTTCACTTTTCTCCTTTATGCTTCCTTTCTCATCGTGCCTTCAAAGACTCTCACATACTAGTACAATTCTTTTATCGGTTTTCCTTTCTTTTCTGTATTAACCCTCAATCCGTCAAGATATTTGAGACACCTTAATCCCGTGAACCTGGGTCACTACCAAACCAATAATTGTCAATGAAAAAATCTGAAAAAAATTCATGGTTAATCTTTAGGCCGTACTTCTCAAGGGAAAATAGGGTTTTTTCTTCTTATTTTTGATGTTTTTCTTTTTAATTAAATAGCAACCTGCGAAGAAAATGATTGGGACAGGACGAAAATGACCCAGGTTCACGGATTGAGGGTTACTTTTTCCTCTCAGTGCCTCTCCCTTGCAGCCTCTTCGCCACTTCTACAAACGATCTACCACTACCTTATTCATTTTTTCTGTTATTTTCTCACATTCGAGAATGTGTTCCAAACTTTCTTCCTCCTTTCTACAACATCGACATAGAGTATCTGCGTATCCGTTTTTACCTCCTTTTCCTGTATTGCCGCATTGTAACTTTGCCCATGTTTCTTTAGAGTTCTTTCCCTCTATGCACTTCGCTTCCATTTCTATATTTTGTTTTCGATTTTTATACTGCCTGCAATATGTCGAATTGTCAATTTTGTTCCAGTCTTGTTGTATTTTCTGGTCCGTTTTTATTTCTATAGCTCTTTTGATTATCTTTCCTACTCTCTTCATATCTTCGTTTCTTATGATTTGCCACATTGCCCTCACTTCTACCGCCTCCATGGCTCCCTTCATTTCCAGTTCCCATTTCGATGAGTTTGCACTTAAGGCCTTATATACGCGAAAAATTTCAAAATTTTTCATTTATTTTTTATTTCATTAGCCTGAACGGTTAGGAATATTTTAAGCTTTACAGAATTGAAAAATTCCAAAAATTATTAAAGTTACAACATTTAGAGCGCGTAATAGATATCGCGCGGCGCGCCCGACCGTCAACTTCAAAGCCATTTTTCCACGATTCACTTTTTTGAACCTTGTGAAAGTTCTAACTCTTGAACGAAGTTTCAGATCGCTTTGAAATTTTTACAACATATTCTTAATACAATCACCTATCGTGTGAACCACGGAAACAAAAGTTTCAATGACACAAAAAAAATATAAAAAATAAAATACCGACAGAAAATTGAGTAAAAAAATTTTACGTTTCGAATTTTTATTATAATAATTTTTTTAAATAATATTGTTGGTTCACACTGAAGATACATTCATTATGCAATTATAAATATGTTCATTTTTTTTCAGACAACCACATCGATGCCGAGAACTTTCACCATCAACGCGCGCGCAAAAAAAATACATTGCTTCATTATGTTATATCTCCGCCATTTGTTAATATTTCTGATTTTGCATAAATGATCTGTAAAAAAACGTTGTCAATATATGCGTCATTTTTTCTTAACCGCGTCTAGAAAAGTACTTTCGAAAATCGGCGAAATCGCGTATATAAGGCCTTAATATCCCTCTGGCTTCTTCTTTCGAACACTTTTTTGGCCACGTATCTTCCGACATTTTCATTACCACACATAGGTAGTTTTCTGCTCGGTTCCATGCTTCCATTCCTATGCCCTTTATAAGGAATAATAAATATTACTCTTATAGAGAAATAAATTAACTTTGATATTGCGTACATGTGAATGAATTGAAGAAATTCCTGTTGTTCAGATAAAAGGCATGAATCTAACGTGGACCTGCACCATTCTGAGCTTATTCGTCTTCGCCACCGCACTTTCCGACAATCAGCTCAACAGCTTTATAAAACTAACCAAGTACGGTTACGAGGATTCGTGCACGAGGTCCGCCCAATTCGAATGGATTTTTGTCAACGAGCCAACCAACGAAACTCGTCGATTATGGGTATGATCAGGAGTATCTTCAACAGAAAAGGCTTCATTTTTTGTTTGAATCTATTTAAATTCGGAGATCGAGCGTTTCAGCGGTGAAAGTTAAAGGGATAGGCTTGCTCGTTCAGTGAAAATTTGACTTCAACATTTCTATAAATTCCACGACACACTTTTCGAGAGTTTTGACCAATTAAACAGTTTTGGAAATAAAAAATATTGAATATTTTTTTTATTTTATTAACGTTCTATCATCTATCTAGAAAGTTCGACCCCAATTCAATCGAGAAATACAATAACCGGATAAACATATGATATGGCTTTTAGGAAAATGCAATGAGCGAGTATGCGCTTCACAAAATAAAACAGGCAAACGAGACGCGTGAGGAAAATGTCGAAACTTTGCAAAGCCCCACATTGGAGTACACGTACAACATTGTCATCAAGCCGGGCGACGCTTTGCTCGCCGTCGAAGATTTCCATGAGGTAAAAACACGCGACTGTCGTTTTTTAACATTTTTTTTTTCAACGCGTATATTTCCTTTACAATCTTTTTTAAAAAAATTCCGCTAGCTCGTATCTTTCTCCGGTCAAGCTGAGCTGTCTCGACTCACCGGATATTACGTGACAGGAAGCGAAAAACAATTCAGACAAGGTGAAACGACCAAACGGCAGCGAAGCAATAATATACCAAAAAATTTAGTCTTATGAAAGATGTAATAATGTTTTAATGTTTAAAAAAAAAAACAACAGACGCGGAACGTCAGTTGACACGCTATGGAACTGCGAAGGATAAATTTTCTGCTTGGACAGCTTGGCATCGAACGCTGTCACCAATGGCAGCAAACTTTTCCCACAGCCTGCAGCTGGTTGAAAAAGCTGCAAGAGCAAATAGTACGTATGAAAGTGATTATTTTTTTTTTACTCATGGGCGTGAACCAAGTACAATAGATTTGCGGAAAATCCGTCGAGAGGAATTTTTCCCCTCGAGATATTTCGCAACAGCGAATGCATCGTCGTCACGTCGTGAAAAATTTCTCAAGCGTGCAATGGATGATGCAGTTTGAATGAAAATGAGTTTTAGATCGGAAAAATCAAAACTCAAGATGAGATTATAATCCCTGGACTGATCGAACACCCAACGTTCGTTTACAATCGGACAAAATGATTAGCTATTGTTTCTGGTGAAAAGGAACATTTCCGGTACCCGCGATAAAATTTTACCAGAGTCACCATCGATTACTATTAAATATTTTATAGCATAAGCATAATAAAAGTCGTTATAAAAAAATATACTGAAAGAACGAATTGTATAATAATAGAAGGTGTAGTAAAAAGAAATCCATTATTTTTGCATGAAATTGAAGGCTTTATTTAGCATAGTTAGAATGATCCGATTTAGGTCTAATATGCACCGCTTTGATCGATAACTTGTTGCCACTTTGAAGGTAATTTCATTATGCCTTTCTCATAGAAACCCTCGTCCCTATTGGCAAAAAACTGGGACAGTCGATTTTCACAAGCTTCTCTTGAGGCGAATTTTTCACCAGCAAAATCTTTCGCCATAGACAGAAACAGGTGGTAATCACTTGGTGCCACATTCGGACTATAAGGTGGATGCATAAGAACCTCCCAACCAAGCTCCCGGGGCTTCTGGCGAGTCACTATCGATGTGTGTGGCCTGGCGTTGTCCTGATGGAACACAATTTCTCTTCTATTGGCCAAAGCTGGCCGCTTCTGGGCGATTACTTCCTTCAGACGGTCCAATTGTTGACAGTACAGGTCCGAATTAAAAGTTTGGCCGTAGGGGAGCAGCTCATAGTAGATGATTCCCTGCCAATCCCACCAAACACACAGTAAAATCTTCCTGACCGTCAATCCTGGCTTGGTCAGGCCGTTTGCGCCGGCTCACCGCGATTCGACCACGACCGTTTTTGCTTGACGTTGTCGTAAGTGACCCACTTTTCATCACCGGTCACCATCCGCCTTAGAAATGGGTCGATTTTGTTACGATTCTGCAGCGATTCGCAGATGGAAATTCGGTCCATGAGGTTTTTTGCGTTAACTCGTGTGGCACCCATACATCGAGGTTCTTTTTGTATCCAGCCTTATTCAAGTGGTTCCAAACAGTTTTTTGTGCAATGTTTAGCTCCTGGGTAATTGAAACAGTGCTTACACGACGGTCGGACTCGACGATTTCCATTATTTTATGGACATTTTCGACAGTTGGCCTTCCAGAACGTGGTGCATCTTTAACATCAAAATTACCGGAACGGAATCGACGAAATCAAAATTGCGCGTGATTGGCTGTTACAGTATCAGGACCGTAAACACTATTCACATTTTGAGCCGCCTGGCGTGCGTTTTCGCCTTTATCAAAGAAAAACTGTAAAATATGGCGTATTTTCACTTTGCTGGTGGCCATCTTTGACGCGCGCGCAAAAAATATTGAGTCAAGCAATCACAAAACTGTCTGAGATGTTTATTTTAGTACGAAATCTTATCTTTCTAACGCCATCTAGCGTAATCCGATCGCACTTATACAACGCGAGATACAGATTACTAAAGCCATCTATTGCAAAAAGAATGGATTTCTTTTTACTACACCTAATATGATAACATAAAATATAACAATATAATAAAATATTAATACAATAAGATAATAATAATATCATTTAATAAACGAGTATAATAATAATAATAATAATTCAATCCGTTAATTTTCGTTGCGAATTAAATTTACCCGTGTGAATTTTACACTTTTAGGTAAAAGTAGTATCCGCGAATATTGGGAAATGCTGAGTGGCTACGAAAATGGTTACGATCGCGCTAAACACGAATGGAACAAAATATCAACGGTCC
The DNA here is from genome assembly GCA_963932345.1 of Ophion ventricosus. Taxonomy (NCBI): domain Eukaryota; kingdom Metazoa; phylum Arthropoda; class Insecta; order Hymenoptera; family Ichneumonidae; genus Ophion; species Ophion ventricosus. Next base: position 22,706,065 of record OZ010719.1, read on the forward strand.
ATAACAAGATTTTGGGCTTTGTGAAAAATCGCTTGGGCCTCAAGTACGGCGATCAAATCGAAAAAGATACACTTTCGGCGCATCTTCTAGGTAAAAATTCAAAATTGGAATCCACTTTGATCGTAACAAAATATGCCATCTACAAAGCATATAATTTTTTTATCGTATTGTGCGAATCCGAAAGTTGATTTAAAAAAAATATTACCCGCAGGTTCTCTTCGGGGCTACGATTGGACAAATTTAGTTCTGGACGTTGCACCGTACAGCGACGTGACGTACAACGTTATGAAAAAAATGTGGGAAACGGTGAGTTTTCGGATCGAATAAAGTTTCAGCTAGTGATTACCAGCGCTGATCATTTTATTCTGTCAGGATAATGATGATAATTGATGAATCACAGAAATTAGTTGGCGAAAATCTGTACAAAGAAGCCTCAAGGCTTGGCCACATTTTGCTCAAGCACATGCCACAAGCAAACTTTTGGAAGGAAAGCAATTTTCGAGGCCAATGCCCGTCGCATTTGATCAACCTCTGCCAAGAGGGCGACATGCGGTTCGTACTAGAAATTCATTTCACAAAAAAAAATTATGTTTAAATTAATTGCATCGAAAAACGACTCGGCGCTGATTTAAAAATGTGCTTATTCATTTGTAGAATCTCAACCTGTTCCGAGGCGTCGATCACAAACTTTATTTCGGCGCACAAAAACGTCGCTAAGATTCTTGCCACTCAGATGTCCCATGGTGCCGAGCCGATCCTCAATGCAGCCAACCGATTTTCAGGTTTGTAGCATCATTTTAGAATCTGTAAACACTGATAGCCCTTATGATTAAAAAAAAAACATCACAAATATTGGGGAGTACAAATTAATTCGGTCCGTTTTTTTGTGGTAAAAATCCATTTATTTCAAAATAAAAGGTATGAATAGATTAATCAAAGTATTGTCCATCACTGGCTACTACTTTTTCCCACCTCTCAGGCAATTTACGAATTCCATCTCGAAAAAAAGTCTCGTCCTTTGAGGCGATCCAAGTTTTGAGCCAATTTTCGATTTCTGCGAAAGAAGTGAACCGGTGACCTGCTAAATCCTGCTGCATCCGTCGGAACAATCAGTAATCAGAAGGAGCAATGTCCGGAGAATACGGCGGATGCGGTAAAATATCCCATTTGAGCGTTTCCAAATATTTTTTTACGACTTTTGCGGAATGAGGCCGAGCGTTGTCGTGCAGAAGAATAATTTTGTCATGTCTTTGCTCGTATTCCGGCCGTTTTTCTCATAATGCACGGCTCAAACGAATCAAATGTAATCTATACCGATCGCCCGTAATGGAATCGCCAGGTTGTAGCAGCTCATTGTCTCATTTGGCTGTCCAGGGCGAGGCTTGTCTCCAACGCTGAAATTACCGTTCTTAAAGCGTCGAAACCGTTCCCTACATGATTTATCAGTTGGAGCATCATCACCATAAACTTCAACAAGCATTCGATGCGCTTCAGCTGCACTTTTCTTCCAATTAAAGCAGAAAAGTAAAACTTCCCGCAAATGCTGCTTAGTTAACACAAAATTTCACATATTCAACACGATAAAAAATAAGGTTTTTAATGGAACTCAAAGCGATATGAGCTGAATGTTATTGACAGATGTCTAACCTCTCTGAAACCACCGAAATCAGCTGTCACTATGAAACATTCATAACAGCCAGAGCCATCTCTTGAAAACGGACCGAATTAATTTGCACTCCCATATTTATACTTCATCATAAATATGATTTAAAAAAAAACAGCAAGAAAACGGCAATTTTAAATATCATTGAAGAAAATAGCGTGGAAGAACATAGCATTTTGCATACAAAAAAGCACTTTAAATAGCATTTTAATTATCATTAAAGAAAACCGCGAGAAAATAGCATTTCAAAATACCATTTTTAGAAACGAGTAACTAATTACGATTTACAATAATCGAAGCTTAATCAATAAAATATGTTTATTATGTAATTATGCTTAAAGTGCGATTATTTACGTATCGTAACGCGTTCCATGCGATAAGCAGGAACGAGGCGAACGCAAAAGCGCGCACGCACATACAGGATAAATCGTACGCTTTTGGTTGACTAAAAATCCGAAGCTGTCAGAAGAATAAGGTTTTAAAACATGTATTTTTTTTTCCTTCAGCTCTCGAAGAGGGCGTGGCTGAACTATTTGGCATTTTATCGGTGAGTCACGCTTGGCTCAATAGCCGCGGTTTGATCGACAATACTACGGATTTCGACCAAGTACAGATTGTCTCGTTGATGATAACTGCTCTGGATGTTTTGCCGCGTATGGCCTATTATCTTGCCGCTGATGCGTGGAGAATCGACGCAACAACGAACAGAACGTTCCACCAAAATAATCTCACATCCACTTGGTGGAAGTATCGGTAAATCGATTGTTTCTTTTTTTTTCACTTTAAAAAATAATGTTTCTTGCAAGGATGCTCAGAAGCAGCTGATCGTGGAAAGAAAATACTAATAAATTTCACAACACAATACTTTTAACGTACTGAAGTAAATGCAGTTTGAAATAGAAGCACAGAGTCATTGCAAAAGATACACACCAAGGATTAATTTGATGTGAGTGTTTTTTTTTTAATTGAGTGATGTTTTCTGATCGATTGAGAAAGCTTTGTGTTACTCCAAATATTTCGAGGAAACGAATGCGTGCTAGGCTCATAGTAGACTTTATCGTATTTCTCAAGCATGGAATACGAGGGTATCAATACCAGCGTGCCGGATCTTCCAACATTTCTGGACGACGACTACATTACCAGCAACAGGCCTTACCTACCGTAAGCACATTCTTCTCCTTGAAAATCGTATACAATCATTGTAATATATACGGGACATTCCATGCTAAATCGATCACTTTCCGGCCGGACCCCTTTCGATTTGGCCAAAACTTTAATATGTTATTGCTTTCATCTCAAAACACTTGTGTGATTTTTTTCAATTTTTTTTTTACATAATCGCAAATACGTAGTGAATTTAAAAAAAATCGCCCGTTTTTTTCAAACGCTAAAAACTTTCTGAAAAATTGACCGATTAAGATATTTTTTTATTAATTCTTCGTTATGCTCTTTATGAAAAAAAAAAATATTTGAAAAATATTCAGTCATCTATGACATGATTTTTTAGTTTTTTGAAGAAAAAACCGCGATTTTTTCAAAGAAAGCCGCTTTAGATTTTTTTTTTGTTAAAATAATATGATAAATTTAGCATTTTTTGCCGCCAGACCCATCGTGGTAAGATTGTTCTTTCTATTATTTTTCTAAATAAAATTATTTTTCTTAATTTTTTCGAAATATAACTTTAAATGGTTAATTCTATCATGCTCAATACTTTATATATAATATTAACTCACTTAAAAAGTTTTTCAATTATGTTAAATTATTTCTATAGGATTAGTTAATGGGGAACGAAGTGGGGGAAAGTAATGGGAAAAATAGTTATTCAATTAATTGTTTAATAGTAATTAATTATAAATTTATTCATTTCTGTAACGTTTGAATAATTTACATAATTTGAGGTCTCGTGAATTGGAGAAATTTTTAACAATAAGACCACCATTTTTGTTAGGTATCACACAGTGCAACAGCTGAGTTCCTGAAATGGTTTTGGTTTTCGAAAATCGATCACAGAGAACATTTACAGCATTCAGACGACCAACACACCCAGTGCATATCAAATAAAATCAATTCAACTCGAACGGTTTAAAAAATTGGCAGATGCTTGTCGCAAGCCATTCCGTTATAAATGATACTTCAAAGTAAACAAAATACAGCAACGATCGAAATGGTTTTTTGATTCCATGGTATACGAGGGTCATTTGAAAAGTCCGTGCAAAGTCCGAGAGATGGCACTACTGGTGCGTATCGAGATTATTTTCAGTTAGTAGCATCTCTTGGAACAAAACATACCAAGTTTCAGCTAGATCGGTGTATTTCTATGTGTTTGGCATTCGTTTGAACCGAGGAAGTCGAGTGATTTTGAAAAAATGGACGAAAAAGAATTTCGTGTGTTGATTAAACATTACTTTATGAAAGGCAAAACGCCTCAGAAGACTAAAGAGAAGCTTGATAAACATTATGGTGACTGTGCACCTTCGATTAGAACAGTTTATAAGTGGTTTCAAAATTTTTGAAGTGGCCATATGGGCACAAGCGACGCCGAACGTTCTGGACGCCCTGTTGAGGTCACTACTCCAGAAATCATTGATAAAATCCATGATATGGTGATGGATGACAGGAGAGTGAAGGTGCGTGAGATTGCTAGTGCTGTGGGCATCTCGAATGAACGGCTACATAATATTTTGCACCAACATTTGGACATGAAAAAGCTATCCGTAAGATGGGTGCCGCGATTGCTCACGATTGACCAAAAACGAAATCGTGTCAAGTGTTGCAAGGACGGTTTGCAGCTGTTCCAAAGGAATCCGCAGGACTTTAAGCGTCGTTTCGTCACTGTGGATGAAACATGGATACATCACTATACTCCTGAGACCAAAGAACAATCTAAACAATGGGTTGGCAAGGGGGAATCAGGACCAAAAAGGCGAAGACTGTTCCCTCGGCCGGGCAGGTTATCGCGACTGTCTTTTGGGATTCGCAAGGAATAATCCTCATCGACTATCTGGAAAAGGGTAAAACTATTACAGGCGCATATTATTCATCGTTATTGGACCGTTTGAAAACCGAGCTGCAAGAAAAACGTCCACGATTGGCCCACAAAAAAGTCCTTTTCCATCACGACAACGCACCAGCTCACGCCTCAGCAGTTGTGGCCGCAAAATTAATGGAAATAGGGTTCCAACTCGTTTCACATCCCCCCTATTCTCCAGATTTGGCTCCCTCGGACTATTATTTGTTCCCCAATATGAATAAATGGCTAGCGGGAAAAAGATTTTATTCAAACGAGGAGGTGATTGCAGAAACGAATGACTATTTTGCAGACTTAGACAAATCCTATTATACGGAAGGGATCAACAAACTAGAACAGCATTGGATGAAGTGTATAAGCCTAAAAGGAGACTATGTTCAAAAATAAAAAAGCTTTATCCCAAAAAATTAAGTAGTTTACATTTTTGCACGGACTTATCAAACGACCCTCGTAATATATGATGAGTTGAAAAAACGTTCGCATGAGAATCTTGATAAAAATTGATATTCTTGCTGAGAGACAAAGCTTAATACCTTCGGAAATGTAAATCTTCAGTCAAATATTAGATTAGAAATTTAGAAAAAAAAAATAGAAACCATAATCTTACCACGATGGGCCTAGCGGGAAAAAATGCTAAATTGATCATATTTTTTTACAAAAAAAAATTAAAAATCAAAAGTAGTGTTCTTTGAAAGAATCGCGTTTTTTTAACAAAAAAATCATGTCGAAGATGACTTTCAATAATCAATTTTTTTTTTTCATAAAGAACATTTCAAAATTAAGAATAAAAAAAAACAGATCCTAATTGGTCCGTTTTTCAGAAAGTTATGAGCATTTGGAAAAAAACGTATTTGCGATTATGTAAAAAAATCACACAAGCGTTTTAAGATGAAAATTATAACATATTAAAGTTTCAGCCAAATCGAAAGGGGTCGGGCCGGAAAGTGGTCGATTTGACGTGGAATGCTCCATATATATATATAGATGTGTGTTTAATAATTGCGCGCAATAATCAAACAAATAAGCGTACGACAAATTGTTGCAGTAAATTTTTGGGCGCAATATTGGGATTCCAAATTTACGAATATCTTATGGAATCGACCGAAGTAAGGTACGAGACGATTCAATCGACACCAGGAAATCATCTCTTGGCGTGAGTAGAAAATACTTTGATAAATCACCGGCAACGAAGCAATCGGGTACCTCGGCCTTCCGGAAGTCTCGACCGTTCGAATTGTTCCAGAAAAATGATACGTCAAGATTTCGCGGACGATTGGACGATGGTGATGAAGAAATCTTTGAATCTCGAGGAAGTCAATGCTGACACGCTCTTATCGTATTTTTCAACTTTGATCGATTACATCGACGAGCAGCAGGAACAGAACGAGAATTTTCCAATAGCCGAGCAGCAGGAAAAAAACTTGGACATAATAGCGGATAAATATCGAAAATTGTTCAACGCACCACCGACAACTACGACAGCGACTACAATCACGATGACGAGCACCACATCGAGACCGACCAAGCCGAAATCAGTGGAGAAACTTCCCACGAGAAATGATCATCCAGTGGAACCGACAAAGTCACGGATTTCCGATGATGACAAGCCAACAAATTCGACGAGTTCGAGAGACGTCGAAATTCCACCAGCGCACGAGACCAAGGTAATGCCGATTACAACGGACACTGTACAGTCGGAGGAGACAAAAAGCAAAGACGAGACACCGAAACCAACCACCAGCAAGGCCGTTTGGGCTGTCGCTGCTGTTCTAATAGCTACCATTACCATTTGCATAATTGCCATTTTCGGCCGAAGAAGATGCAGAAAAGTGCCAAAGAATAGAAGATACGTGTAGGCACAAAACAAATATTTCGTTCCTTCTTTTTTTTCCTGTTAATCGACAATAAGAGTTTCTGGCATTCTCCTTAGAAAGTTACCCGATTTTTAATTGGAGTGCGGTTCTTTGTAAGTTTGCTCTTGAATTCAAGGTCACAAAACTAACAGGTAGAATCGACTCGATACCAAACGATTTTGTGACACTCTTCACACATTGCATATTACTTGTTTTTTTTTTCTTCTTTTTTGTCAATGCGTTTCTCAACTCCAAGCCGCATCAAGATTTCACACAATGCAATGGAAATCTTGCTTTAGCGAAAAGGCCTAATTCATTTATTTGTTGAATGGAAAATGAAGGCAGTAACGAAAACCAGTGCCACCGAAAATTGCGTCTTGTTTAGCATGTCGACTTCGTCATTCAGTTGGAGATCTGTTGGATCAGTAGAATTATCAAACAGACGGGATTTTTCAAAAGATCAAGCAGTGCCTCGACGAAATATTTTCTTCCGAATAATACATAAATTATCGTGTTCCGGTTATCAGGTTCGATAATTCCATACGGATAAAGTATTCTCACAAGCATTACCTAACTTGATGTAGTTGATCAAACGCTACATTTTCTTTGACGATTCAACGAATCGTTCATGATCAAAGATAGCCAGTGTAAAGAAAAATTTCTAAGACTTTCAATCACTTAAGAGTTCTCAACAATTCGATATATTCATGGGCGATGTTTTGATAAGTGGCACGAATAATATCGCATATTTCATTTGGCCTATTATTGCTGATTATTGGATTAACAAAATGCAACGGATCATTCAATTCTCGATTGAAATTGAAAAAGTCTAATAATGTGGCTAGCATTTGGAAGAGTTTTGGCGGAACAACTTTCGAAAACTGGATACTTTTTCGACATTACCGGCCAGTAAATCCTCGATTGTCCTTTAGATAAAATGTACATAGCGTGAATATTTCGTTTTTTTTTTTTGGGTAGTAGATAGTTTGGAAGTTGACAGTATTTAAAAAACGGCGGAAGCCCGTTCCAATCCAATTGCGATTAACAACGAAAACATGTTTTTCGTTGATACAAACAATTTACGGAGTCTACCGACAGAGCACAAAAATGAGAAAAGACGATAGATTTAATAGCATTATTTAATGAATCGAATCGTTAGTTATTTAATGAGCTTTCTACGGTTTAATAATATAATTAAGTAATTAATGTTGAGCAGAGATGGGACTAAAAGGAAGTAGTACGGTATTACTTTTATCACGGTTTATTTATAATGAAAAATTTCATAAAACGGTTTCAAAGTACTATGCACGATTACCTTTTACTCCACAACAAGTAATTATCAACACGTTAACTATCGTTAGTTATTTCCATCAATTGTTATTTTTGCTTGAATGTTCTACTTCGTGCAATGCAATGGAAAAATAATTGCATGAAAAAGAATGAAAGGATCGTGCGTAGTCACATTGGTCACTTGTTAAAAAATAATTAACAATAAAGAAAATGAATTAAAAAATGTACCAAGTCGCCCATTTCTGCCAATTTCGTCGTGTTAAACCCCAAAGTAGTTCCTTCAATCGATTTAAAAGCACAAATTAGATTAAGTTTAGTAGCCTGCACAGCTGATATCGGAAGTTAGATTCGACGGAATCTAGAGAAAAATCTAGAGAGTTAGAGAAAAGATCAATGATAGCGAATAATCAAATTTCCATCTGATTACAAGATATTCATGACTTTGAGAAGCGTAAGTTTGTTGGAATTTTGAAAATCATGCCACACATAGAAAAGCATCGAATCTAACTTTCGGAAAAATACTGCAGAGCCTGCGCATCTTTAACACGTAAAATTAAGTACGTAAAATGTAAAAATCGTGAAGTTGAAGTTTGCATCGTTGAAATGCAATGAAAATGAATACTTAAGAATTTCTTTTTATTTTTCTCGGCACATTTTGCCTACAAAAATCCTTCAATTATTTTTTTAGACGCTCGTTCAGAGATCTACAATATAAATATGTCAAAAATAACTTTACATAATAATGAAAATAAGGAAATTGAAATATGAGAAAGAACTTTCGTTGCATTCTAGAGATGCAAACTTCAACACGGTTAAAAATCAACTTGATCGTCTTTCATTTATCTCTCGTCGATTTATTCGCAATACTTTTTTTTCAAATGAAAAAAATATTCCACAATGGTTTTTCCCCTTTAAATTGCCCATATTTCCGTTTTTTCGCGATCATTTTCCACAGCAGTACGAAGACAAATTCACTTGTAAATACAGTCTTATTACTTTAAATCGTCAGGGGAGAAAGGAAAATAAGTAATAGAAAAGTGTGTGTATTTTTCTATAAGCGAAAAGAAACAGAAATCGCACAACGATTTATATTTTTGTAAAAGTATTTATTTTGTATTGTGCATGTATGGGATTTAAAGGACGAGCGAATACCAAGAGAGTAATAAAAGATTTGGTTGAGGCACAAAAGCAAAAAAAAATTGTTCGAATTTAATTTACGTTCAATTTAAAAGCCCGCGAAAGAAGAAAACTCTTCCCGAAGTTGCTCGTCGAGCTTGGTCCTCGTGACGACTTCAACAATGTTAACATCGTCGAAGGCACGCACCACTATTCATCGGATCAATGAGAACGGAAAAGAAAACATGGTTAGAGAGTATTTGTCCACGAGAGCTTGATAGAATATTAAATATTTCGACGTTCGTTCTGGAAATGAAAGCAAATCAAATTTCACACCGAGTATATAATATTTCTAAAAAAAAGTAAAAAAAAACGTGAAATAATTAAAAAAAAAACCCCTCGAAATCATGATCGCTCGTTTTACTACATAAAGAATTCTGATTCATCTGAAAATATTTATCTCAAATATCTCAAACTAGACTTTTTATTTTAATTCAATCAATGGTTTTACTATATTTCGCTAATTCAAATGTACAAAAAAAATTTCATAAAATAAATTTTATGAAATAGCCAAGCAAGTTTACTAGTCATGTTGAACACAAAAGTGCTAAAGCTTAGAAATAATATTTTTGAAAGTCTTCAATTTGAAAAAATCACATTACTATAATAACAAAAAATTAATATCACCATTAGATAAAAATACAAAGTAGGTACCACACAAGTACACTATCGAAGGATGGTGACATTTTTCCATCCTTTTTTAATTAATAAGCTTTTAATTAATAATTAAGCTCGAGCCCGATTTATATTCTCGATGCAGCTTATCGTCGATGAATTTGACTTCGGCCAAATTCTCGAACGAACTAAATCGTCTGAGACTCAATCAGCAAAAGAGTGGTAAAATTTTACAGGCAATGCCTATTGTTTAAACAAATACGTTCAGCATTCGTTATCTCTGCCGAGGTTTACCTCCGGTAGCTTTTCCAAAGCGAAAATGTTCTTACAATTTGACAACTAATGCCTATTGTTTAAACAAATATATTCAAGATTTTTTCTCTCTACCGGGATTTATTTTCAGCAGGTTGACCGTGGTTCGAAGTCTCTAGCAATGAAGACCGCTAGAGTCTCGCTATACGGAAGAGCGGTGAAATTTTGCCATCGTGAATTGTTTAAACAAATGGACTCGAATTGATTTCTTTTCTTGACGACGGTCGTCGTTGGAAATTTCATTGGGCTTCAACTTTCTAGCAAACGGGATTTGCTAGAGACTCGTCTTGTAGAAGGCTAGCCACATTTTTCCGTCCTTTTTTAATTAATGAGATTTTTTAACAAATAAGCTCGAGCACGATTTATATTCTCGATGCAGCTTATCGTCGAGAAATCGACTTCGGCCAAAGTCTCGAACGAACGAAATCGTCCGAGACTCAGTCAGCTAACGAGTGGTAAAATTTTACAGGCAATGCCTATTGTTTAAACAAATACGTTCAGCATTCGTTATCTCTGCCGAGGTTTACCTTCGGCAGGTATTCCGAGGCCAGAATTTGCGGGCAATGGAGATCGCTAGACACTCTCTGTGTGAGAGAGTGCTAAAATTTAACAACTAATACCTATTGTAAATAAATATGATCAACATTTTTTCTTTCTGCCGGGATTTATTTTTGGCAGATTGTGCGCGGATCGAAGCTTCTAGCAATGAAGATCCTTAGAGTCTCGCTCTACGAAACAGCGGTGAAATTTGGCGTTCGTAAATTGTTTAAACAAATGGGCTCAAGTTAATTTCTTTTTTCGGCGGCGGTCATCGGTGGAAATTTCATTACTGTTGAATTTTCTAGTAAACTGAGTTCTTTAGAGACTCGTCTTGAGGCAGGGTAGTGACATTTTTCCAATCTTTATTAATTAATTTAAACAAATAAGCTCATGCACGATTTATATTCTCCATGCAGCTTCTCCATGAGACTCGCTCAGCAAAGGAGTGGTGAAATTTGACAGGCGAACCCTATTGTCTAAACAAATACGTTTAGCATTCGGTCTCTCTGCCAAGGTTTACCTTCGGCAGGTTTTCAAAGACTAATATTTTTTAGTAATGGAGATCGCTAGAGATTCTCTCTACGAGAGAATGCTACAATTTAACAATTATGCCTATTGGTTGAACAATATGTTCAACATTTTTTCCTCTCTGCTAGGATTTATTTTCGGCAGGTTATCCGCGAATCAAAGTCTCTAGCAATGAAGATCGCTAGAGTCTCACTCCACGGAAGAGCGGTAAAATTTTGCGATCTTGAATTGTTTAAATAAATGGGCTCGAATCGATTTCTTTCTTCGGCAGAGGCCATCGGTGGAAATTCGATTACGGTTGAGCTTTCTCGCAAACGGGGTTTGCTAAAGACTCGTCGTGTGGAAGGGTAATAGCAATTTCCCAGCGTTTTTTTTTTTAATTAATTTAAACATTCTGTGCCGATCGGTGGGGACGGATTAACCCTTTAAAGCATAGTAACATACTGGTATGTCACCTACTTCCACTCTGTTTTTCTTGAATAAAAAATTTTTTTAGCGCACAACGACGAATGTAAATGTATAATTAGGATATTAGGAGATCAATTGTTACTACAATATCACTATTAAGGGCTTATGTTGCACTTAGTGGATGTTGATCATCACTACAGTACAAAAAAAACACGTTTTTTAGACAATAAATGTAATTGTGCCTAATCTAGCAGGTAAACCATACACAAAAAATGAATTCAGAGACGTTTTTTGGGTCGCTGATTACGAATTCGAGCTCAAAATCCAGAAATTCAAAATGGCGGACCAAAACCGGAGATTTTACTGGAATTACTAAAACATCGGAGTTGCTCAATATGTTGATTCTGTTATACTGAATTTCTAATAGAATTACGCTTTTAGCATTACCCGGAGCTAACGGCGAGGACGTGGCGAGTTTCTTTTTTAATTTTTAATTTAGAACTTTTTAAATTTATATATTTTGACTGGTTTCAAAATTAGCGACTTCAATAACCCTAAAGCATCGAGTTTCCTCTCCATCAAGAGAATTTTATGTTTCAGTTCACCAGTTATTTTTAAATTATAAGCTCAGATTAGTATCAGTGACCAAGCCAGATTTGTGTTTCATTATCCTAGATTGGAACTGCCATTTTTATTGTTCAATTTTGAACTGAGATTCGAATGTAAACGACTCAAAAAACCCCTGCATATGGCTTTTCATCTTCATCAAGCTACTTTGAGCATTTTGGTCCGTCATATTGGATCCGCCATCTTGAGTTTCGAAATTTTGAGTGCAGATTTGTAATCAGCGACCCCGAAAACCCCCGGGTACAAAGTTTTGAGCTGCTTGCACGTAAGGAAAAATGTATGCTTCAAAGGGTTAAAAAATAACGCGAACAGATAACCCAAGACTCGAACAGGAAACGGTAAGTAAGATAACCCGATCGATAAGGAGGGATTACAAAATAACGAGGACAAATAATCCGAGACACGAAAGGGAGACGATAGGTAAGATAACCCGATCGATGGGGAGGGCATAAAAATTAACGAGGACAGATAACCCGAGGCTCGAGAAGGAGACGGTAGGCAAGACACCCCGATCGACGGGAAGGGCATAAAAAATAACGAGGACAGATAACCCAAGATTTTAAAGGGACACCGTAGGTAAGATAACCCGATCGATGGGGAGAGATTGAAAAATAACGAGGACAGATAACCCGAGACTCGAGCAGGAGACGATTGGTAAGATAATCCGATCGATGGGGAGAGATTATAAAATAACGGGGACAGATAACCCTTTGCATAAGACTGTCGAGACAGTCTTATGCAAAAAGATTAAAAATACCGAAATCATGGGATCGAAAAAAATTTGCAGATCGGTCTCATTGTACCCCACTCGTGGGGTACAATGTGTCAGAAAGATGGGTAGAGTGTGAATTTATGTATGACCAAAGCAAAAAAAAATATCATTTTTTGAATTTTTACCTCAACGCCGTGGTCATATTATTTGCCAACATTGGGAGTCGACTCATTGTGGCTCACAACGCTATGACACATTGCGGCCCACATCTCGATGAAACATTGTTCAAAACTAGTAGAATATTTGATTATTGATAAAAATAATGATGAATTAAACTGCGAATTTGAAAAACACAACCTACCGAGTGCATCATATATAATAACACTATCGATTAGGACCGGACACCCGAGTTGCTACAGAAAGTAAGGTTATATTTAACGTTTTCCCAGCAAGACATTTTTTTTTTCTAAGGCTCAAATTAATTTTTTATTTTTTATAATTGTTTGTGGGGTTCTATTGACTTTTTTTTAGGCCTGACGAAAGTTCATATCAATCACGGTCTAACACAAAAAAATTTGGAATTCACGAGCCACAAACCTCTGAGAAATCATATGTGGCTCACTCGTGAAACATTGCGCTTCTTCTGAACGTCGTCACTACTTTGTTTCCTCTTTTTCGTTGTGGTCATATTATTTGCCGTCAACATTGGGAGTCGACTCATTGTGCCCCACAACTCGGTGACACATTGTACCTCACTCGTAAAATAATCGATTATTGATTAAAATAACCATTAATTAAACTACGAATGGAAAAACACAATTCACTGACAAGGAAACCGTTTCCGGTGTCCCCCTCCGATTTCGTTTATTTTTGAATATGTTATTCCTCATCGAAATCTAAGAGACACGTATTTTTTTTTTATCGGCGGAAAAACAGTTTTAAGGGGTGAAACTCACCCTCAAAGTTGGGCACCCTCGGAGTGACTCTTGCAGTTTCGCATACTTCCAATCAAGATATTTGAATGAAACCAATTCGAGAAGAATGCTTCTAGCGAATAATGAAAAATGCTCCTTTTCCAGTTCCGAGGGGGTGAATAGCGGTAAATATATAGGGGTTGAAAGTCAAAAAATTCGTGTAACTCGGAAACTTTTTTTTTATCTCGATGAAACCAATTGCATTCGAAAGAGCTTGAAAAAGTAGAAGATACGGGTTTTTGCGTTTTTCGGAAAAAAAACCTTTTCTACTTTTCGAAAAAAAAAACCTTTTCTATTTTCTGCGAAGGTTATTAGGGTTACAAAAAACAGTTTTTTCCAAAACTCATCTTTTTTTCAGAAGAAAATATGGGTCATTATTGTTTTCTGAAATGATTTACAAATTTTCAAAAAAAACATTAAAAATTTTTTGTAATGAAATTTTTCGAAATTTTTTTTTCTCGAATTTAACAAACAACTAGTGCGAAGTTGTGAAAAAAGTCGAAAAAAAATTGGTCTTTTCATTTTGATGATGATGACACGATGTTTAGGAACACTTGTTACTTTAATTGTTTTGTAAAACTTTGAACAATCGGTCCGGAAAAACCGTTCGATGGAGGAATTAAAAAATTTACATGGCTATTGGGGATATATTAAGCTGAAAAAAAACCTGCCAACATTAGTCTTTCCATAAATATTTGTAAAGTAGTGGTAGATTTATTGAAACACCAGAAAAAATCAGTTTTTTGTACTTCGTTGAAATTGATGTTAAGGGTGGAAAAAAATTGTTTCTCAAAAATCAATGAAATGCTCTTCTAGGGAACATATTCAAGTTTTCAAAACTGCCCTTTAATTCCCTGTGCGATCATTGATTGCTGAGACATCGATGTTCAAAGACAAAAGGATCCTTTTTCATTCAAAGTCGGATATCTCAGCAATAAATTGAGGTAGAGAGACTAACAAAAAATGAAATTAAAGCTGAATAAACAAGCTAACTGACCTTTTCATTGATTCAACTGAAAAAAAATTCCCGAAACCGAGGTCGCTTGAAATTTTTTTTTTTTTTTAATCTTTGTCTCACACTATTTCTTATGATTGCGAGATAACCGTAGCTCACAAAAAATCTTTGCCAAAATATCTCAAAACTAGAAACTTGAACCTTCAAAATGCTTTTTTTTCATCTCGATACGATCATTTTTCATAGAGATACAGTGCTTCAAAAAACACTTAAAAGAAAGGGAAAAATGTTCTGTTCCTTTAATTCTTTGGAGGAATGTATGCTAAACGCATTTCCATGTATATTATGGTGAAAATGCAAATTAAACGAGTTCATGAAATTGGTTTTGCGCAAAAGAGCCCAAATCGATGTATATACGCGATCTCTTTGTAGCGATGAACAGCGGGAACCGAGGTGAGGGGTGCGCAAAACCGAACGCAAGCGGCGAGAAGGGCAATCGATGGAGGAGAAGCAGAATCGGGCTGCGCAGTAAAATGAGAAATATTAGGAAAGGGAGAGGTATATACGAAACTGCACATGACTACATAGTGAGTCAATGGTCTGCTCGCAGCGGCCATGAAGCGATGAGATAGGCTGGGACGGTCACAGTCACAGATCAGCTGTTGTCGTTCGGATACCGTGCTCTATTCTGCATCTGTGATTTTAACTAGTTTACCAAAGACGCGATCGGGTTATTGTTTCAACACACTTCCATTTCTTCGCTTTTCCTCTCCTTCGAAGTTCCAAGTTACTGCATTACAGTCGCGAATCCAACGAACTATCTTGACTGAATGAAAAAAGTACTAATTTTTCTGCTTTTTAATCGGCTTAGTTCGCTGTTTTTATGATAACATATTCGAGTTGTCGATACAGAGTGTCGGTAAAGAAGGACATTCGTTAAAATCGCGTTAAAAATTAGTAAATGGGTAAACCTTCGACATATCGGTCATCCAATAATTCGGCATCGCGTATTTGTACACAGCATTTGAACTTTGCAAAGTTCGCCAACAATGTGATATTTTGAACTCCATATACTTTTTTTATGGTAAAACGCGAGACAAGTGAATTTGATAACTGTTGTAAAATGTATGATGGATAACATTAAGTTCTGACGGAGTCCGCGTTGGGTGCCGAGGACGTACTGGTCGTTACGCATGATCGTGGCTATAGGTGTGGAAAACATCTGGTGTATAAACGACATTATGTGCTTTTTTCATTCCATAATGATGACGATTCGACGCGGTATTATTCAATCGTTATTGTCGGGTTTAGTTTCCTAGGCAGTTTTATACATTAACTTTCCTTCTCTAATATTATTGACATGTCTAAACGGTATTCCAGAATCGTAAGGAATAAGGTGTACGCACTCTGTCGCATTGGCGCGTTGCGTACATGTATAATATACCCGAATCATGCAGTATAGTTGTGCCAAAAAATACTCGAAGTCCGTCAATGCTATCACAGATTACGGTCGTAGCAAAAAGGTCTCGAGAAACATATTCGAAATGTATCAGGACTTGGAATTAATTCGTAGCGTTTTTTTAATGAAAAAAATATATTTATTTTAAATGAAAATAAAAAAAATACATTAACGAAAGTATTGCCCATCGCTTTCTACTACTTTTGACCATCTTTCGGGCAGGGTAAGAATACCGTGTCGGAAGAACGCCTCGTCTTTAGATGCAATCCACGAATCGACCCATTTTTGACAATCTTCGTAAGAAGTGAACTTCTGCTCAGACAGGCTATGAGCCATCGAACGAAACAAATGGTAATCAGAAGGAGCGATATCTGGAGAATACGGCGGGTGGGGTAGGACTTCCCATTTAAGTGTTTCCAGATATGTTTGTACCGGTTTTGCGACGTGCGGACGAGCATTGTCGTGCAGCAAAATGACTTTGTCGTGTCTTTCGGAGTATTCCGGCCGTTTTTCTTTCAATGCACGGCTCAAGCGCATCAATTGCAATCGGCAGCGATCCCCAGTTATGGTTTCATTCTGTTTCAGAAGTTCATAATAAATCACACCCCTCTTCCCACCAAATACAGAGCAGGAGCTTAGACCCATGGATATTTGGCTTTGCCACTGATGTTGATGGTTGGCCGGGCTTAACCCATGACTTTCTGCGCTTCGGATTGTCGTAATAGATCCATTTTTCATCACCAATGATAATTCGATGCAAAAAACCTTTTCTTTTCTCCCGTTGAAGCAGCAGTTCACATGTCCAGAGACGCCTCTGAATGTCCCTTGCTTTCAATTAATATGGGACCCAATGTCCTTCGTTCAGGATTCTGCCCAAAGTTTTAAGACGTTTTCCTACCGTTGATAAGTCAACTCCCAATCATGTAGACAATTCTTGAAGTGTTTGAGATGAGTCTTCGTTGAGTAATGCCTCCAATTCATTATCTTCAAATTTTTTCGGCTGGCCAGGTCGCTCCTTGTCATCCAAGTCGAAATCACCAGTTTTAAAACGTGCAAACCACTTCCGCCACGTTTGCTAAGCTAGAGCATGTTCACCATACACTTCCACTAAAATACGATGAGCCACAGCCGCACTTTTGTTCATATTAAAGTAATGAAGCAATACTCCCCGCAAAAACACTTCATTCGGCACAAATGTTGACATATTCAATAAATTATAAAGTGTTGTTATTTACGATTCAAAAAGAGGTTATATACAGCAAATGACATTCAATGATAGCTGTTTCACGATGAATACATTACTGTCGGTAACAACGAAATACTGTACTACCTACTCTCTTGTAAAACGCTACAAATTAATTCCAACACCTAATAATAAGTAAAAGCGCTGTTTAAAAAAAATTTGAAAAACTAATCTACGTATATACCCTCGATTAGGAATACGTGCATTGTAAATCAACGTCTCTCGAAACGAGAAAAATGCATGCCCGAAGTAGCAGAAAACGAACATGCCGTCTAGCAATGATTGCTAATAAATATTTTCGGAACAGTAGTAATTGTCCGCGCGTCTAACTTTTCATAACGTGACAATTCTTTCACTGAATTTATGGACAAGCACTCTTCCGGATTCTTTTAACCACAAAAATGTAAAAAACAAAAAACAAACATCGATATGAATACAATTAAATAAAAACTGGCCGTTTCCATAAATTAGCCGCGACCCGATGTATATCTCAAATATCGTGTGAATTAAAAATGGAAGGGTCTGTCGTGTGAAGTTAATACCAATTGATTACAAGGTTGAGTATGATCATCGTTGCTACAAAACAGCTACATTACCGTCGAAGTTGATTGGATGTTAACGTGTTACTTTGATATTGCCGCAATCGATAAAGAAGAAATAGACAATATATGACAGCTCCAAGTATTGTCTTCTAAAGACGATCTTAAGAGAAGAGCGCACACCAACTTAACGGCCATGTGTACAAGGATGAAACAACTCGTAATTTGGGAAAAAGGAAAGATACGGCTGCTGTACTGAAAGACGAACGGTTTTCACCTCTTCGTTTGCTCGAATTGTCAACTGAAATACAAGGTTAATGACGAAGTTTCAAAGTAACACGCTACAATGGATAGATATCGTCGTGGACAATGAAAAAGGATAAGAGGAGGTTGAGGTATCCTTTGAAAATCTTTGCTTCGGCGTCTGCGCATGAAGCTTCCATAAAATTTACCGAATCACCCCAATCAGGCACCATGTGCAATCTTGACTGGCCCAGACAACCAAAAGTTAAAGGTGCGCGTACTGGACAATAAAGGTATAGAGACAAGTCGACATAAATATTAACAAAATTTTCGACCACGAACGAGTTACACAATGTTTTCTGGATTCCTCCAAGGTTCACAAACGTGCGGGCGTATGTTTTTCGGAAATCGGAAACAAGCAGAAATCGGTAGTAACCCGATAACTCTGTTACGGTATCGTTTTTGTTAGTGAAGTTTTGTGATCTTTTTACTTTATTTTTGAATACTCGGTGATGACAGAAACCAATCTTCCGGTTTCTATACTATTTGCCTGGCACGAAACTTGGCAACTCTCATGATGGAGACATTTCCAACGCACAGTAACCAAAATCGAGACCGTCACGCCGTTGAAAAAACTTCTATACCATTGCCAAGTAGCGGCCAATTTGCGAATGTCGAAAATAATAACAACATGGACAGTAAATTTGCAAAAACTACGCAGAATCGTTTGAAGCTTACTACACGGAGCAACAAGAACCAACGGGACAACGACAATTATATTGTCACATCAGCGAACGGGAAGGGACGACAGATCCTTGCTTCCATGCGAGACACCCAATTACCTACTCATCCGACAACACAAACGATACCTCCCTACGTAGCCGAGAATTCCGAAATATCAAGAAACACCAATCAAAAGGTGACCATTGATTATCGTGTCATTATCGTCCTTGTCAGGATGACTATTATCATAATTATATTATTATTCTTTATGACTTATGCGAAGTTTTTTCCTGACTGCTGCCCAACCATTATACAGGTATTGTTCTACATATTTGTGAATGTGTCACCTTTAAATGCTAAATATTAGCTCAAGTGATGCCGTCTATTTGGACAACGCGTTCCTGGATAGCACGGTTTTACATACAGGTCTGAAAACTTTTGAGGTAGGTAGCACGGTCTTACATACAGGTCTGGAAACTGCGTTAGTACACGTGGTTCCTTTGACGATGCTCGACGCTAGAATGGCTGCAATCGAGGGGTGTTGTGTGCGACAGAGACAGTGGCGGATCTAGGGTATGGTAGGCCCGGGGCGGTCCAGCAAAAATGGGCCCCTGAAAAATAGCTTTAAACATTTTTCTGGCAACCTAAAAATTAGACACCATTTACGTACATATTTTATTTGCATATTGATAATAAAGCGTGCGTATGAACAAAATAAATCTTGCTTGCGTATGAACACAGTAAAAAATGTCAACAAATCGGTTGATTTTTTTTTTAACTTTGGTGCCCTCTTCTCCTTGGTGCCCCCGGCGGACCACTGTATACCTACTCAGTACGCTACTACCAGGAGTTTTAGACTAAGCTTGGCTTTGAATATATTTATTATTTAATGAACGTATGTTTCATGTATTTTTTCATTTATTTGACTTTCATATGAACTAGAAACACATGTTTTTCGTCACCAAAATTGTGTTTTTTTTCGAAATTTAAATATTTAAAAAATATTTTTTCCAGTGTTCCAACGTATATCCTATATTTTCAAAATATACTAAATAATCATTGCATTAATTAATAAGAAGGTTTTATTGCCTCCTAAACATTTGGTCTATGTAACATGTGGGGTTTTATAAATCACCGAGTCAATTAAAAATCATATAATTCGAAACAATGAAATATTTATTGTAATTTGGAACTAGAACTTGGTTCACGCAAAAATATATGTTCAACGCAGACACAAAATGCGGCTTACCCGGAAGTTGTAGCTTCCGGGGGTTTTGTAGCTCGTAAGTTCTTAAAGATTAAAAATTGTTTTGAGGCTTGGAAAAATATTTCGCTCGCTGGGAAAACGTAAAATATAAAACACTTTCCGTAGCGACTCGGGTTTTCGGTCCTACTCGATAGTTTCATTGTTTATGATGCACTCCGTGACTTGTTTTTTCCATTCTTAGTTTAATTAATAGTTATTTTCATCAATAATGAAATATTTTATTAGTGGGGTATAATGTGTCACCGAATTGTGGGGCACAATGAGTCGACTCCCAATGAGGAAACAAAGAAGTGGCGACGCTCCGAACAAGCGCAATGTGTCACGGGCAACTGCCAACCACATGCGATTTCTCGGAGTTATGTAGCTCGTAGAATCCGAAATTTTTCGTATTGGCCTGTAATTTATTTAAAGTTTCGGCTGGCCTAAAAGAAAGTCAATGATTCACAAAAAATGATTAAAAATACAAAATGAATTTTGCCCTAAAAAACATCGCTTGTCGGAAAAACGTTAAATATTGTGGGGCACAATGTGGCATCGAATTGTTGCGCACAATGAGTCGACTCCCAATGTTTTTGTCCATTAACGTTTCGCAGCACTTGGCACACTGTACCCACCTATCTGACACATTGTACCCCACCTATGGGGCACAATGAGTCAATCCGCTAATTGTTTTCGATCCCATTATTTTAGGATTTTTAATCTTTTTGCAAAAAATATGGTAGCTTTATTGTACGCCCAAAGGTCCATAAAATCGGTCATGACCTTTCTTTCTTAATCAGACTACTTTGTTTGTTAAGAGTACAAAAAGCGTTAGAAAAAAAGTGGCGCACTGGGTCCCACCATCCCCTATCTGATCAATCCACTGAAGACAATCGTTCGTTTATACGAAAGGCTGCAGCTAAAGTCAGCAAAGGATGATTTTTCACTTCGGGCATGAAATTTTTATATGATGTTGACGAATACGTTATGCACCCTTTGGAAAAATTTGAGCTATATTAACTGTTCAGTTTTTTTGTAATAAAATTGGCCCCCAAGACCAATTTTGGGGCCCCCCAAGACCAATTTTTTCCTGGGGCCCGGGGCGGACCGCCCCCACCTCCCCCCCCCTAGATCCGCCACTGGACAGAGACAACATTAGCCAGGCATTCGCCTTATAGCCTAACCTATATAATAACGATAATATATTCAACCCCAGCGTATAAATTACGAAAACTGAAAATTACGTCTGCGTAACTTTCCCATTCACGTCATGTTTGACGTACTTTTGGAGAATGTATCGTTCGTAAAAATGCTTCTCACAAACACAATACGAAGACGTTAATTTATCGACGGGAACCACGGCTTTGTAATTTTCATACCGTTCACTATTCACTGAGAGAAAAGTGTATAGTATTTACAAAAAACGCGCATGGTAAAAGAGAGTATAGTCGAATTCCCGACTATACTCGAATATACTCGAATTTATAGTCACCGCAATCATAATGTGGTTAACACAACTATAAACGTACACAATTTACGTATAACAGTATACGTAAACATGCGACTTTGGTGGCGTGTTTGACTATCCAGTATCTACAAAATTACTATACACTATTGTGAAAGGCTTTGCAATATCGATATGGTTAATTCAGCTATATCACAAAATCGGCGCACAAATACTAATGCTGCACTGAGAGCAAAGTACATGGGATTTATGAAAGACGCCCACGGCAAAAGAGGGGATAGTAAAATCCCGTATAGTTTATTGGCACCGTAATCATAATATAGTTAACACAACTATAAGCGAAAACTATATCTAAAGATGCAACTTTGGTGGCGTGCTCGACTATCTATTATCCCCGAAATAACTACTAACTATTGTAAAAATATTAACTGAATTAACTATAACGATATTGTAAAGCCTTTCACAGTAGTTAATAGTTATTTCGGGGATACTAGATAAACACACTACCAAAGCGGCATGATTAGATAGACGCTTATAGTTGTTTTAACCATATTATGATTGCGGTGTCAATAAACTATAGGGAATTTAACTATGCCCACTTTTACCATGGGCGTTTTTTTATAAATACTATCGACATTTTTCTCAGTGTAGGTTTGTACTATTTATATGGTTAACATTAACACTTGTTGAGTATAAATTGTTACAAGATCTTAAGAAAAGTGGCTATACGAACAAAATTATGGTAATCTTATAGTGAAGACGTAAATCATTTTTGGAACGTGTCAATAAAGTAGAGACAGCGGTAGCAAGCAATGATCGATATAGATATATCAACGCATTAATTTGTCAGTTTTTTAAATTCGATATTTCGAAAACTATTGCGTTCGCCAAAAATCCATTTAAGCAGTGACATATATTATCAAAAAGACGATCTGTGCAAAATTCCACATATATCGGAGGTAACAGCTATTCGGAATTGCAGCTGGAATTACTTTTATCTGTTATGCAAAATCTACGATCAAAATAACATAAGTACCCGGTAGCAAAGTGGCAGCGTGCGTAGTATAGATAGGTAGGCCGTAGGTTCGAATCCATGTTCAGGTGCAATATTTTCTTCGATAGGAATCATTTCAGGAGGTCACGGAATGACAAATTATGGTTTAACAATCATACAGATAGTACTCTCAATTGAGAGTTTTTTAATTTATGAAATATTATATACACTTAGTAGAAATACCATTCAATATGGTAAAAATCACTATTTTTTGATAGTGTAAGATAATATTCATTTTATGAAAACCTACCATATTATACAGCATTGAACAATCAACGTATGCTTGTAAGATTGTTGGCTGCAGTTAACATATGAGCATAGTTAACACAACTGCTAAAATATCATAAGCAGTACTATATTTTAGGCAGTAACCATGACTATAAAATATTGTGGCCCCCTCAGGGTAATATAAAATATAGTTAAAATATGGTTGAAGTTACCATACATTTCTCTCAGTGTTCGTTGGCACTTTGAATACTGACCGTTTGACTTTCAGGCTTTTGTAGCCCGTATTGCACTCTAGTACAACGCAGGATGCCGGCATCACGTTTAATATAAGCTCACGGAAACGTTCGTTGATTTTATATTTTATAGAGCTTGACTGACTGCATACGCGGTAACCATATACGTGGAATCATACGCAGGTTATGTGTTCACTATCAAAACAACACCCCTCGATACTAGCGACACCAAAGATTCGGCTTCAAAAGTCGGATCACTCCCACCACCGAAATTCCATCGAGTTTCCAGACCTGTATGTAAGACCGTGGTAGGGAGTGTCTCAAATGATGAGGCAAAGGGATGGTTGTTGCTTCTGCCACGTAAAGCGCTGCTACCTTGGGGCGAGCCAATCAACAGCAAGTCCAAACACTTGTGTAATGGTGAACATTTTTCGGAATAAACAATATCTTTAAAAGCGATATGAACGGAAAATGATTTTTTTAGTACTGATCCTATGGTGAAAAAGACAACTCTTTGTGATTCAAAAAAATCTCCCCAGCTTCTCTAAATGGCATATGTAAACATCATGCAGGGGCACTCGACAGTGCGCATTCACTATGATAATTTTGTTTTCTTGATCGATTCATTATACAGGGTGTCACAAAAGTAACGGGACGGCTGAATATTTCCGCAAGTAAGACAATTTCCCAAAACGTTAAGGTCGTTCTTGAAGTAACTTTTCCCAAGGAATTCTATGGTGACCTTCATTTTGACTTTGGCGATGTCCTTCAAGGTTATTTCAAGGTCAACTTTTGTTTTTCAAATGGCAACCCCCTTTTTTGACATCGGCAATCGATAGAGCGGGAAATTTTACGTACAGATATGTACTTAAGTCACCGGTCCCCCTTGACCTTGAAGGTCACTGCAGGGTTAATTAAACTTAAACACAGTATGGATACCTCGGACAAGAATAGAAGCTTCTTAAATTCTATCGTTAAGACCAAAGTTATCAATTTTAACAAGGCGCATCTAGTGGTGACCTCGATCGTGACCTTGACCATGACCTTCAAGGTGATTTCAAGGTCAACTTTGAAGAAATATGGGAATCAGTACTTTTGAGTTTTGAAATCAATAGAACGAACAGTTTTACGTTTACATTCATAAATTCTTTTGCTTTAAAGTCTTATAAATTTAAACAAGGTCTGGATACCTCGGAGGGTAGAAGCTTTTCAAATTGTTTTACATCACATTTTATAACTTGCGTAAGAGTCCTCGTCACTATTCATACTGTGTTTAAGTTGAATTAACCCTACAGTGACCTTCAAGGTCAAATTCGACCGATGACTTGAGTACATATCTGTACGTCGAATTTCTCGTTCTATCGATTGCGGATGTCAAAAAGGGAGTTTACATTTAAAAAAAAAAGTTGACCTTGAAATCACCTTGAAGGTCATGGTTAAGGTCACGATCGAGGTCACCACTAGATGCGCCCTGTTAAAATTGATAACTTTGGTCTTAACGATAGAATTTAAGAAGCTTCTATTCGTGTCCGAGGTATCCATACTGTGTTTACGTTTAATTAACCCTGCAGTGACCTTCAAGGTCAAAGGGGACCGGTGACTTGAGTACATATCTGTACGGAAAATTTCCCGCTCTATCGATTGCCGATGTCAAAAAAGGGGGTTCCCATTTGAAAAACAAAAGTTGACCTTGAAATAACCTTGAAGGCCATCGCCAAGGTCAAAATAAAGGTCACCATTGAATTCCTTGGGAAAAGTTACTTCAAGAACGACCTTTACATTTTGGGAAATTGTCTTACCTGCGGAAATATTCAGCCGTCCCGTTACTTTTGTGACACCCTGTATATGCATTATGCGGAACTTTTAACACTGAAGACTTTCCACTATCATTCTTATAGCTTCCCCAACAGTTTAGAACGATCGACGCTTTAGGCATTTTATGAATTCAATAGACCGTATATTTTCTTTCGGCACTACAACAAACCACGGTAACACGATACAGAGACTTTTAGGAGGTTATCTATTGCTGTCACGGTGATTGCTGTATATCTATGTCTAATACTCTAAGACTCGCGTTTAAATAGTCATGTCATTATCAAACGGACATCGAAATGTCGTGTAATAACTCCCATGCGATCCAAATCTCTTATTCCACTGTTCTCCAAGAAATGAACAGAGATGGATTTTCTGTCTTTTGATTGAACGACTATGTACGAATATGGAACCTGTATGCAACTAAAGCTAGTAAATTCCCGAAACAAACGAAAAATAGAGCGCAACTGGTAAAGTGAGTTTGTTGGGAGTCTATTAAATTATTTAATCAAATAATAACGTAATTATTCATCCACTTGTTTATTTACTATCTTTCGGAAATGTGCATGTACTCACTGAGAATTTTAGTGTTGCACGATTCGACAAAAGTCCGACGAAGATACAGGCATACTGAAATCGTTATAGTGGTTTAGAATAAACAGTACAAAATACTTGTTAATAAATAGCTTCAGCAAATAGTCAATAAAAAATGTTACCAGGTGTACAAGTATGAAATGCGGATTTTTTTTCTAAAAAAAAAACACGTTGAATTCGGAAGAATGATAAAAAGTGCTGTATTCAAAGTATGCTCCATCGCTTGTTATACATTTTTCCCATCTTTCGGGCAATTTGTGAATTCCACGCCAGTAAAAATCTTCCCCTTTTGCTGCGAACCATTCATCGAGCCATTTTTTCACATCTTCGTACGAACCAAAGCGCTGCTCAGCAAATGAGTGACCCATCGATGCAAACAAGTGGTAATCGGAAGGAGCCAAGTCTGGTGAGTAAGCCGCATGGGGTAGAACTTCCCAGCTGAGTGCTTCTAACGGGTCGCGAAGCGGTTTTGTCGTATGTGATGGAGCATTGTTATGAAGAAAAATGACTTTGTGTTGCCTCTTTCGGTATTCTGGCCTTTTTTCAAGCAGCGAACGGTTCAAATCGGTCAATTGTTGTTGGTAACGTTTAGTATTAACCGTTTCCCCAGGTTTTAACAGCTCATAATAGACCACGCCCCACTGGTCCCACCGAACACAGAGCATCGTCTTTCTGCCAAAGCGATTCGGTTTTGCGGTCGATGTGGATGGTGCGCCTGGGTCTACCCATGATTTTTTGCGCTTGGGATTCTCAAAATAAATCCACTTTTCATCCCCTGTAACTATACGATGCAAAAACGACTTCCTTTTGTACCGAGCGAGCAAAATGTCACATGTGTTTTTGCGCTTTTCCATTTGCCTGTCGTTCAACTCATGTGGTACCCATCTACCGGTCTTCTGAATCTTTCCCATCTCTCGTAGCCGATTGGAAACAGCTTGTTGACTAAAGCCCAATTGCTCGGCGAGTTGTTTTTGTGTTTGCGAATCATCTTCGTTCAACAATGCTTGCAATTCCACATCTTCGTATTTTTTTGGCGGTATTCTATGTTCCTTGTCTGCAACATCGAAGCCACCACTTTTGAAACGCCGAAAACATCGTTTACACGTATCTTGCGATGGAGCATGTTCACCATAAGCTTCTCGAAGTAATCGGTATGATTCAGCAGCAGTTTTCTTCAATGAAAACAAAAAATTAATGCTGTCCGCGAATGCTCTTTGTTCGGTATAAATTTCGACATATTGAACACAACAACACAACACTATGCACACACTTTGCCAATTTATCACTCGTGCGCGTCTGACACTGGTTGATGACACAACAAAATGGCGTAGTGTCAAATCTTTATAGCGCAAACTGCATTGGTGCACCATCTGTTGTCTGAAATCCGCATTTCATACTTGTACACCTGGTAAATAGCTTCAGCAAATAGTCAGTAAAAAATATTATACGTATTGACTTTGTTAATTCTTGCTTGCTCATAACGGAAGATTTGTTTTAGTAATTTTTTTATTTATTCTAATGCTAATGTTTTCAGAAGGGTCCAAAACGTCGTCCAACCCCCTTCGAATCATTTATACTAACCGATTTTATAAATATACATTTATTCGTTTATAACAATTCGACACATGAGAAAACATTAATAGGGAGTTCGTAGCAATATTTTTAATCGGCGGACACATTTGAAATAGAAAAGAAACAACTGTAATTAAGATGTTCAAGTAAGGGGTATTTCAACCCCCTTACGCTTGTTATCCTGGAAAACTGCAAAAGTAGGTAAACTTTAATTTTATCCCCCCGTCGAAGTGATATCTGTTTTTTTTTTAATTTAATTCATCCTTGTTGATGGTGAGGTAACAGGAGGGCAAATAAAGGGATGTTTCAGCGCTTTTTACAAGTTTTTATTTAACTTCACTTGTTGTAAGATGCAAAACGGAAAATCGATATTTCACCCACTTCCCGACTACTTATAGCTCTGAAAGTTTAGAAACATGCATCTAAGAGGTGACAACGCATGATGCAACTTAAAAAAATAAAAAATAAATAAATAACAATAACGACATTCTGTGAAATGCAAAATCGAAAATTGATATTTCACCCACTTCCCGACTACTTATAGCTCTGAAAGTTTAGAAACATGCATCTGAGAGATGACAATGCATGATTCAACTATAATAAATAAATAAATGAATAAAAAATAACAACTTTCCGTGAAAGGCAAAAGGAAGAATCAATATTTCACAAACTTCCCGATTACTTAGAGCCCAGAAATTTTGCAAACATGCATCTAAGAGGTGCATGCAAAAGAGGGTTCAATAGATAAAATAGCTTAAATGGGAAGGTACAATAGGTGGTCAGCCAACAACTATGATAGATGCCACCTATCACAGTTCTCCGGGATGTCTCCTGACAATCAACCAATAATAACACCGGTTCGTTTGGAAGAATTAATGCCTCTTTGCAAAAATTTCAGAGCTCTAGTAAAATCAATTAAAGTCTTAAAAGTAGAAAATAATTTATATCTAAATTTTTTTTTTTAAACAAGCTTTTATTCATTGTACTAAAAAATATAATTTTTTTTTTAACAAGTCACCTCTATTTAACTATAACTAAAAGCTTGAGGCGATCAAAATTTAGACATATAATATTTAATTTAAATAAATCGGTTAACATATCCACTATATTTAATTTATTGTAAAACAACCTCAGATTTCTTAAATAAAAATACTTCATTTCTTGAAAAAAATATTTTCTACATTTTAGTACATTAAATAAAAGCTTGTTTTAAACAAATTTTTTTTTAGATATTTTTACTGCCTACCCATAGCGGACTTTTTATCGCTTAATATTAGAAGAATTTTTGTTTTTGACTTATTGAAATCGGTGGACTGCTGATGGGTGAAACTGCCACATCGCCCCTTGACATCCCTTCAAAGGGTAGTTTCTTCTCTCAAAATGAGTTTTTCCGATGGTAAATAAAATAAGTGTTTGATATTTTTCAATGCTCTACCATATACATCAGTTTCAACAAAATCGAAGGTCGACATCAAAGTGATGTTCCTTATAAGATAATGGAACGAAGCATGTGCTGCTCAAATTCAAACTGACTCTGTCAAACACGTTTTGAGTTGCCACGTCCACAGATTTGAAAAATGCAGTTCCGGGAAAAAGGTACTCAAAATTTCAAAATTGCCTTACTACCGCACAAGATGTTTTTTTTTTCAATTACCATGCATCTGCAATTCCTTAACGATATACACTGAGAGAAAAGTGTATAGTATTTACAAAAAACGCGCATGGTAAAGGAGAGTATAGTTGAATTCCCTATAGTTTATTGTCACCGCAATCATAATATGGTTAACACAACTGTAAGCGAAAAGTATACGTAAACATGCGAAAAGTATACGTAAACATGCGGTGGCGTGTTTGACTATCTAGTATCTCCGAAATTACTATACACTATTGTAAAAAGCTTTACAATATCGCTATGGTTAATTCAGCTATATCACAAAATCGGCGCACCAATACTAATGCTGCACTGAGAGCAAAGTACATGGTACTTATGAAAGACGCCCACGGCAAAAGAGGGGATAGTAAAATCCCGTATTGTTTATTGGCACCGTAATCATAATATGGTTAACCCTTTAACCGCCACGCCTATTTCTGGATGACTCAAAATCATTTCCTCTGGTAGTATGGCTAAAAAAGGGTTGAATATGAATGTCCAACCATAATTTTGTCGATAATGGTCTGGGAAGTAGTATTTTCGGACTGTAACAAATTTGTTTGGGTTTGTTTGGGTTTGCTACATTGGCGGTTCGGGGATATAAATTATGATTCAGATCTTTGTAAAAGCTAAAATTAACGTTCATTTATCTAATCAAATTACAATAGTATGTCTAGAATAATGTTACAGAACCACTAGTTTCCGTGGAAAATGTAAAAACAATTTGTAATTTCAAATGTAATTTGATTTTTGTAATTAACGTTTCACGACTTAGAGGGCGACCACGTTGCTGTTTACCACACTTCATCAATCCGTTGGCGATCGAATATCGAAATTCTTTTAGACTCATGGTCCTTGCGGTATTGCCCGTTTCTCTTCGGTATAGAAGCCATGCATTAACAATGCACATGTCGATAAGATAATAAAAGATGGGTATATAAAAGCTCCTACTTTTGCACCGAGATCGGTACAAGGAAACTAGACAATTATTTTCGTCCACGCCACCCATATTTTTGTTGTATTCAGCCACAATATTCGGGCACTTGATTTGTACTTTCCTTTTGGACTCCTTACTACACCGTAAGAGGGTTTTTTTCTGGATGAATCCCGTATATTGTACTGCCCAAGATTGGTACTGCGAGAATACCTCTTGGATTGTAGTTGTGATCTTGCTGATCGTCGTCGTCGGAATCGGAGATATCCGAAATATTCGGATTTGGTGGTACTATGGGCCTTAACTTATTTTTTTTATTTCTCGTTTCCATTTTGGCCCAACAAAAAAAGATTAAAAAATAAAATATAAAAAATAAAAACGTGAACCCAAAAATTTGGCATTTTATATACCCGAATGGCCAGTGTAGCAAATTTGCTACTAACATTTTCATACTCTCGGTTCGAACTATTATTCTAATTCAATGAAAAATCTTCAAAGCCTAGTTTATCCAGTCAAGCTTCCTTTACACAATTCTATCAAAAAATATTTCAAGAATGTCCATTTACTTACTTTTTTGGACAAAAAAACGGACAATAGATGCAAGCGTCGTAAATTTTCACGACATTATTGTTGCCATATTAACATAATTCATATGTTTACGTTTGAATTTCAAGCTATCCCAGCATTTGTAGCATTATCTAGCATAGATTGTTGGAACTGTGAAGTAGCCTGTCCGCTATATCGTTCTTACGCTTTTACCGACGGGGTCAAAGTGAACGTAGCAAATTTGCTACGATGGCAGCTAAAGGATTAATGTTCTAAGGAAGGATTAATTTCAATGTTCTATTAACTTTTCAATGATTTTCAATGATTTCCAATAAAACTTTTCAAAAACATACCCTTTTGCGTTTTAGCAGTTGAGACTCTTTAGCAGTGCTGCTTTTAGCACTAGAGTCTATTTAGCAGTCCAGTTTTAGCACTAGAGCCCATTTAGCACTAGAGCTTTTAGCAGTACAATTTTAGCAGTAGAGCTTTTAGCAGTTCTTTTTTAGCAGTAGAGCAGTAGAGGCCTCGAAAGCTAGTCGCCAAAAATCCTTTTGGGGGTTCTCTTACAATATTAAATGGAAGGTCTGTGCAAAATTTCAGCTCGATCAGAGGGGGATCGCTTTTCGGAAACTTATCCCAAAGTTTCCCTAGTTCAGAGTATGCGGCCCAGGTGCGCTCTCGACTATGATCTTCTATAACTTCGTAAATATTTCATATTTTGATTTTGCAGTATACTCTCAATATATTATACTTTCGAAATATGTGGAAAAAATCGATTTTTTTGAACATTGTAAAGAGTTTTTCCTCTTTAATAATAAGCTGTGTGGCAGTGTAATAGCTCGGAATACGTATGTTATTTCGCTAGTATTAAGGGGAGGTATCTGAGTAAACGGCGAAAAAAACAGGTAACCTTCGGGAATTTTTATCTCAAAAACTAATGTTTCGATTGGATCCGGGTTTTTTTATTGGAAAATATGTACATTGAGGTATGTTTAGGAATTCTTAAAAATAAATTCGTGGACTGGAAGCGACGTTGTTGTGGTCAGCGTCAGATGTGTTGTTCGTTGACATGGCTCGTGGTGCCAAGGATTCCGGGTAGTCGGTTGATCTGAAACATGAAAACACAACGGATTCTTAAAATATAATATACAAAGGAGTTCGACTCGTAGGATTTTTTTGACATTTTCATTTTTGACGGAATTGCGACCGTTTTAATTTAACATTCGTTTTTCGTTCGCAATTTCCGACGATTTTGGTTGCATAAAAAAGCAATGGTTCAATCAAATGAAAAACCCCTACGTGGCGAACGAGAAAAACTATCGAAGAAATATTGTATCCAAATTTGGAGAAAATCGGACAAGCCGTTTTCGACCGACTTGGCACCGACTTTGAAAACTATGTTTCGAGATAATCGCGTTTGAAAAGTGGGTAAAGAAATGACGCGCTCGGCCGTTGGGCCGCTGCACGATCTTTCGGTAAATTCTCCGTATAATTTTGGCGATTGCGGAATTTCAACACGAAATGTTCACACAATGTTCTTCGTACTTCAAACATTAAACAAAAAAAGAAGTTAAAATCGATTTTTCAAAAAGTATACTTCAATGCTGTTTCGAAGTTTGTCAGAAAAATTACTCGCAGGATAGAGATATTTTTTACCTTACCGTTAATCAGCAATCCCCGGACCCCGGAGTTATCTTACCCTTGTATACCTGCTCGCTATAACAAAAGGCCCCAGCGCGACAGCTGCAGACCCAACCCGACCGCGCGCTCGACGTTCTGCCGCCTTTCGCAGAATAACCCACAACTACTTCAATATTGCAAATTTCTACCTGAAATTTATACACAATATTCTTTGAACTACAAACTACAAGAAAAAAAAATCGATTTTTTGAAAAATTTACTCAGGTACCACCCCTTAACACTACTCCCGCAACTTTTATTCTTCCCCACAGGAGCAAAAGTTTTCACGTTCAAAGCATTTGCCTCCGTTCAACCCCGAGGCGGCAGGATCCGCCGCTGCGTCGTCGAATGTCGGACGCGTCGGCGTAGAAAGTCGCAGTACGTCGTCGTTGTTGAACTCGTGGAACGCAACGTCCCAAACACCACGGACGAACGAGCGAGAGCCTCTTATTATTGTACGCCCGTACTACGCCACGGGAGAGCCGGCCCTGAGCCGCAGTCGTCTCGTCACGGCGGAGCTACGAGAGTCCGTGTCTGCCACCGGAACTTATCCAGCATCCGATAATCGTGTACCGAGGTCGAGCGAATCCCAAGGGAACTGTCGCGGCCGATGTCACTCCATGAAGACGACGTATCGGAATCATCGAGATTCGTATCACCAAAGTCATGACATGAGTAGAACGGAAGCGAGTGACAATAACGCGCTGCTGAATTTCGGCTCGTCGAGTTCCGAGGTAAGAACGCGTGACGTAAATACAAAAGGAGCCAAATAACAACTCGATAATATACGTGTGAAAAAAACGCGATGCGTCACAAACATTCGTGCATGCAGTTTAAAAGTGTTGGGGATTTTAACGCGCATAACATTGTTCCACCCAATGAAACGACAAACGTGTGAGTTTAAAGAAAATCGTCCGTGGGGTGGCGCGGAAACAAAAGCCCAGGCATCCATGATATCACCACCGGCGAGTATTGATTTTCCTTATACTTGTAGCCAATTCTTTACCCACTCACGGGTACGTTATCTCTATGTTAGCCGAAAAATTTCCTCTCATTAATCCATTGTACAAAATTCTTTTTACCCCCTAATGTTTATGCTTGTTAATTTGGGTTTTCGAACTGCTCGGAGGTTATCTCGTCAATTGGCGGATTATATACACGAAAAGTCAGTTTTCATCGGGAAGAACGGAAAAATGACAATTTGTATAATTTTTGTACATCGGTTATAAAGATACGGATACTTTCACCGTAGATTCGTCCGCAAAGGTCCTCACCCTTGGTGCAATACATTTTTTCTGTATCTTCAAGCAATACACCGGTAGTGTACAGCACGATAACGAGGAGGGAAGTAGCGACGAAGATAGCAAGAACGACTATGGGTCTCGAGCTTACAAATCGTCGTCGCTTTATCACGGTATATGTCCGGTCAAAAAGGATCTCTGGACCGATCAACTGACGAGTTTTCCTGGACCACTGACCGGCTCCGCTAGGGCGCGACAGAATGTACTGCTTATTTGAAATCTCAACGATAAGTCTCGTTAGATAGTGCCTCAAAAGAAATAGTAAATTGTTCTTCTTGATTTGCTTTTTTTCTTATTGTTGAGCCGTATCGGTACAATTCCCCCGAAAACACTTCCCTGAATTATACTTTCCTGAAAACACTTTCCCGAAAATACTTCCCCGAATCGACATTTCCCCGAAAAACTGTTCCCCGAATTGACATTTCCCCGAATGACACTTCCCTGAACGGCACTTCCCTGAAAAACAGTTCCTCGAATCGTCACTTCCCCGAATATACATTTCCCCGAGAAACCCAAACATGACATTTTCCCGAAAAATGGCTCAATTTCTCTAATTTCCGATAAATATTCGGAAGTGTCACTCCTGTCAGAATGGAGCTTTTTTTTTTGTATGGTTTCTTACAGTTACAAAACATATTTAATATTATTATGGCAGCGCATCAACAAAAACAATGTTGTTCTATGCACCCCACGATTCTACGCACCCATCCGCGGCAGAGTTGGCTGTAACTAGTTACTTCAGTATCGAATACGATTAAAGATACTCGATACAAATGTAACGAGCAACAAGAATTCGATCGATACTTCGCTACAAAAGTAGCGATCTCTAACAAACGCTCGATACTTTTGTATCAAGTAACGAAAAATCCTTTGATACTTTTATATCGAGTAACGGAAAGTTTTGTGATACTCGATACTCTTGTATCGAGTATCGAATAAATTTGCGTTACTCGTTACACAAGTATCGAGTAACGAAAAGCTTTTCGTTATTCGACACTTGTGCCATTCCAAAGCCTCAAAATACGAAGCTATTCTGTTAACAGTTCTGTAATTTCTCACGGTTGATACAGAACCCTTGTACTCGAGGGAAGGTAAAGAATTTCCGACTTTTTGTCAATTTTTCAAAATTGTAAAAAAATGTCAAAATGATGAAAAAATTCTTGAAAAATGTATATGCATTCGGAAAACTTAACAATTTCATTTCAAATAACAAAAAAAGCAATTTTACACAAATTTAAACAAATAACAATATTATAAAAGTATCGAGTATCGAAGAACTTTTCGTTACTCGATATAAAAGTATCGAGTAATGAAAAGCTTTTCGTTACTCGATACTCAAGTATCGAGTATCGAGTAAATGTTCACTACTCGATACAAAAGTCGCGATCTCCAACAATAGTTTGATACTTTTTTATCGGGTAACGAAAAGTTTTTCGATACTCGATACATTCGTATCGAGCAAAACGTAACGTCCGATACAGATTTTGGACAACTCTGATCCAAGGTGCCCTCCGCCCACCCCAGTGTTCTACGCACCCCACGATTCCACGATTCGCGGCCTCGATGCTAAAGTATAGAATTACCCTCTTGGTAATTGTTTTTGTTGATGCGCTGCCATAATAATATTAAATATGATGTTTTTTAATTGTAAGAAACCACACAAAAAAAAATCAGCTCGATTCTGACAGGAGTGACACTTCCGAATATTTACCTAATTTCCTTATATTTTCGGGGAAGTGTCGTTCGTGGAAGTGTTCATTCGGTGAAATGTTTTTCGGGGAAAAGTATGGGTACCTTGTTGAGCACATGTGGAAATGACTTTTCAGTATTTACTAATGAAAATCCGATGGATGCGCAAATTCACCAAAATATCATTTTCAGTACAGAAAGTGTCATCCGTATTAATTTGTCCTATTTTCAAGGATTCTTTGGATTGTTGAGATTACTTTTGTCAACCAGATGGTGCGTGAACGATGGGCGAATACATAAGTTAGCGGCCCATAGTTTTACGTATAGATAGATAATTCAACGCGGCAACGTATGCTTTTTTCAGGACATGGCGAGCGTCGTTAGCTTCTCGACGAGCACCGGAGTGAGCGGTACTTGCGCCGGTACGCACAACCACCGTCGTTTAGGTGCAAAAGTCGACGTTGTGTACAGTCTGTTGGGTATGCTCGGCAGTACAGAGGGGCGGGAAGATATGAGCGCGACACTTCTCGCCATGAGTAATTCGATCGACAGTTGTCTCGTCATGAGGCAATCCGGCTGTCTACCGCTCTTGGTACAATTGATTCACGCGCCGGGCCAAGATCACGAGACGCGAGAACGCGCATCAAGGGCATTGCACAACGTTATACACGCGAGAAGTGACGAAAAAGTAGGCAGACGTGAGGCAAGGGTACTCAGACTATTGGAGCAAGTGCGCGACTATTGTCAAGCTCTCCGCGCGTCGCTCGAGAGCGTCAGACCACCGGACGATCTCGAAAGACATCCTGGACCGACGATAGCTGCTCTCATGAAATTGTCGTTCGACGAAGCTCATCGACACGCGATGTGTCAACTTGGCGGTTTGCACGCCATTTCCGAACTCATCGAAATGGACCACGCGTCGCATGGCAGCGCGTCGGACGATACGAGCTGCATAACGCTGCGAAGATACGCCGGAATGGCGCTTACGAATTTAACGTTCGGCGATGGCAACAACAAAGCGCTCTTGTGCTCATTCCGAGCCTTTATGATGGCTCTTGTCTCCCAACTGCAAAGTCTCAGTGACGATTTGCGCCAGGTTACTGCGAGCGTACTGCGAAATCTCTCCTGGCGCGCCGACAGCAGTAGCAAGCAGACCCTACGCGAAATTGGGGCTGTTACGGGTCTCATGAGGGCCGCCATGGAAGGTAGAAAAGAATCTACTTTGAAATCAATACTCTCGGCATTGTGGAATCTTTCGGCTCACTGTAGTACCAACAAGGTCGATATATGCGCGGTCGAAGGAGCACTCGCTTTTCTCGTTGACATGCTCAGTTACGAAGCACCCTCGAAAACTTTGTCGATCGTCGAGAACGCAGGTGGAATTTTGCGCAACGTATCAAGCCACATCGCCGTGAGAGAGGATTATCGCAAGGTTGTACGAGAACGCGGCTGTCTTCAGGTACTTTTGCGACAATTGCGATCACCAAGTCTGACCGTTGTGAGCAACGCTTGCGGCGCTCTCTGGAATTTGTCGGCGCGGTGTCCTCACGACCAACTTTTGTTGTGGGATCTCGGTGCTGTGCCGATGCTGAGAAGCCTCGTTCATTCCAAACACAAAATGATATCCATGGGTTCGAGCGCGGCATTGAAAAATCTCTTGAGCGCGCGACCGGCTGGTAGTAACCTCGTTCATCTGGACTCAACAGCTCGCGGTCTTGGCTTGCCGACACTGCCGACTCTTGTCGCTCGTCGTCAGCGTGCACTCGAACAAGAAATAGATCAGAATCTCGCTGAAACGTGCGACAATATAGAGCCCAGCACTTCACCGATCAACAGAGACGACAAATTTTCTTTCAAGGTCGATCAAAACTTTGCGGATGTAAGCGCACGAGCTAAATCCCACCAGGCCCATCCGAACAATTTGTTACCGTCTGGTTCCAAGTACAATGTTGGCGTACCGCGCAGCGAGAGCAGGGAATCGATGCGTTCCGTTACGAGCACGCAATCCGATACGATATTTGAGAGAGTCAATCGACACGTTACGAATGATATCTTGATCGCGGAAACACAGAGCAAACAACAATCGTCGTCACTTCATTCGGCCGTTGGTTTCGATACTCCGGCCTTTCCGGATCCTCCCAACAGGGCTAATCAAACGGAGAGGAAATACGCGTTGCGTTACAAAAATCCTACTTCCGACAGGCTGAGACCAATGGAATTGGGAACAAGCGAAATCGGCGATTTGAGATGTACAACGTCGACTGTGTCGTGGGCTACCGCGCCCAATCAGGAATCCGCGTGTTCGCAAATTTTAACGCAGTCGTCAATCGAGAACAGCATCTCTATGATGTGCTCGAGCAAAGCATCGACCGGGCGGATCGGTGTAGATTTTTCCAAGAAACCGGATGACACGTCCGTCCGAAATCCCCGACTTAATTACAGAAGTCCTCTGGTAAGTCCGCCGATCGGTAAACTATCGTTCGCCACGGGTTTTGCCGTAACGCCGATAACATCGTGCGATAGGGTAATCGAAAAGGAGATTCGATCGCCCGCGTACGCACGCGCTCCCGAAACTGAGACGTTCGATCCATATTCTGAAACCATCTTGGATGAGCTTACTAATTACAGTCTACGCTATGCCGAACGCAATTCCGACGAGGATGACAAAAATAACTCGACATATGCCGCGGGTAGCGACCATCGCGTTGAGGATACCGTCAGAACTTATTGTACCGAAGGAACGCCTAACGAAACTTCGTTGACGTCACTGGGTACAACGTCGGATCCATGTCTATCGGATCTTCCGCGGGGACGACCCAATTCGCAAAATCTGCATCCGAAAAGTATTACCGAGATTGCGTGCGAAATGCGGCGACAAAGTTATTCTCAGAAAAACTCGACATTCCCAGAGACACAACGTCGCAAGGAAAATTTTCATACGTCACCAAATCGAGCTGCGAATAACGCATCTACGCAGCCGGACAACTTTCATCGCAGTTCTGACGTCGCCAATGCCAAGTAATTCATCTACTAATAGAGATTTTTCTAAACTAGGCAAATATTATTCACTAGTTTCAGAGTATGGTTATGCTCCTACACATTTTTGAATGATTTATACGAAATTATTTTTGAAAAATAGTTAAATCAGATTTTTCATTAAAATGGTCCCAATCCAGGGTGTCTACCAATCTGAAAAGTCTTAAATGTCATGAAATTACACTCGACCCTGAAAAAGTCATGAAATATCATGAAAAATTACCAGTCTACCTGATTTTTGAAAGATCTCTGCTGCGCTCATTATCATGGCCGATTTTTGTATTAATTTATCCAAAATAATTTCAAGTTATCGCGGGTTTGCGACAATCTACGGTATTAGAAAAAAAAGGGTAGTGGAAAAAAATGATTCGTTATCTCAACATATTAGTTTTTCTCTGTTATTCGAGTAAAGCGACTAGATATTACGCAAAGTTCCTAAATGTATGTAATATTTTTCCAGATGTTCCAGATATTAGGTGTAGTAAAAAGAAATCCATTATTTTTGCAATAGATGGCTTTAGTAATCTGTATCTCGCGTTGTATAAGTGCGATCGGACTACGCTAGATGGCGTTAGAAAGATAAGATTTCGTACTAAAATAAACAACTCAGACAGTTTTGTGATTGCTTAACTCAATATTTTTTGCGCGCGCGTCAAAGATGGCCACCAGCAAAGTGAAAATACGCCATATTTTACAGTTTCTCTTCAATAAAGGCGAAAACGCAAGCCAGGCGGCTGAAACTGTGAATATTGTTTATGGTCCTGATACTGTAACAGCCAATCACGCGCAATTTTGGTTTCGTCGATTCCGTTCCGGTAATTTTGATGTCAAAGATGCACCACGCTCTGGAAGGCCAATTGTCGAAAATGTCGATAAAATAATGGAAATCGTCGAGTCCGACCGTCATGTAAGCACTGTTTCAATTACCCAGGAGCTAAACATTGCACAGAAAACCGTTTGGAACCACTTGAATAAGGCTGGATACAAAAAGAAGCTCGATGTATGGGTGCCACACGAGTTAACGCAAAAAAACCTCATGGGCCAAATTTCCATCTGCGAATCGCTGCTGAATCGCAACAAAATCGACCCATTTCTGAAGCGGATGGTGACCGGTGATGAAAAGTGGGTCACTTACGACAACGTCAAGCGAAAACGATCGTGGTCGAATCGCGGTGAGCCGCCGCAAACGGTGGCCAAGCCAGGATTGGCGGTCAGGAAGATTTTACTGTGTGTTTGGTGGGATTGGCAGGGAATCATCTACTATGAGCTGCTCCCCTACGGCCAAACTCTTAATTCGGACCTGTACTGTCCACAATTGGACCGTCTGAAGGAAGCAATTGCCCAGAAGCGGCCAGCTTTGGCCAATAGGAGAGGAATTGTGTTCCATCAGGACAACGCCAGGCCACACACATCGATAGTGACTCGCCAGAAGCTCCGGGAGCTTGGTTGAGAGGTTCTTATGCATCCACCTTATAGTCCGGATCTGGCACCAAGTGATTACCACCTGTTACTGTCTATTTCGAAAGATTTTGCTGGTGAAAAATTCGCCTCAAGAGAAGCTTGTGAAAATTGACTGTCCCAGTTTTTTGCCAATGGGGACGAGGGTTTCTATGAGAAAGGCATAATGAAATTACCTTCAACATGGCAACAAGTTATCGATCAAAACGGTGCATATTAGACCTAAATCGGATCATTCTAACTATGCTAAATAAAGCCTTCAATTTCATGCAAAAATAATGGATTTCTTTTTACTACACCTTATATATTTCTTTACAGCAAACTTGAAATAATGTTTGTTTCACATTTTTTACTACACATAGAATTGTACAGTTTTGGGACTTTTCGTTTATTTCGTATACTTTCTATTGGCGTACAACACACATCTGTTTCAAAGAGCAGAATATAAATATAAAAATCTAGAAAATTAGTCGCACTAAAGAATTATAAAGTCTACTTTTATACCAGAAAGTCATACTAAAAGTCGGCACAAAATCCCTATTTCTTGCCTTAAAAATCCTTGAATGTCATGGAACTGCAGTTCTGGTCAACATTAGACACCCTGCAACCGTCTGAGCATGAAAAAATATTTGTCTAAATTTATTTTCTTTCAAAATAAAGTATGAAATATAAAACGGGCCGGTTGCTTACTCGAGACAACGTTGTGATAGCAGATTCATTTGCTAGTCGAATAAATGTTACGAGGAACAAAGTTCCTTCGTTCGTCAATTTGCCGTAAATATTAATCGATTCGGGGGTCGTTGCCCAGCCTGGGCCGCCGGGGCGTTACACACAAACAAACAGACAGAGCTTTTCTTAAATTTATTCTACTCGACTGTAATGCTGGTGAATGGCTGCGCTCGCCATCGCATTTCTACTCCACTCATTTCACTAATATATTAAATTTTTTTCTAGCGAATCTTGGGCAAATTCTGATCCCTTCGTCACGAGGAACTCCCATATGAGCCCGTGCCACCCTCAATCGTTTACGCTCGACTCGGATGTTGACTCTGCATCGAGTACCGATACGACTGTAACGCGATTGAATTCATTGGTTTTCAACGATCATGCGAAAATAGTCAACCATTCAATGACCGACGATTCCAAGTCAATTGCTAAGAGTGATTCACGCAACGTGGAATTCTTTCCCAATAGTATCATAAGCGACGAAGACGACGATGACGAGGATTTGCTAGCTGCTTGCATTCACATAGGAATGCAAAACAACAGGTTTGTCTTCTTTCAGACGTACTTTCTATTATTCACGATACTTTTTTCGGTTTTGTGCTTTTACGAATCTCTGTATACGCAAAAACAATGGCAATCTTTGAATTCTCAGACAATCATTTTTAGTACTCGAAATAATGAAAATCAATGACTGAAATCCGTATCAGTTATGAATGGCGTGTATAACCGCAGTAGATTAATAAAATGTGCTTGGTTGATAATCATTATCGTAGTAATATAATAATCAAAAGTAACACGTATTCGGTAATACCATATGTTAACAACATCGAATGAAAAAAAATTCCAGACACAGAAGGACTTTCCGAAGGAACAGTCTCGATAAGACTCCTTCAACGGAATGTAATCTGGCCCGATATCAAACAAGTGTAGCGTTGGACCAGGTAGAGATTAACCGATCAACCGAACCTGTCGATCGTTCGTCGCAATCAAAATCTTCGAGACTCAACATCACGACAGTACCGCCGAGCGAGAATCGTCCAACGGAACACGTAGTTAACGGATATGCCTCCTTCGAAGACAACTTCAACGTTGCCAAGGACGACGACAAAATCACCGTTGAGTATCAAAAACTTCAGGAATATTCGTGCGAGCCAGAAAAAGGAACGACCAATCATGACGACTCGAGTGTTGGGATTACGGGAGAAAGTGCAATACTTGTGGAATCCACGAGGCATGAGTTGAGGGCTGATTCTGTGGAGGATAATCGGGTTCACGATGACAATGTAAACGATAGCGCATCGCAGTCAGACTCAGGCTCGAATCGAGAAACTCGTGATTCCGAGAGTATGGAGTCTTTCGATTCGGTGGAGAGATCGGAACAGGCTCTACTGCAATTGTGCATAAAATCTGGTGCCTCCAAAAACGATACAATTTCAATGAGTGCATCAAACTTAATTTCCCGTAACACTACAGCCATAGAAGATTCGAGTTTTCGTGTAATCGAAGGTAATAACATGACGCGTGCAAATGCGACGACTACGGCAGGTCGTTGCGGAGACGAAACTCGCGAGGATGCCAAGTTACGGGTCACCAGGGATAACAAATCGAAAAATGTCGAAGACGAATACAGACGGCAGAGAGATCCGGACGCCATGATCGCGTCACTGGATCGTTTAACCGCGACTCTGGTTCAACAAACCGAAGCGATGCGCGAACGTGAATTCTCGGCGATGAGGCAGAGCGTTCTTAGTGACACTTGGACGGAAGATTCACCGAACGAAGCCTCCTATCCCAGCATAAGCGTGAGCGCCCCTCTGATAGCTTCTTTTAAGAGTGACATCGAACCGGAAACCCCGCTCGTAGAGACTGCCTCACCCCTGGGAGAAGTCGAGACATTGGAATCGTCCCTCATGACGAATTCCCGGATAATCGAGCGCGAAGCGATAAGGTTGGCCGAAGCAGTCAGCGCCGAAGCAACACGACAACAAACGGATTGCGGCAGATGTAGTCCCACGTCGATTGAACTCGAAGCTACA
This sequence comes from Ophion ventricosus, assembly GCA_963932345.1. Classification (NCBI taxonomy): domain Eukaryota; kingdom Metazoa; phylum Arthropoda; class Insecta; order Hymenoptera; family Ichneumonidae; genus Ophion; species Ophion ventricosus. The sequence continues at coordinate 22,748,214 of OZ010719.1, forward strand.
AGAGCCTCGTCCAACATAGCCAATTTCATTTTAGCGAGCGCAAGTTCCACAGTACCTTGCGAAAATCGCGAATCAGTATCGGATCATCAAAATCGTTACCAATCCAACTCTCTGTCTCCATTGTCCAACGAAAGACACAATCTCCGGGATCCGCGAAGCGCCCGAAAAAAATCGCTTCCCGTTGGTGTGATGGCAAAACGTGCTTTGTCACACGGTATCAATCACGCGGGAAGTCTCGAGAGTCTGTTGAACGGCTGCAGCCTCGGTACAAATTGTCAACTGGAGAACGTCATGCCCCCGTCGCTGATGGACGAACTCTTTGACAACACTGATATGGAGAACAGTATGATCAGCGTTGCGAGTATAACTTCCGAAATTGCAGACTCCAAAGATCAGGATTCCATTAGTTTAACTTCTAACGATCCAATTTTCGATCTCGTTCAACCAGTCGCAAATGTTCTTTCAATAACGTGCATGCGATATGCAGCGGCTATGCATACCAGTACAAACGACAGTATCAGCGAGTGTCTGGAAAACATAAATCCACCGTCATTACTTAATGAGGTGAGCGAAATGGAAGATTCAACATTCGAGGCCAATACCGACACAATGTGCAGCGATACGCTCTGCATCGACGCAGAATTGCTAACCGAGGCAATTCCACGGTCGATCACAGTCGACCAAATCGAAGAATCTGACAATGATACGGACGAGATCGGTACATCGATTGCGACGGAATCTTGTTGCGGCAATTCGGCGGAATCAACACCGCGGAAACGTTCGCACAAGAGTCGCCTGACGCCCAAACAAAAGAGACAATCGGCTAAGGAAAGATTCAAAACTTACACGATAGCGGCTGAATTAGTGAAAAAAGAGGAGAACGAAAGACGCAAGCAGGAGCAGACTGATTCGGGAGTGTGTAAAATTTCACCCGGCAAATGTTCGCCATTCTCCAAGCTGACGCCGAAACAACGACGACAAGAGGACCCAGCGAGATTTCAGACTCAAGTGTTGACCAATCCGTTTCCAGATATCGCTGATCCCGTGAAAACCGTCGTTCAGGACGGTCAATGGGAGAATCCAAAAGACGCAGTGCCCGAAACCTCGCATAACCTGTCTATTGCGACCTTGAGCAACCTCTGCGGCAGTAGGACATTTAGGAAGAAGCGAACTGACAACGAGGAGAACCTTGGTTATTGCACAAGAAATGTGAGCACCGACGAGGCAACCGTTGCCGCGAATTTCGAGGCCAACGGCACTTCCCTGGAAACGCCGGAGGAAAGAATCGCCGAAGAAATAAAAAGCGTAGGCTGCGAGGCAATGCAAACGATGCTAGAACAAAATGCTAATGTAGTTTTGCACACTTTGAACGAGACGACCAAAGTCGTTGATGCAAATGTCGAAGATATGATGCTGGATTGTGAAACACTGAGCCTCGTATCAAACGATTCCGAATCCGAGCATAGTTTGCGGATGCGTGTCGCCAGTGGACTCGGCAGAAAACTCTTTACACAGAAAGCCTGCCAACAGACGCTCGCTAGCCATCCGAAAGAACCTGAGATCTCCGTAAAAAATTATATTCGTGAAAGTGATGAGAGGTTCGAAGCAATGGGGGAAATGTCGAAGATCAGTGACTCGGAGAGCGATGAGAATTCGTCTTGTAATATTGGGGAACGATTTCAAGAAACGAAACGACCGAGAATTGTCAAACCAGGCACTGTTAGCAGAGATCGTAGCGTTGATTCGGAAGGAGCCGATAAATCCGAGCCCGGAAGTCCGAAGGGTATACGAGGAAGACGAAAGGCCCTCTATTCGACACCCAACGCCAGGAAAAATATGTCTCAAACGTCGCCTCTAAAACAAGCGTGTAATCCAACGACCGGTATTCCCATCGGCCGAAGCAACACCTCGCCCGTCGTAAGGGCAACGAGAGCAACAACGTTGCGGCAAAATACCAATGTATTCCTCAACACGGGAAAAGACGCGTCAAAGCCGAACTTTGTTCAGAAAATACCGCAGAGTTCGAGCATCGAAAAACGCTCGAGAAACGCAGCACTTGCAAAACGAAGTTCTATACCACAGCGTGGCTCGATGTATCCTTCCACGAAATTCGTCAAACGTCATAGTACGCCACCCGGTAGTGGCTCGTCTATACCGCACAAAGACGCGAAAGCCGAGGTTTCGTCACACAAGCCGCTGGAAAGACAAGGAACATTCACGAAGGACGAACCCGAGGTTCAGAACGCACCGTCCGTAGACGCGTTTCTTTCTTCCACCAAATCAAAAATCGCCAAGCCAACAAAAGGCTCACCGGTTCGCGTCAATCCTACGGCAACTGGAAAATCTAAAATTCTCGTAAGAACTCAAGGAAATGCCCAACAATCAAGGCTCATCAAGTGTTCGAGTACTGAGGGAATTCAGTCATCCCGGATCTCGCCGTCTCACGTCGGACGAAAAGCAACAGACAATACTCCTTGCAGATCTCAAATGGACCAAGCGATCGTTCAACTGACTCCAGTTGAAATGGAAAAAACAACGAAACGCTTGACGAGTCTTGGTCAGAGGTCAAATAGCAATTCGAGTATCATTTCGTCGCCGACTGCACTAGTAGGAGGACGTAAATTGCCCAAGGAGGCAACCAGTAAGATCGCAAGTCTTTGGAAAAAGGTCGACGAAAGTAAAAACAAGCAGAGATTTGAGAAACCAGACATGAGACAGTGGATCACAGCAACAGCGGCCGAGGCAACGGATTTTCGTGAACTCACGGTAACAAGAAAACCACCTGCCTGTCGTTTGTTTCGCAGTTCAACCTTCGAGGGTGTACCGAAAGAATCTGACGATGCGACAACCGCTACACGAACCGAAAAACCGATTAAGACCTTCGAAGCCCGCACGAGTGTGCCCAAATATCGGAATTCATGCGATCTCACAGGAATGTCATCTGCCGATGCACCATGCAAGATTCCTGTTAAGTTTGCAAACAAGAGAGCATCCGGCAAAGAAACATCCACAAGCTATGGAACAATCGTACTGAGAAAACAGCGCAGTGTCGATTCAAATGGACCTACGGAAATCGGCGATACCAAAAGAATATCGCGTTTGGGCTCATTCATCAGGGTAGAAGCACCCGAGGTTGATGCTTCCGTACAAGTTCGTTCGAGTGACAACCTTGTTCGTACACCCGTTTCGGCGATCGTTCCACCATTCAACTACAACCCTCGGCAAGAAACATCGGCTATGACGACTAAAACGAGACACAGTGAGGACGACAGTTATATTGACGAGTGTGAGAAAAAAATTGTCACAAGTTCAGCAAAAGTTACGACCGTTTGAGCGTAGAGATGTCGCTGACAGATGTCATACTATTATTTAGCGTTACCTTCCGGAATACACGGAGTACGGTTCACCCATGTACTTTGTTTTCATTATTTTCATGATTAATTATTTCGGGCTAGTCACAAATATCTAAGTGTAACCCATCTATTGATTTCGAGCGTATCGCATTTTTGGGTGTTTAGCTTTGTATGCATTGATTACAATTGATTAATTGGTTGCGATGTCACGGTGGGGGTTAACAATCACGAGGATAAACTGATCGAACGACACCGCCTTACATCCGCAATCTTGCAAAATGGATCAGCCGCTTCGCCGTATCAATATAACGGTCTCGGTATTGAGAATTGTTATTCTCATTGTGGCTTGTAACGAGATTTTGCAGCCAAATGTAGCAATCCCCAAAGTTACGACCGGTGCGTCCCGTAGTTGCTTTCATTAGCTGAATTTCCGTATGTACATAATTGGCCCAATTCCGGAATTTCATCGTGAAAAAAAGAAACAGGCTCGTGTACATGGAGTTTTCTTTTGTATTCCTCGCTCGGTTACTTAGTTGGCCATGTATTAACCAAAGTTATTTGATTTTCGGCGGAGTACACTGAGAGACGTTGTTGGTAGTAAGTGTTTCTAAAAAAAAACATGCATTTGCCCAGTGATTGGGACTTCCTTCAAACGAACTATGCTGGTTATCCGGCAATTGAATCGAGAATGTTAATTACTTTTTGAAGACTGATAGTGAAACATGAGGAATGGAATAAAAATATTACTTTCGGAAATGTAGTTTGGCAAAAAAAACACTATTGTGATTAAAATAAAATCACCATAGAGCGATAGCCAAGTGTTCGGGACGTGCGGTAACGGTCTAAGTTACGAAAAGATGATAGGGGAGCATGAAGAGAAAACTGAATTACGGTGAAAGGATTTGTAAGAATTGTTTTAATTTTCTAGTCTACTTATACATCTACCGGCAATATAGCGTACTAATTCGAATGTGGGCGGACCACTTAACAATTTACGATTCGATGTATGTAAGGTATGTCGATCGATTGGCCGTGCTTACGATCGCCCTAAAAAGAAGAAAAAAAAAAACGAAAAGTATAAACCGGTGGATAATTTAATAAACACACGGACCGGATTATCTTCGTAAATTTACAGAGAATTATTTTGCTTCTCAGATCAAATGTCTTGCTTCCTCATTATCTTTTACGCTGCCATAGGTTGTCTACGCTACGATTCGGGCCTGTATCCTTCTCGGAAGAACATTTGTGATGTTAGTCATTCCTATCCGAAGAAGAGAGTCAACAGCAAGACGTAGAAATGATTCTCTTTGTCTTGCTCATAATCTATGAAGCACATCATATTTTTTCGCCTTTTCCAGTTCGGGTTGATCAATTTAACTCTTCCAACTTGGAATATCTAGGGACGTTAACTTTTTGTTCGAATAAGAAAAGTTGCAGTGTCGCTAATACGGTCCGTGTCAGAACTTAAAAAAAAAATGCGTATATGAACTTTGTAATAGTTAATATTGTATACTTCAGTAACAAGTGTATTATTTTTTGTTCTTACGCTTTCGGAGTGTGTCGGACTACTACAATTAATTGTATATTATCGAAACCTCATACAATAAAATTTATAGCCGATAATCACAAATCGAAATATCGCCCTGACTACTAATTGTTGAGAATTGACGAAAATGATTTAGGAGCGGATTGGAGAAATGCGACAAGCTCTTTAAAAAAATTTTACGATGGTTTTATTGAAAAGATCTGTTAAAATCGTCGCACTTTGACACGTTCGTGTTACAAAGGATATTCGTAAAGATTAACTGACTTGTCTTCGGAAACCGACACGAGGAAGTTACTTCTTTCTGGATGATATTTCACAGACCACACTTGATCGGTATGATCGTTGAACGTGTGCAAGCACTGTCGCTGCGCCAATTCCCAAATTTTGACCGTATGATCGGAACTACTGGACGCAAATTTTTTTCTATCCGGGGCGAAAGCTACACCGAGGACCCACGATGCATGTCCGGACAAGGTACCGGCCACGTTTGCATCTTTACTGCTCGATAAATGGAAAACCGATTAAAAGTATTATGGTTAGCAATTCACGTTGGAGAAAACCGTCGCAAAAATGTCCGTCAGACTTACACATCATATAACTTCATGTGGCCGTCATCCGAGGCCGTCAATAATAATTGAGAATCCGGTGAGAAGCAGAGTGACCTAATTGGCATAGCATGGCCTAAAACAGAACATTAAGTATTAGCCATAAGCTTCTGAAGGAAAATTTTAATAATGCTGAGTAAAGAAATTACCTTCCAACGTTCGCAATACCTTCCCATACGCAACGTCAAAAATATTGATGATGCCATCTATCGCTCCGCTCGCAATGTACTTGCCGTCGGGACTCTGTGATAGAAAAAGTTTGCTCATTGAATATGCGTTATATTAAAAATGACATCTTTGTATAAAACAGTGACAGCGCTTTTCAGTGGTTTCAATTTTATTTATTTTTTCGTCACTATCGTGTCAGTCGATACAGACTTGCTATTTTTTAGGTCTTTTCCGTTACTTGAGGACCCTGATATTGTGGATAACAAATTATAGAGTCAACCGCGCAATTTTTCAATACGGCATTTAATCACAATTGTATATTTTTCGCCTTTTTTCGATCAAGCAAGGTTTTTAAAATGTTCGCAGGATCAAATTTTCAAACCTTAATATTTAATAGCTAATTTCATTTTTTTTCTCCAAATATACAGAACCTATGATTGCTGTAAGTAGTGTGAGTTTAACTTATTTTTCAGAATGTTATGCAGCAAACAATGACCTCCAAAGAAATTAACGTCTATAGTTTCGTTAATATTTTTTTCAAATTCAATAATTCGAATATAAGAATCAAATTTAGCAATTCCTATTCGAACTCATTTTTTTTTAAATATCGATGCACGACATTAGTTACAGATTACATAGACGTCTGAATAAAATTGACAATCATTCAGATTTGTGCAATAAAAGATATTCGAAACTTTGTATGGAAATATGACTCATGTGTGTAATGGAAAGGTGAGGAAAATGATTTGCAGCATTGGAAGAAATGGCTATTAAGGGGAGGTACCTGAGTAAATTTTTCAATAAATCGATTTTTTTTTCTTGTAGTTTGTAGTTCAAAGAATATTGTGTATAAATTTCAGGTAGAAATTCGCAATATTGAAGTAGTTGTGGGTTATTCTGCGAAAGGCGGCAGAACGTCGAGCGCGCGGTCGGGTTGGGTCTGCAGCTGCCGCGCTGGGGCCTTTTGTTATAGCGAACAGGTATACAAGGGTAGGATAACTCCGGGGCCCTGGGATTGCTGATTAACGGTAAGGTAAAAAATATCTCTATCCTGCGAGTAATTTTTCTGACAAACTTCGAAACAGCATTGGAGTACACTTTTTGAAAAATCGATTTTAACTTCTTTTTTTTTTAATAATGTTTGAAGTACGAAGAATATTGTGTGAACATTTCATGTTGAAATTCCGCAATCGCCAAAATTATACGGAGAATTTACCGAAAGATCGTGCAGCGGCCCAACGGCCGAGCGCGTCATTTCTTTACCCAATTTTCAAACGCGATTATCTCGAAACATAGCTTTCAAAGTCGGTGCCAGATGTATCTCGAAAACGGCTTGTCCGATTTTCTCCAAATTTGGATACAATATTCTTCGATAGTTTTTCTCGTTCGCCACGTAGGGGTTTTTCATTTGATTGAACCATTGCTTTTTCATGCAACCAAAATCGTCGGAAATTGCGGACGAAAAACGAATGTTAAATTAAAACGGTCGCGATTCCGTCAAAAATGAAAATTTCAAAAAAATCCTACGAGGCAAACTCCTTTGTATATTATATTTCAAGAATCCGTTGCGTTTTCATGTTTCAGATCAACCGACTGCCCAGAATCCTTGGCACCACAAGCCATGTCAACGAACAACACGTCTGACGCTGACCACAACAACGGCGCTTCCAGTCCACGAATTTATTTTAAAAAATTCCTAAACATACCTCAATGTACATATTTTCCAATAAAAAAAAACCCGGATCCAATCGAAACATTAGTTTTTGAGATAAAAATTCCCGAAGTTTACCTGTTTTTCTCGCCGTTTACTCAGGTACCTCCCTTTAATCTGGTAAACATAGTTTTTTACATATGAAGAGAATTATTCAATCTTTATACTTACATATGCGACGCTAAGGGTAAACTTTCCGCCTCTTGTGTCCAATGTTTGTTGTTGTTTACCAGTCTCTGTACTGTACATGTGTATTTTTCCTGCATGACTGCCGGACACTATGAACTTGTCGTCGGGTGAAAATACAACGGTCCATATGTCGACAGGACCAACTTCCACACTGGAAATTTTTTCTCCCGTTTCTAGGTTCCACAATCGTAAACTGGAATCCAGTGAACTGGATGCGCACTCTGAGAATTCATAAAACGAACCTCTCTGAGCCTGTACGAAGTAATATTTCTATTACGAGATATACGATTCTTACTGGTTCCGTCAGAGCTCACAGCCACCGAAACAACGCCAAGGGAATGACCGGACAAGATGTGTTTTAGTTTGAGGCTACCGTCTTTTTGTTCCCAAACTTTGACATTATCGTCTACCGAACCCGTCACGATATATTCTCGCCCATTTTCATCGTTAGATCCAATCGAATCTCTGAAATAACAGTGACACTTTAGAGACTTATTTTTAAATATTCAATTTTCGTACCATCATACCGCGAGTCTTCGTTATCAGGCTGTGTTTCTTTCTTCTTCTTTGGACAACCCCAAGCACAAGTCCAAATACTATCCTCGTGAGCATTTTCTGTTTTATGTATTAGCGAATACTGATAACAATGCAAGAAAACATTCCATAAATGTATAACCTCAAAACTAAGAAACGTGTGTTCAAGATATACCCACCATATTATTCCGTCGCGATACGTATTTTATGCAATAATCAAACTACGGATCGCCTTTTTTCTCTTTCGAAACGCTTACATTCAAATGGACAAAACAAATTATTGCATGAACAATACGACGGTAGAATCTAATTTTTGTTTACGGTCATAATTTTGCGGATAGGAAAACTGAAAATAAATTGATACGGTTCTTTACAAATTTAGTACCTAAACGAGCCAAAAGTAGGCGCGGGAGTAGCTGAATGTAGACTACATAGATACTAGAGGGAAGACATCTACTCAGCATTTCAACCACGGTCTTACATATAGGTCTGGAAACTCTAATGCTGGCAGCCGCGATCAGGTGCGTCGTTTAGCGTGGCAAATTTCGGTCCTAGCGCCGCCACTAGTTGTCGTTGCGGTTCCGAAACCCGGACATACATAACCTCAATACGGCGAGCAACAAAGTGAGCGGTTGAAAACGTGTGTCGCTGAGTCGCTGATAACTATTGTTTTTTCTGCGTTTTGGACACAGTACCGTTGACAACGGAAACACTTGCAACAATTTAAATAAAAACATGAAGGGGCAACATAAAAAAGTTTGAAAGGATTCATTCTGCTTACCTCGATATGAAAAAAAATGCACGTACATAAATAAAAAATAGAGAATTTTTTGCATTTGTATTTTTATTAAATTGCATAAAAAATACCGGAATGAGGGATGGAAGAAAAAAAAATTGAGCCTAGTGGCTTTGAACCTACAACGCGAGTATGAGGGGAGTACGGAACCACTCCGTCACAGCTTTTTTTTTTTTTTATATATTAAGTTTATTAATGTTTTTTTTTGCCTTACATGTTTTTTTTGTTTTTTTTTGCGTACATTAAACATAAAAATAAACGCATCTTATTTTAATAAATGTTGTGAGCTTTGGGCTATTTTCATAGCGTGACTGCAAGCTCGAATGTTTCTCTATTTTCTTATTTTATAGTGTACTGCTATTTTTTTTTGTTTAGTTAATTGGGAATTGCTGGGGTATTTTTGTTTTTGCATGGAAAATGAGAGAAGGGGATTTGTTGTTGGCTGAATATTTAAAAAAAAACCACGCCGATTGTGTACTTACAATAATACAAACGCTGAGTAAAGAATGTTGAGGATTACAATATTGTACCTTATTCTAGGCTTGTAACATAATTTTTGGTATACTTAATTATACTCTTAGACTATATGTACATTTCTATTTTTATTTTTTTTATTGGTTATATTAATCTATGACTTAGGGCTAGAGATCTAGTATCTTCGTTTCCTTCTTCGTCTTTTCTGCGGGGAGGGGGGCCCTCTAGGGCTAGTCTAGCTCTGAGAGTTTCTATATGTGCGGCCGTCGGGTCAAGCCAGAAGTATTTATCGTCTAGTCGATGCGGATCAGATTTATCTATTTTCGGGATTGCTGTACTGTATAGAATGTTTTCATTTCTGTCTGCTATCTGAGCGTAGGAGTTAGGCAGTTTTTTGTTTGATTCGTGTCTTTTCCAATGCGTGAGTATTGGGATGTTGCTGCTATCTTGAATTATGCCGGCCCTATCATGTAGGATAAAGGATTGCGGTTGTATATAGCCTGTAGCAGCGGTGAGGGATGAGTGGATCTCCGTCACAGCTCACATGCAATATGACAGCTTCAGAATCGTATGTATATGCTTGTTATGCTCGCTTGGATTTAGAAAGTTTACGGTTTGATTACGAATAGGATCATATTTTTTTTATGGTATTAATCGAAATTGACAGGACTAATCCCTTTTCCTGGCCGTTTTAAAAGTGTTTCGAACTCAATAAATATCCGCGTAACGAACATGAAGGTGGAACAGAGATAGAAAAATAGAAGCTGGCCGACTAGTGCTGTCTCTGTCTGATGCCCCCCCCCTCCCCCCACCCACCGCGGCCGCGCCGCAGCCGGTAATCTGATCATAACGAACCTAGTGGCGACTAGTGAACTACCAACCTCTTCAATAAGCTACCTACCCCTTCCACTGGAGTTTCCAGACTTGTGTGTAAGACCCTGATTTCAACGCGTCCACAAAATTGAGAAAATTAAGAGCGGCACTGCCATTATTCGAAGGCGACATGTATGTATTACATGTGTATATACCATTGGTAGAATTCTGTAACTCGGTAGCGACTTTATCGTTTTCAATGAATACGGATCTCGTATGGGGAAACGTCCGAAAATTCGACCTGAAACATGGTGTTGAATACGGCCTGTAGGCGTCGCGGTGTAGTTCGAGTATCAAAAATATAGCAATACAGCCAATGCACAGGGAGACACGGACTGTTGTGGCGGCTAATTCAAGGAGATAGGGAAGGAGTGAGATCTTCGTATGGAGGGACAGTGTAAGAAACGTCCGAAAATTCGACCAGGGGGGTGACACAGGCTGCTGGAGTCGCTTTGCTGAATGTCCGTCTTTTGTGTTGCCAAATTTCGTCACTTGTGGCGCCACTTATCTTCTCACCGCCGTACTCCCGAAATCCATTCAAAGCATTCAAAGATACATGTCAAATAATCTAATGAAATAAATAATCTAATAATAATAAATAGTAAAGAATGGAATAATAAATTATTTATTTCGTTATTGTAAATGTTAAAAATTAGATTTTAGATGGTAGTCACTTCTGAATACGAATGAAAGGAAAAAGAAAAGATGTACAAATGCGTAAAAAATCTCGTCCTTCCGGAAGTGTTTTTCGCACACCGCTCTCCCTGCTTTCACACAACTGTCGGGTCGTTTCACTGCGTCTTTCCATAACTTTGAAGCTTCTGGATCTCGGGGTATTGTAAAAAATGTACTATTTCGAGGTTTGTCAAAGCCGAAGCGTACCTCGAATCGCAGCCGGGTACAATGTACGTTGGCATAATCGTAAAAATAATTACACCATATTATGCACAAAGTAACAGTTAACAAAACTTAACAAAACAACGTAACAAAACAACTTAACAAAACAACGTAACAAAACAACTTAACAAAACGATGATTCAACAACAAAATTTAACACGATTTTTTAACCTCAAAACCTTGACAACTGACAGGTGTAGTAAAGGCAAGCACTCGATGAGAAGATAAGTGGCGCCACGTACAGAGCGCCAAAGGAACTACAGAATGAGGACAGAATGCGAACCGGGCCTAAGTATAGAGAAAGTAGCACCGTGTCGCCCCCCTGAATTCGACGTGAAACATGGTGTTAAATACGGCCTGTAGACGTCGCAGTGTAGTTCGTGTACCAAAAATATAGTAATACAGCCAGTGCACAGGGTGAAAGTGACTGTTATGGCGATTAATTGTCGTCGCTTGTCAAAAAACACCTATAGTGCATTAAAATTGTTTGTTTGCGACGGCGAACTTGGAAGAGTAACGGACGAGAGAGTATCGAAAAATATATACTAATTCCGAAGAATGTTCAAGAACAATTCCTCGCTAGTCTCGTTTTATCTTTCGTTATCTCGGGCACCCTCCTTCGTGAGCACTTTCCTCGCTTTTTCGGCTTGTACTTGCGCCCAACCACTACAAGTGCCTCCGATCTCCGAAAGAATTCTCTAATTTCGTCTCTTCTTTCTTTTTCACCCGGCGCTTTCCTTACTCCAATATTTTCCTCAACTTTGCAGCAGGTACTTATATCTTCTTTCACTTCTAACGCCAGCGTCAGACAGAAAGAAAAAAGGAGCGTTTCAGCCCGAGGATGGCCCTTTTATACCCCCCAATTACCGCGTTCATCTTTCCCTTCCCAAGCGTCTTTTTGTTAAATAAATCTTTCGTAAATGTATCTCCCTTCTTTACCTTTCAAATTTCCATTCAGTTTCCCCTTTTTCCCGTGAGATGGCATTACTTGTGCCTAATTCGCTTTATTTTGTCCTGCTGTTCCGCGAGGACACTGGCCGCGCGCGTAAACATAACCGTCTCTGAGTGTGTGCGTGTCGGGGCTCACGCATGAGACGTACCTGACGCCTCAATGTATATGGGGCATTCCATACCAATTCGACCTGGGTCTGACCGTCGACCCCTCAAATCTGGTTCCCGATTTTTCCTATCATTACTCTCACTCTATTAAGCAATTACAATTTTTTTCAGATTTTTCAAAATAAATTTGAGCGCGTCATGAATTTTTGAATTTTTTTTTTGAACACCTCGATGGCCGTAATCGAAAAATCTGAAAAAATTCCCAAAAATACGGTGTCAGATATAAAAAATGTTGGTGTAAAATTCATAATGTCTGGGCTTTTGCTTCAACCCGTTTTTTTAGCTTTTTGAGCAAAAAAAAATGAAAAAAATAAGAAGCAGAGGTCAATTTACTGTAGACTGTTGCTCGAAATTTTGTATGCATAGTACCAAATTTTTAAACAAAATTCTCCGATTTTTCTAAAGTGTATTTTGTAATTTTCGAATTTTTTTTTTTATCATGGTTGACAAAAACCCTAATTAGGGATTTGGAAGTGGCTGTTGATAAAAAAAATTTTTCGAAGTGATGATGTTCACTGAAAAAAAGTTGAAAATTTGCGAATATAAGGATATTTGGAAGATTTGGTATAACTTTGGATATAATGCATGAACGAAGGATATCGTCGGTAATTTTTTAACCTCGAAGTGTCCCCAAAAAACCGTCAAAGTTGCAAAGCGCTGCGATTTTTTTTTAGTGCCCCGAAGGTTTAAATTTATCGTTTCTGTCAAAAATCACAGTAACAAGCAATTTTTCGATTTTTATTAATTTTTTCAACTTCAAAATGCTTTTTTTAGCAATAATGCGTAATTTTTCTATTCAAAGACATCAATGACCAAGAAAAAATTACGAAATAAAATTTTCGAAAAAATAAAAAAATAAAAAAAAAATTTTTTTGTCACATCTCAAAATTCTATAAATCTCAGAAAGAAAAAACAGTAGTTGGTTCGAAATGACGTGTTGATCCGCTTTGGTTATATAATATATGAAAATACGTTTGCAGGGTCGGACACCATTTTTTATTGCGGCTGTCATTATAACCACGGAAGTTTATTTTCGGTTCGAGTTTACTGATGGCGCGTGACGAAATATTCTCGATTGTAATAATAATTTGGATGAAAATACTGAACCACAGAGGTGTTCGGACAGTCGAGTATTGCTATTCGTGATAGTGTCGGCTCAACGCGGGAAAAAAAGTTCATATCTGAATATATCTGAATGTATCTGAATCATATCTGTAGAATCAGATATGATCAGACAAGAAAAATGGCCAGGTCTGATCATGTAGTGTCATGACAGATCATACATGGTCAGATATAAGCATACATGATCTGTCATGACACTACATGATCAGACCTGGCCATTTCTCTTGTCTGATCATATCTGATTCTACAGATATGATTCAGATACATTCAGATATATTCAGATATGAACTTTCTTCCCGGGATAACTCATCACTTGACGTGTTAATAATTAACAATATTATAGTAACTCACATGATCACATATAATACAGTCAGGTGAGGTGCCGTATCTGATCGGATATCGTCTCATATAATAGCCTCATATATCGTTTCATATATTTAGACGTTTTCATGTGTGAACAACTGAACTGCATATACGATAAGGTATGAGTGTATAAGACTTCGTATATTTTCCAGCTTTGGTATCGTATCTGATGGGATAGAATTTTTTATGAACGTACCTGCTCATATATCACATCATATATGTTCAGATATGATTTCACGCTGCCAACTCGCCTTGGTACCTGACCAGATAAAAACATATATGAGATCTATATAGCAGAGTCTGGTACCGTATTTGATCGGATACGATCTTATACGAACAGATACGTTCACATATCACATCATGTATGTTCAGATACGAATTTACGGTACCAACTCGCCTTGGTACTTAGCCAGATAAAAACAGATATCAGTTCATATATGGTCAGGCCAGATACCGTATTTGACCAGATATGGTCTTATATATGCATATATGATGTGGAATATGATCAGACCTAATCAAATATGATACTGTAAAATGTCAGATATGAATATATCTGATACATATATGACAATATCGAAACATATATGAACATATCCACTGAGACATGAACTTTTTTCCCGGGAAGTCAACGCGTTCACAAAACAAAAAAGATTGAGATAATAATTATCGAAATTAAGTGGAGACTGCGGTTAGAGGCAAACGGTCTTTGTGAAGCAATTTTTTAATTTAAAAGGCATACGTGTTGCCTCTATATGATTGATAACATACACCAATGACGACACGGTCAATATCCTGTATCTTATCCGTTTTGCGCGCCGCGTCCAGCAGTGATAATCCGACGGTAATGAGACGAAGGTCAAACACGAAGTTTATTGGTACTGACACAAAATTTGTAAATATACGATTTTTTTCGCGTTCTATAATTGTATTCTACTTGGTAGTATTATAAATCTTTCGTGGTCGGATTCTACTACTAAAAAAGTACTGCTAAAAAAGTACTGCTAAAGGCTCTACTGCTAAAACTGTACTGCTAAACGGGCTCTACTGCTAAAAGCTTCACTGCTAAAACTGTACTGCTAAAAGGCTCCACTGCTAAAAGCTGCACTGCTAAATGGGCTCTACTGCTAAAACTGGACTGCTAAAACTAGCTTCTGACAGAGGGCTCATATAAGTCCCACTGATGGAGGTTATACTGTACTTTTTGCGGTTTTTTGACGATTTTTTAAAAATTTTCTGAGAAAACTTACCGTGCTATCGGCGCCATTGTGCTGCACTCGGCGGGAGGTTATACTGTACGACGATTGTCACTATTTGTCGCGGTCTTCTCCTTAATTTCTGCCATGATCTCCTTCCTCGCCGCTTGCGCAGGCTCAGGAGCACCGCAGGTGTGCGTGTTTTTTGGAATTTTTCTGAGAAATTTTTTTGAAATTTTTCTGAGAAAACTTCATGTCATTTTCCTTTTGTTTTCAATGTTCTATTAACTTTTCAATGATTTTCAATGATTTCCAATAAAACTTTTCAAAAACATACCCTTTTGCGTTTAAGCAGTTTCAATGATTTCCAATAAAAATTTTCAAAAAAATACCCTTTTGCGTTTTAGCAGTTGAGACTGTTTAGCAGTGCTGCTTTTAGCACTAGAGTCTATTTAGCAGTCCAGTTTTAGCACTAGAGCCCATTTAGCACTAGAGCTTTTAGCAGTACAATTTTAGCAGTAGAGCTTTTAGCAATACAGTTTTAGCAGTAGAGCCCGTTTAGCAGTAGAATTTTTAGCTCTTCCTTTTTAGCAGTAGAGCAGTAGAGCCTAAATCTTTCCATAACGATATTGAACCACTAGTGTGGAAAAAACCTTTCCTCCACGATGGTAATTTTTTGTTTTATGACTTTCAGGTGAGACAAGAAGTCAATGACAACCGTTATCATTTAAGGGGGGAAACCCTTTACAATGTTCAAAAAATCGATTTCGTTTTTCACATATTTCGAAAGTACAATATATTGAGAGTATAATGGAAAATAAAAAAATCGAAATATGAAATATTTACGAAGTTATAGCACGTAGTCCAGAGCGCGCCGGGGCCGCATGCTGTGAACTAGGTAAACTTTGAACGCGATTATCTCGAAACTGTATTTTCAAAAACGGCTCATGTTATAGCTCAAAAAGTTATTGATCGATCTGGTTGAAATTTTGTGAGGTTTCTCTCTATAACATTATCGGAAGGACATGCCTAACATTTTAAGGTTATTGCGTAAATAATTACTCTTTTGGGGTAAAAATTGTCGAGATAATAGTCAAAAATATGAAAATTTGATTAAAAAGCCTACTGAATTTTTAATTTTACACTTTTTAAAATTTTTATTAGTATATCCTTCCCCTACACATGTGAATAATCGAAAAATATTTTCGATTTCTGTTTCGGATCAATAGAAAAAATCAGACAAATGGAGCACTTTTTGATATCATGCAAAAGACGCCTAAAGGAATACATTATAACGCCGCCATTTTGTGTTGTTTAAAAAATGTAGCTCTCGAAAGTTGTAATAAGATAATGTCAAAATTTAAAAATGATGCGATTATTTTATCACTATTTACAAAAATCATGGAAAATGACTCATTTTCGGGCATCTAAAGGCCCCCACCCCCTTAAGGAGGATAAAATGGATAAAGACAATAAGTATTATAAAATTTCCAATCGATGTTTCGCGAAAGTCGTTACAAAAAAAATTTGATATAGTACGTGCGGAAGACAAATTACATCGCGCTTAAACTATTATATAATTGCATTCGCTTTTGCTTGTATTGCATTTCTCACGCGTTCTCGTCTTGTTATAGTACCCGTGTTTGGCTTGGGCTGCAAACCACAATCATACTTGTGCGAAAGCGCTTGTATTTCGACCACATATTTTTATCTTTTGAAATGGAGATATAGGAAAGTATCTGTGGACACGAGTTGCCGATTATATACATAGTAATGTGTTTGGAAGTGAAGTTAAAAAAAAACTTATCAGCTTCGGTAGCTACTATTTACATAGAACGAATGCATAATTGAAATAGGTACCCTAACATGGTACATCGAAAAATGGAACTCTTAAGGCCTTATATATGCGAAAAATTTCAAAATGTTTCATTTTTTTAAATTTCTGATTCCATTAGCCTGAACGGTTAGGAATATTTTAAGCTTTACATAATTGAAAAATTCCAATAATTGTTAAAGTTACAGCATTTAGAGCGCGTAATAGATACCGCGCGGCGCGCCCGACTGCCAACTTCAGAGCCGTTTTTCCACGATTCACTTTTTTGAACCTTGTGAAAGTTCTAACTCTTGAACGAAGGTTCAGATCGCTTTGAAATTTTTACGACATATTCTTAGTATCATCACCTATCGTGTGAACCACAGAAACAAAAATTTCAATGACACAAAAAAAT
Organism: Ophion ventricosus; assembly: GCA_963932345.1. Classification (NCBI taxonomy): domain Eukaryota; kingdom Metazoa; phylum Arthropoda; class Insecta; order Hymenoptera; family Ichneumonidae; genus Ophion; species Ophion ventricosus. The sequence continues at coordinate 22,765,385 of OZ010719.1, forward strand.
ATAAAAAATAAAATACCGACAGAAAATTGAGTAAAAAAATTTTAAGTTTCGCATTTTTATTATAATAATTTTTTTAAATAATATTATTGGTTCACACTGAAGATACATTCATTATGCAATTATAAATATGTTCTTTTCTTTTTTCAGACACCCACATCGATGCCGAGAACTTTCACCATCAACGGGCGCGCAAAAAAAATACATTGCTTTATTATGTTATATCTCCGCCATTTGTTAATATTTCTGATTTTTTTAATATATACTTAACCATGTGCATAAATGATCTGTAAAAAAAAATTTGTCAATATATGCGTCATTTTTTCTTAACCGCGTCTAGAAAAGTACCTTCGAAAATCGGCGAAATCGCGTATATAAGGCCTTAAAATGCAAGATACTAAATAAAAACGCGAATTTTTAAAATAGTTTCGGATTCGTAACCAATTACCTAATGATATTCCACACACTCATATTGAATGAAAAATTAAATTGCACGTGCCCGACAAAATATGATGAGTAATATGAAACAGCGATATTGTGAATATTTGAATTTTGGAAAAGTGGAAAAACAATTTACCGGAAATATCATAATTAGTGGGTTTCGTATATTACTAAAGACTAGAGGTAACAACGAGAACGTATCTATCTTCCCCCTTCTGTTTACATTTCCTCACACAACCAATATAGTAGCGACAGAATCACTAAAAGTAATATGTGGCGGGGGTTCCGTGCAAATAGAGCTTTATTCAAGTAGCGTAAACCACTATAAGGAACGTCGGGGCGTTCCGGAATTTAGAAGGACCGTGCGTTCTTACTTAATGAGTCGTATCGCAGACGCTCGCGTTTGGCACTGACAGGTTTCGGAATTGGCACAGAAACGTGCCTTGATTCTATCGTATAGGGAGCGAGAGAGAGAGAGAGAGAGAGAGGGGGGAGGGAGCGTGGGAGGGAGGGGGGATCCCGCTCATCCATTGCGATTCGCGTTCTCACACTTATTCGATGGTAAATAACGTTATTTCTCTCTCTCTCTCTCTCTCTCTCTCTCTCTCTCTCTCTCTCTCTCTCTCTCTGAAGCGCTATGTACACTACTTTACAGTGGGGTATCATCAATTGGTGGAAGACGGAAATAAAGATTACAGAAGCATTATTTCCGAAGGCGTTACTTCGACGAACGTTGAATACCAATTTTCAAGGATTCGACGTTTTTCCTTATACTTGCGACATAATCTACAGGGTGTCCAATAGGAAGTTGCTAAAACTAAATAAGTGTCTCTTCCCTCCATGAATTCAATAGGGGTCCATTTTTCTAAGGCGCATACCTGAGGCCCCGCAGTTTTATTCCAGCCGTGGTTGAAGCAAGTACGCGCGCGTCAAAATGAGTGAGCTCACCACGGAAGAAAAAGTATATCTTATTGAGTGCTTCTGCTCGAGGGGGAAAATTTATAGTAATGCGTATAGAGGGTTTCGTACTGAGTTTGGAACTCATAGAGTTGCCAGCGAAAACACTCTGAAAAGGTAAGAATTTAATATTTATTCATATTCATCTATCACACAACTTGTGTTTCAATTCAATTAAATTGCATTGAAGTAATTTTACGTTAATTTTTGTAGGATAATCGATAAATTCGTGGAGTATGGTACACTCCAGGACCGTAGACACGAGTTGCCAGGTCCATCTGTTACGGTGACTACACCAGAGAAGATCAACGAAGTTGAGAATTATTTCAAACAAAATCCAAATGATTCGATTCGGAAAGCTGCTCAAGCATTAAAAATAACCAAATCATCATTACACAACATTTTGAAATATTTTTTAAAGTTTCATCCGTATAAAATAAGCACTCATCAATTGTTAACTGAACATGCCATGACGAAACGCATCGAATTTTGTAACACTATTACGGGAATGTTTGAAGCCGAATAACTTAATGAGAAAATGATTATTTATTCCGATGAAGCACATTTTTGGATGAATGGGTACGTAAACAAGCAAAATTACCGGTTTTGGGGAACGGAAAATCCCAACATATCGCTAGCGAAGTCCCTTCATCCACAGAAAGTAATGGCATGGGCAGCGATTTCAGTAAAAGGAATTTATTTGCAATTCTTGGAATCTACGGTAACAGGAGAGAGTAACAAACAGCTTTTGGAAACGAAATTCTTCCCTTACGCAAAAAAGAGGGGACTGGTTAAAAATTTTTACTTCATGCAAGATGGAGCGACGTCGCACCGGACTCATGAGGTGTTTGAAGCTATTCATCGCGTATATGGGACTCGAGTAATCGGTCTGGGGTACCCTGAATTTGCTCAAGGCGGACTAGAATGGCCTCCGTACTCACCGGACCTGAACCCTTGTGATTTTTTCTTGTGGGGTTACATGAAAGATCATTGTTACGCTAAAAACCCCAGCACAGTAGAAGAACTGATCGCGGCCATCCAGGAAGTGGTTCGCGGCATTACGAACGATATGTTGGACACAGTTTTTCACAGTTTTCAAAAGAGAATTGATTTTTGTGCACAATCTAACGGTTCGCACTTCGAAAATATCTATCATTAATCACTGTACTTTTTCGTTATTTTTATAAGATGTAATAAATTGACATAAAAAATATTTGACTGGGTTTTATTTATGTGCGTTTAAAACTGCAGAGTTTCCTCTATTTAAAGCAATTTGGCTTTTCTGATTCTGTGCACGTGTTTTGAAATGACAGCCGATTAATTTCAGCAACTTCCTATTGGACACCCTGTATAAGGGACAATAATGCTTAGGGCCATCATCCTCCAAAGCGGAGATGAGCGCAGCTAGGAAAAAAAACAGTCAGTGGAATGAGCTCAGCTTCGATGGACATGAATTCAGCGGTTTGGTTGATTGTCGCTCATCTCCGCTTTGGTGGAAGATGACCCTTATTACTTTATGGGCAAGATATTTCGAATATTTTTGCAACATTTTTTCAAACTATACATTCTTTCATAGTATCCGTTCCTGCTCTGACATCCAACTACGCAGAGTAGACTTGCCTCAATCGTATTATGATCGTATTTCCCCTACGTCCCATCATACAGCAGTACTGATGAATGTGAATGAACAACTATCTAATTTTTTGTGGTAGCAAGAATTACAAACATTTGCAGCCTCTACTATGAAAAATATTCAAAAAGCAATTGTTTTATTATTGGGAGTACAAATTAATTCGGTCCGTTTTTTTGTGGTAAAAAATCCATTTATTTCAAAATAAAACGTATGAATAGATTAATCAAAGTATTGTCCATCGCTGGCTACTACTTTTTCCCACCTCTCAGACAATTTTCGAATTCCATCTCGAAAAAAAGTCTCGTCTTTTGAGGCGATCCAAGTTTTGAGGCAATTTTCGATTTCTGCGAAAGAAGTGAACCGGTGACCTGATAAATCCTGCTGCATCCGTCGAAACAACCAGTAATCAGAAGGAGCAATGTCCGGAGAATACGGCGGGTGCGGTAAAATATCCCATTTGAGCGTTTCCAAATATTTTTTTATAACTTTTGCGACATGAGGCCGAGCGTTGTCATGCAGAAGAATAACTTCGTCATGTCTTTGCTCGTATTCCGGCCGTTTTTCTCGTAATACACGGCTCAAACGAATCAATTGTAGTCTATACCGATCGCCCGTAATGGAATCGCCAGGTTGTTCATCAAGTAATGCCTCCAATTCATTGTCTTCGAATTTTTTTGGCTGTTCAGGGCGAGGCTTGTCTTCAACGCTGAAATCACCGTTCTTAAAGCGTCGAAACCATTCCCTACATGATTTATCAGTTGGAGCATCATCACCATAAACTTCAACAAGCATTCGATGCGCTTCAGCTGCACTTTTCTTCCAATTAAAGCAGAAAAGTAAAACTTCCCGCAAATGCTGCTTAGATAACACAAAATTTGACACATTCAACACAGTAAAAAACAAGGTTTTTAATGGAACTCAAAGCGATATAAACTGAATGATATTGACAGATGTCTAACCTCTCTGAAACCACCGAAATCAGCTGTCACTATGAAACATTCATAACAGCCAGAACCATCTCTTGAAAACGGACTGAATTAATTTGTACTCCCAATATTACTCACAAAACATTTTTGTGACGTTAGTTAGGGGTAAGTTAATAATTTATATTCAGAGCTATAAAACTGTATGCTTGCGTGTTACGTACAGAAAGGTAGGTCTTAATTTTTAAGGATGGCCTAGATTTTAATAATTCCAAGAACCGTATTTTCGTTCGGTACTCAATATGTACGTTGCGTTCATAGATGTAATGCCTAATTCGTACTGGAAGGATTTTCCTTAATCGTACAGGTATAATTAAAAGATAATTGCACAGTTTTTCTAGGTGGACCTAACTTTGTTTTATGACATTGTCACTGTATAAAGATATTCGCATATTAATGTATAAAACAAGCTAAAATTTAACTAGCTTGGCAGTATTCAAAAAGAAACTGCAAACTATACCAGTAGCATTATTCCGTAATCGTGTCAGTACAATTATAATTATTAAGTAGACTTAATCTTTTGATTACGATTATTGTAACTACCCATAATTATATTTTAGTTTCACCATCATTGTGCCGAAGTCGGCAATCAGGCCATGATTTATAGATATAACAATTCCGCGCCATCGTGAATTCACTGTCAATTTTTTTGTTTGTTAGAAAGTCCGATTCAGCGTAAGCTCGGTACGATTAAGGGCAGATTACCGTTCATGACGATGGAAAAATCGATTTTTTTTTTACATAATTTGGATCCTTAAAGTATCTAGAGCACATGCGTAAATGGATATTTTCATATCTAAAATATTTGAACTTTCAATGCGTTTTTTCTGGAAACAGCATTTTTCAGCGCGCGGGATACTTTGCAACTTCAACGGATGAACCGATTCACATTAATGTCTATGCGATTAAAAAGAAATTCAATTTGCGAACCACGAGGAAGCGATTTTTGTCAAAAATTGATTTAGAAACATTTTTTCATCTGTTGCAGCAAAAAAAACCGGGCAAAAAAATTAGTTATTTTTTTTCAAACTGCTGCCATTTTGTTATCCAAAGATTTTTCAGAAAATAAAAAACGATAAGGCCCCCCAAATTTAGTCTAGTTTAATCATTTCCAACCCGTTTTTGTTTCAGATGAACTGGCAAGGCTATGAAGCGCCCCGCGCAGACCAAAACACCCCGTACATGGCTTTATTTGACGGGAGCTGGAGCCGCCATTTTGGATTTTTTTAATAAATAAAATTGAAATTTACTCTCCATTGATAGAAGAATAGAATACGTTGAAACCCATTCCAAAAGTATTTATTGTATATAAAAAAAACATTCCTGAAGTTCATGTATCTTGCATGTCTCTCGACGGTAACCTTCCCTTAAGGAGCAGCATTCTTAACCCTTCGTGGGTAACGTCATTTTGAGTACCCTTAAACGGTAACGTCGGGTCACTCGTGTCCGATGCTTAAAAAAGTGCTTTAAAATGCTTTAAAAAATCTGAAAAAAAAATCATGGTGACTTATTAACTATCCTTGAATAAAAATAATTCACCATATTGCCGATTTTTTTAAATTTTTATTCTGTATAATTAAATAAACAAATGAAAACATGTAAAATGCTTTTTTTTCAAATAGCCATAACTTTTGATAAAATTAATATTTTTTGATGATCCAAGCGGGAAATGAAAGCTTAAGAGTTGTACTTCAAAAGAAAAAAACTTGAATGGCCGTACGAATGAATGGAATGCTTAAGTTTTGAGCATGAAAAATCGGTTTTTTCAAAATGCGTAAATGTACGAAATTTATAATAAAGTAGACATTTTCATATTTTTCAATCAATTTATTAATGAAAATAACATTTATTTTTAATTTTATGATTAATCGACGTAATCTTCCTCGGAGTCGCTTTCTTCATCGCCATAATCGATTTCACGCTCTCGAGGACGCAGAACGCGATCAATCTCAGTGGGTGTTCGTTGTGACATGTTTGTTGTTGTATTGTTTCCTAAATAATGAAACCCAAATTTCCATCAATACATTTCACATAAAATTTTCAACACGTGTTTACATTCAAGAGTTAGATTAGAACACTCAATTTTCGTAATCACGTGTTTACGTTCAAGAATTACAGTTGAATGCTTAATTTTCGTTTTATTTTATAAATCCTTTTGTAAGAACACACTTTTCTAATAAAAAAATAGCAAAAAGTCGAAAAAACCAAATTTCTTACCTTGCACTTTTCGCACTCGTATACGGTAACGTCGGGTCACTCGTGCCTTTTTGAAAATATACCTGATTCTCACGAGTGCTGGTAAGGAACTGCGGCGTCGGCACTTGGGGATCTAGTAGCCTATTACAATACAATTTTTTCCAGTACAGTTCGGCCGGGCTCCCTTCCCCCCTTCCCGAGCTACCAATAAGGGTCACTTTTGCCGAGGCACGAGTGACCCGAGGTTACCGCTTAAGCGTTAAATCGTAGTTATCGAATATTTTTTTAAATGTGCAGGTGCCAACGATTCGTTTATTTTAAATTCATACCTATGAAAGAAAAATTAATTAATTAACTAATATGAAAAATACATTCAATAACTAATATGAAAAATAAATACATTAACCAATAACCGACACTGGGAAATGAGCTGTCGGGGTTCGGCTCTGGCGGTAGTTCGAGTTAAGGCCTTATATACGCGATTTCGCCGATTTTCGAAGGTACTTTTCTAGACGCGGTAAAAAAAATGACGCATAAATTGACAACATTTTTTTTACAGATCATTTATGCACATGGTTAAGAATATGTAAAAAAAAAAATCAGAAATATTAACAAATGGCGGAGATATAACATAATAAAGCAATGTATTTTTTTTGCGCGCGCGTTGATGGTGAAAGTTCACGGCATCGATGTGGTTGTCTGAAAAAAAATGAACATATTTATAATTGCATAATGAATGTATCTTCAGTGTGAACCAACAATATTATAAAAAAAATTATTATAATAAAAATTCGGAATTTTTCAATTCTGCAAAGCTTAAAATATTCCTAACCGTTCAGGCTAATGGAATCAAAAATGAAAAAAAAATGAAAAATTTTGAAATTTTTCGCGCATATAAGGCCTTAAGCAGCGTTTTGCATGGCCAATTCATCGGAGCGTTGACCGCTTAGCCGTGCACCGGCAGGCGCAACAACCAGTGAGCGATAGGTTAATGCTCCTAATATCTTGGTGTAGATACTTGAGTACAAGTCTGTGCATCAGTGAATCAGAAGAATATGACGCCGTTTATACCGGTAGGGGTTTTTCATAGTTTCCTCGTACCCTCGGGAAAGGTGGTATAGGGTCGCTTAAGATGGCTGTGGACGAAACGGAAGTGGAATTAGCGAGTGATGGGAAAGGGGTAATTGGGAAGGGTAATACGTAACAACCGGCAAGGATATACGTTGGAACTCACAGTCAGGAAAATAAACAAATAAATAGTACATTAACCAATGACACCAATCGTGTTTGTTTACATTTAGAGGGGATTGTTCTAATGTCTAAACAGATTTTTTTATGAATACATCTCTTTTTTACTATTCATTTTTTTATGAATAGTAAAAAAAATCAGAAATATTAACAAATGGCGGAGATATAACATAATAAAGCAATGTATTTTTTTTGCGCGCGCGTTGATGGTGAAAGTTCTGGGCATCGATGTGGGTGTCTGAAAAAAAAATGAACATATTTATAATTGCATAACGAATGTATCTTCAGTGTGAACCAACAATATTATTTTTAAAAAATTATTATAATAAAAATTCAAAACTTAAAATTTTTTTACTCAATTTTCTGTCGGTATTTTATTTTTTATATTTTTTTCTGTCATTGAAATTTTTGTTTCTGTGGTTCACCCGATAGGTGATGATACTAAGAATATGTTGTAAAAATTTCAAATCGATCTCAACCTTCGTTCGAGAGTTAAAACTTTCACAAGGTTCAAAAAACTGAATCGTGGCAATACGGCTTTGAAGTTGGCGGTCGGGCGCGCTGCGCGATATCTATTACGCGCTCTAAATGCTGTAACTTTAAAAATTTTTGGAATTTTTCAATTCTGTAAAGCTTAAAATATTCCTAACCGTTTAGGCTAATGGAATCAAAAATTTAAAAAAAAACGAAAAATTTTGAAATTTTTCGCGTAAATAAGGCCTTAAGCATGATTATGATTTTCGTTTTCGTGCCTGAATATGTCTTCTCGTGCGAACTTAAGGTAGTATGTGCACGAACCTCCTTATTAGAACAAAAATTGATTTTTTTGTATGCTGTAGTATAGACATACAGAATGACGTTCGCGAAAACTCAGGTTACGGGATATTTCGAGCAGATATTATCGATTGAATCGACTAATTTTTGCGTTCGCTAGCCGTGTCTGCAATGGCGGGAGAGATGGCGTAGATTTGGCAACACCGCATGCCGTCAGCTGTGTTCGGATCCGGGAGGCCGAATCGAGCCGGTCAATTTGAATGCAATGACAAAAGTTGTAGGTTCTTCACGCGAGAAATTTGCTCATTAATGATAAATAATTATGGATTGAATATTATATAATGAAATTTTTATCATTCTTTTTTATCTTTGCGGGCGTTTTTTGTACTCCATATTGTATGTAAGACCGAAGTTACAATACGCACATTGCACATACACTACAACACATGCTTACACACACGGCAAAAAAAACACACACTTTTCACATTTATCGGAAGCGGCTGAGGACAGCGTTGCCACGGATATTGCCAGAATTATGAAATAGCGGACGCTGAGACAACTCCAGTCAAATCTGATTGCTATTTTAATACTTCACTCTTCATAATATAATACACACAGTTATCACATACACTTCTCAAATAATTATTTTCCGTATCATGTTTATTATTATACCTAAATGTATTATATTTTGCATTTTTCACATTCGAAAATTGATAGATATTCTGTTGACTAGTCAATCCGCTAGTACTACCGTAAGAGAAGGAACGCGATTTGAAGGATTGGTCTTGTCTGGACAAGTGGCGATGTCAGGGTACAGGTCGTGTTTTGCTGGTTGAATCATGCTGCTTCTTGCGTAACCTTCGGTTCTATTAGTGGAGTTCGCTAGTTAGTTGAGTTTTTAAACAGACGACAACCGTTGACATTTTCTTTCTGAGTCGTTTAAGGGACAACACCACTGTGACGGCTTCAAAAAATCGATTTTTTGAAAACCATCTAGAAAAATCTAAAATACATTTAAGATTAAGATGCCGTTGGACCCAGGTCGAAAAAATAATTATTTTCGGAGATATTGAATATTTTGTGGAGCGGTGCAGCGCTCCGTGACGCTCAGGGTCCCGGCAATTACGCCAGTCTTCGAAAATTTGAGCAGAGACGATTTGCTGCAGCGTTGTTTGGGCGGTTTCACGCAAAACAACAACGAAAGCTACAACAAATCAGTTTGGGCAATAGCTCCCAAGTGTCAGTCCGGGAGCAAAAAAATCGTCGAAATTGCAGCTGATATCGCGGTATTATTATTCAATGATGGCCTGAGAAGCCTCATGAAAGTTTTGGAGACGTTGGGGATAACTATCGGCCCAAATTGTTTCAATTTTTGCGTCGAAACCGACGCAGCGCGGATCGAGCTGGCGGAGCGCTCGCTCACAGACGCTGCAAAAGAGGCAAGAAGAGCCTCTACAAGTTCGAGAAAAGATGCTAGGGACAATCATTTGCTTCTTGAAGGCCAGCTATATGGTGCCGGCATCGCTGATTAAAGGTAAAAAATTTTTTTTCCAATTTATCGCATAAATTAACAAACCCAAAACTTTGAACGCGTTTTTCTCCAAACCACTTTTTTGAGTGCGGCACGCAGCAGAACTCGAGCAATTTTTATCCGATCGACTTCAAATTTGGACTGCATCAATAAAACTAGATTATCTAAAGAAGTACATAGGATTTTTTCGATATCTCAATAATAAAAAAAGTTATAGCCTATTTTCGACGAGAAATTTTGCTCGAAAATCGTCCTTTAATTTCAAAAGCGTGCCTATTTTTAAAAAATCTATATTTTTTCAAATCCCTGTGTACTTCTCTTCAAAATATCATATTATTAACGAAAACACTCGGTATTTTTTTTCAGATCGACTTTGAAGAGAGTTCTGCTGCGTGCCGCGAACCACGGCAGAGGCAACAGTACCTGACGCGGGAGCTTCCCGAGCGTCACCATGGGGCGTGAAAAATTTGAAATTTTTTTTTTATGTATCTTCAATAAACAATGAAAAAAACAAAAAAAAAATGTTCGAATATCTCTTTTTTTTCCCACAAAAAAAAATTCTTGAAAAATGGCAAAAAACAGGGGGTCACAGTGGTGTTCTGCCTTAACCAGATACATCAGCAGGTGCGTAACCGACGGGCTGTACACGGTGTGTAGGCTATATGGATGGATCAGTGTGTCTACGAGAAGTTTGATCCCTCGCACGACGAGTAATATGCCGATGACTCCAGCACTTGCTGTGCCGAATTGCATGAAGTTTTCCCAGGCGCGACTCCAGGTGGACTCCGGTAGGTGTTGTAGGCTGCTACTGTCGAGGAATTTCTATCCTCGATTTACAGTGTTTTGACGGCTGACGCCCCGTGCCACATTGTTTAGGGCAGCGGGTTTCTCCACGGAGAACATTACGCATTCTCCTACGTTATCGATGTCTTCTTTGGAGTAGATTCCATTGGACGCAAATGATGGTGGATTGACATACTGCTACGTAGGTTTCGTAATCGGTTTCGTACCCATAGGTGGTTTCGACTGCGATGGGCGTGAGCTTGTACCAGGTGTCCAGGAGCTTGTACCTATACCAAGAGGTTTTATAGGGGACCAAGGAATTGTAGATAATTTGTTTTCCTTTTCGATAATATATGAGTTCGAGGGGTAAGGAAATATGTTTCGTTCCCACGCGTGACGGGTTATTGATTATAGCATTCTTTTAACCTGATCAGACTTACTTTTATCGGTATACATTGATAATGTGTATTAACTTCACTAGCTAGTACTGTATAGCTTTGAGCTTTCATTAATCTATATGCAAATTCGTCTGATGCTTGTGTCGCAAGAGATAAACTGTTTTGAAGAATTTGACGTTCTTGGTTTCATTGTTGAATAAATATATCGTAGTATGGTGTTTGAATTTGTTTTTGTACATGTCGTTGTACATATATAAACTTAGAGTTAATATAGGCGCATATATCTAAATTTGCAATAGGTTATTTCTCGGAAGACGAACGCATTTGTTTTTGAGATTTCTTAAATAAACAATCTTAGGTATTATGTACCAGTCAATTTGTAACTGCAGGTTTGATTCATTTATCTAATCATGTAGGTCAAAGTTATATTCTTTAATGTAACTGAATGGATTGATTTCGGCCATCTGAAAAACAGTGTAATTGTTGTGATTATTCATTTAGTTCGGATTAAAATCGGATTCGTCGATTCTTGGTAGTTTGTGTTTTTGTTTTGTTTTTGGTTTCAGTGATAATGTGCGAGCATCGCAATCCACTACTCGTGTCTTGTTATTGTATTGGATGTTTCACGTTACCCTTGTCAAGTTTTTCTACGACCTTATATGGTCCTGAATAATGATCTCCGAGTTTACCAGGTCGCGGTCATTTTTGGAGGTACACATAGTCTCCTATCTTAAAAGTTTTAGGATTGGGATTTTTATCATAATATTTTTTTTGAGCGATGTTTGTTTGAGACCAGATTTTCGTTTTCGGCATTGCTATCGCTAGTCTGGTCTAATTGACGCGCTAAATCTTGTAACGTGATTTTCGAATTTTCGATTGGGTTTCATTGCCAATTAGGTATTGTTTTAATAATTTTTTGAAACGCGTTTTAGTTTTTCACCTCCCAAGTGGTCTAGTTGCGAGAGATTTTTGATTATTTTTAGACGCTCTGGATTGCTTCCGATTATACGCGATGTTGACTCAGAGGTAGAAATGCAATTTACGTTTGTTTCCGAAATTGTTTTTACATTTAGATTTTCATTTTGTGTTTGATTTTGATTCGTTTTCAATTTTCCGTTTTCTTCATTGTTTAATTTTTCGATGGATTTTGATTTTGTGTTTTTTGCGTTTTCTTTTTTGATTGATTTTGATTTTTTATTTTGAGCGTTTTTAGATCTTTTGGTGGGTTTTTTTCTTGTCCTTTCCTCGCTACAGAAAATTTTATTTGATTTTCCTTAGTCATCGCTTTCATTAGAGCGATGGCAAGGTTTTATTTCGACGTTTTTTGTCGATTTTATTTTTTTTTAATTGATTGACCACTACTGGGCTCTGGATAGGCGTAGTTGTCGTGCAATCTACGTCCGAATTAGGATTAGAAGGAACGCGAGAAATTGGATTAGCATCGCGAGAAATTGAATAGCATCTCGAGAAATTGGAATAGCATCGCCAGAAATTTTAATAGCATTGCGAGAAATTGGAATAGCATCTCGAGAAATTGGAATGGCATCGCCAGAAATTTGAATAGCATCGCCAGAAATTTGAATAGCATCGCGAGAAATTGGAGTAGCATCGCGAGAAATTGGGATTAGCATCGCGAGAAATTTGAATAGCATCGCGAGAAATTTGAATAGCATCGCTAGAAATTGGATAAGAATTGCGAATTGTCATGCAATCTAATTTTGTTTCGGTTTTTTTCTGTTTGTTTTTGTTTTGATTTTATTTTCAATTTCCTTTGATCATCGCTCTCGTTGGAACGTTGGCAAGGTTTTATTTCGACGTTTTTCGTCGATTTTTTTTATCGGTATAACACCTATCTGCGGTATGGCCGGGTTTTCGCAAATTTGACCCGTGATGGGCCTTTGTTCGCTTATTGTTTTTCTACATTCGTCAGCTCTGTGGTCTTGACTTTTGCAAATTTGACAAGTAAGGGATGCTAATCGGCAAGCTTCTTTCGAATGATTATCCTCTTTGCAAATGTTACAAATTTTTACTGGCTTAGCCTGAAACGGTCTTTCAAGATTAATGGAGGATGGCTGTAATTCTCTTCGCGCCTTGATATCGCGTTCGATTTTTATAGCATGGTCGATGGCGACTAAGACGCTACTACACGGGGGAAGTATCTGTTCGATTTATTCTTTTAACCCGCATCTAAAGCACGTGAGGAAATAATCGTTCATTGTTTTCTTAAAAGCCTCACCTTCTCAGCACCGTTATTGGAAAATTGTTGCGCCTCAATTATTTCTCTTGTCTTCCTTTCCTGATTTTCGTGACAAAATCTATCACGGTATCACTATTTGCTGGGAAAAAGTTGCTGAGTTCTCCCAACAGCTGCATTTCCGATTTGTTTGGCGCGTATGTTTTTTTAAGGAATTCTATGAGCGCTTCTACCGTTTCGAATTTTGATTCGTGGATAGCTTCTCTGACTTGATTTTTTGATTTGTTATTTGCTAATTGAGCTAAATGTTTTTCAGCTTCGGGAGGAAGCATGTCCTTTGCATCTTCGCAGCTAGTGATAAATTCTGACAAAGGGATATTTTGTCCATCAAATTTTGGGACGCAGCTTATGGCATCTTTAAGGGAGATTAACTGATTTGTGTCCAACGTCGTAATTGTTTCTGTGTTTTTGATTTTGTTTTTACGGGATCAGTTTAATGTTTTTATCCATTTTTTGAATAGATTCGAGACTAGGTAATAATTCTACGTTGGAACTCCTCAGTGAATATCCCGATTGTTCAGCCGCTTCTTCGGTAATATTTAGATTTAATGAGCTGATTGACTCGTCTTTAGACATTGAATTAATTAGCACATTCCCCTTTTATAATCCCGGACGAGCCCCGAAAAATTAATGTCACATCCGGAAGGGATGAGAGCATAATCTTTCGTTTCCCTCTTTCTTGCTTACGCCAAGCGTAATAGCACGGGATGAGGGTAGAAAGGGAAATGTGTGTAGAGGGGGAACGTTAGGCTTCGAGTGCCCTCGTGGTCAATATTCGTGCGAAGGATTTTGACAGGTGGGACTACCGTTTACAGCGTTTCTTTTATTGCCGGGTACCGTTCAGTTTGGTGATCGGAGACATGAGAAAATTGCAGGTTAACAAGTTAAAGGAGTGATACAAAAAATGGTGCAGTAGCTTACTTTGTCGAATGGCAATGATTCGGACTCCGATGAAGGGCTTTCGCTTTAGTCTCGGTCACTCGCAGGTACAATGGTAGATGATGAGACGCATACGCACTGCGTTTACAATGTTTCTCAGAAAGCGCGGAATTGGTTTATAATCGGACTCTGTTACTTCGGCGTAAATACAAATATTGACTTATAAAGAAACGAACTTAAATTATTAGTCGCGGTATAAAAGTATGTATCGCGATACGAGTTTATAATTCGGACAAGATTTTCTCGTTTGAGAGATGATATTGAATTGACGTTTAGACTCAGTGATAGATTGTTGGATTAAGATTCGACGATTAAATGGACAGAGTCACGGTTGACAAAGGCTCCGGTAGAAAAACTGACGAGTAACGTTGGATTGTCCTTTTTTATAAGAGTCTACTGGTTCCTTCTGCTCTAGGTTCCATATTTAGGTAGAGTGGGAAGAGAAAGGGTCTTCGATCTTTAATAGTTTTTTTTATCTAATCAGGGAGAAAGTCGTGGAAGCATGTTCTTCGTATCGTACGGGCCAAAGTTGCATGAACTCAATTGTCTATCAAAAATAAGGGACATGCATGTCTGTTTCCTGTGGATTTTTTTTATGGAAGAAGCGTAGCGGCTAGACGCTTCGTAGCTTTTTCACGTCGCGACCCGATTTTACGACTGGGTCGACTAGAGTTTTCCGCGGTCTTGGCTTATTCTTCGTCCCTACGTGAATAAAAACTCGGGGCTGCGCTAAGAGTCCGTTGATGAGTAATCTTCGGGTTATCCGATTCGTAGTTACATAAAATTTCATTTTACGTCTTTTCGGAGAAGTCGTGCCTAAAACTGTGTTGTGCTTGAATTCGAGTGGATAAGGAGGGTTGGATGAAAAGTACGTGCGACGCTTGCTTATTATCGATAGGTTACATTTCAGCTGTGGTACGTCTAAACCTAAGAAAATACAAGGATGCGTCGAAGAATGAGAATGTCGCTATCGTGCGTATTAATTTAAGGCAGTAGTCTGCTTTAGGAGCCGAAAAAAAAGCGTTTTTTCAACAATTTTTTTGAAAGGGAAGGAAATGATTGCGGTAAACGAAATTTTGAGACGATAGTATATTATATTCAAGCTTTAAAAAACAATTTTTATTATTACAAATTATTGAAATTTGCCAAAGTTGTAACGATTTTTCTGGGGCGCCTGGAGTGTGCACTCGTAAATCGGTGCCGGTGATGGAGGTCGTGCGATGCATCTGAAGCAGTGGAACCAAATTTTTTTTTAGTTTTTATAAGTTCCTTTTCTATATGAACTAAAAAAATACCGAAGAAATGACGAAATTCCAAATTTTTTCGAAGTTTGAAAAAAAAATTCACTTTAAGTTGCAAAACAAGTAATTTAAATAGTACTTTTGTCCAACTTTTTTAGTTCAAATAGAAGATAATTCAATACTGAAGCTAGATCACTTTGGTTTTTTTCGATCGGACATATATTGTTTTTACTATCGCCGGCACCGTTTTCCAAAACTTGTGAAAATGAAAACTCGAGAAAACGGGCTGTAAAGTTCTGCCCGAGCATTCGCACCTGCTCGACGCTCGGCCACTAAAACTGATCTAGCTTCGAAAATATGTCGAATTGGCCTCTAAAATTTTGAACACATATTCTTGGATAGTTTTGGAATAGATTTAAGACAAAAACGAAAAATCGATTTTTTGAAGCCTGTAAAGCAGACTACTGCCTTAATGGTAATTCACGATTTCCGTGGGAAATCGTATAGGTCCACGTTCTCGACGGAGCTCAACAAAATAGGAGAGAGAAAAAGAAATCTATTATGCGCTTTTGCTCGCGACGTGACATCCTCATGAACAATTTGATCTCTTTTTGTGATTTAGATTAACTAGGTAGACAAAAGTATGTTACCTACCTTACAACTTGTTTTTTTTCTAGTTTTTTATTGTTTCAAAGTTTGTGGATGTGTTACCGAATCAATAATTATAAAATACTAGTTGTTTATCACAAAAGTTGATTTTATAAAGTAAAGGTTTAATATTTGTTCGATCAAAGTAACCCCCAAATAATAAAAATCGTTGTAACTTTCGATTCCGTTGACCTTCTTTTTATGTTCTTTAGAAAAAATGCTCCTTCTTCTTCTTTTATTTTATTTTATTGTACTTCCGATTCTCAAAGAAAAAGGTCGGTATCAAAGTACCCCATTCTCAGTAAAACTTTGATCACGATTAATTATTATTTTTTTCTCATTTATTTTTAAATATTTTAAATTGTAAATTGGAAGATAAAAAGACTAATAAAAGTTTATGTTCCCATTTGGAACCATTTTTTTACAATATTATCTAAAAAGATATATTGATTTCAATTTTGACAATTGATCAAAGTAACCCCAATCCACGGTAATACCCGTGCAGACATTTTTTTGGGATTCCCTAAATCCGACCACATCCCTATAGGGATTTGATAGGGGCGCCGCACATAGAGGATTCCACATTAGAATCCAAGTGGATGCGGTGTTATTACCCGATTGAAGTCGTTTAAGAATTTTTTATTTGGAATTCCCAACCGGAATTTGTTAGATTGCCCCAACAAAAAAAATATCCTTTTGTGATCCCATGCACAAATTTGATGGGGAGTTCCAAGACGCGCACCTACATATTTATAAGGATTTATTAAGGACACCGCATGTAGGGAGTCCTCATTGGAATCCAATCGGATTCTGCGCTGTTCCCCGATGAACGCTGTTTGAGAATTCGTACGATGCTCGAATCGACAATATGTGAAAAGCCACGAGAAACAAACTCGGCATTTCGAAACATAGCCTGCAGGCTTCGGGAGCATGTACGTGTGTGCTGCTATTATGTCGAAATGCAATAAGTAAATAACAAAGATAATTCAAGTGGATTTTCACTCGTGTGATTTAAATCGATTTATAAGATATACATTTTTAAGCGTTTCATACTTTTTTAAGATAAGATTTATACTTGTCAAGACCCACTCATTTTGTATATCCTATATATTTTGTTCAGAAAATTCAACGTACAGAATGCGGTAGGATCCATCAAAAATCGTATCGGATTCTGTTCGAAAATGTGACAATCCTCTAGGCTTCAAATTGGATTCGAACATTGGATTCCAGTAGGAAATCCCAATGAGAATCCAATGTACGAGCGTTACGTTTTAGTATAGAGATCCAATGCGATGATCCATTAGATCCCTATCAGCAAGTAGAGACAAGTATGGGAATCCAATTGGATCCCTACGACAATTTCTGCATGGGTAGTATCTGCTTACAAAAATCGTCATGAACCTAAAACCTCGGGTAAGATATATTTTTTCGAACTTTGATACACGGGCTACCTCAAATGGTACGTTCTTCACTGACGAGGGAGGGCTATACGTTCAGAACACCGATTTTCTGTATATTTCACGCAGTTGTAGGGGTCCATTAAGACCATACACTGCACAAGCAGTCAGTTGTGACGGAGAAGTTTGCTTGAACAGCTTTTATGTCGGTTCGTTTCAGCTGTTAGCACGGACTCATAACCGCGAGATCGGTGATTCGAGACACGCTTGGGTGACTTTTCTTTCAATTCAATCCATTTTTTTCGTTTCTTATTTTTATTATTCGGAAGCATGTCATATTACCTTTATTTTTTTTTTTCTTGTAATAGACTTTTTTTTCTTGAAACAAACATTTTTTTCATAATTCTAGAGGATGTAATAATATAAGGTGTAGTAAAAAGAAATCCATTATTTTTTACATGAAATTGAAGGCTTTATTTAGCATAGTTAGAATGATCCGATTTAGGTCTAATATGCACCGTTTTGATCGATAACTTGTTGCCACTTTGAAGGTAATTTCATTATGCCTTTCTCATAGAAACCCTCGTCTCTATTGGCAAAAAACTGGGACAGTCGATTTTCACAAGCTTCTCTTGAGGCGAATTTTTCACCAGCAAAATCATTCGCCATAGACAGGAACAGGTGGTAATCACTTGGTGCCAGATCCGGACTGTAAGGTGCATGCATAAGAACCTCCCAACCAAGCTCCCGGAGCTTCTGGCGAGTCACTATCGATGTGTGTGGCCTGGCGTTGTCCTGATGGAACCCAATTCCTCTCCTATTTGCCAAAGCTGGCCGCTTCTGGGCGATTGCTTCCTTCAGACGGTCCAATTGTTGACAGTACAGGTCAGAATTAAGAGTTTGGCCGTAGGGGAGCAACTCATAGTAGATAATTCCCTGCCAATCCCACCAAATACACAGTAAAATCTTCCTGACCGTCAATCCTGGCTTGGCCACCGTTTGCGCCGGCTCACCGCGATTCGACCACGACCGTTTTCGCTTAACGTTGTCGTAAGTGACCCACTTTTCATCACCAGTCACCATCCGCTTCAGAAATGGGTCGATTTTGTTGCGATTCAGCAGCGATTCGCAGATGGAAATTCGGTCCATGAGGTTTTTTTGCGTTAACTCGTGTGGCAACCGTATCGAGCTTCTTTTTGTATCCAGCCTTATTCAAGTGGTTCCAAACGGTTTTTTGCGCAATGTCTAGCTCCTGGGTAATCGAAACAGTGCTTACATGACGGTCGGATTCGACGATTTCCATTATTTTATCGACATTTTCGACAATTGGCCTTCCAGAGCGTGGTGCATCTTTGACATAAAAATTACCGGAACCGAATCGACGAAACCAAAATTGGGCGTGATTGGCTGTTTCAGTATCATAACCATAAACACTATTCACATTTTCAGCCGCCTGGCTTGCGTTTTCGCCTTTATCGAAGAAAAACTGTAAAATATAGCGTAATTTCACTTTGGTGGTGGCCATCTTTGACGCGCGCTCAAAAAATATTGAGTCAAGCAATCACAAAACTGTCTGAAATGTTTATTTTAGTACGAAATCTTATCGTTCTAACGCCATCTAGCGCAATCCGATCGCACTTATACAACGCGAGATACAGATTACTAAAGCCATCTATTGCAAAAATAATGGATTTCTTTTTACTACACCTACTTCTATAATGAATGTAATGAAAAATAAGTTAAGTTTGTATTATAATGTCGCAAGTTTTTTTCTATTCGTTCAAACGTTGACGTTAATTTAAATCCTCTAGAATAATGAAAAAAAGTTTATTTCAAGCGTTCTTTCAAAGTTGTTTAAATAAAAAAATTATATAAAAAGAAAAAGATTAATAAGACATGCTTCAGAACGATGAAAATAAAAAACGAAAAAAATGGATAAAATTTAAAAAAACGTCGAAACGAAACTCAATTCAGCGATTTCGCGCTTCCGCGATTCAGTCGCCCGCAACGCTACCGACGCAAACTTCTCCCATCCGTTTTCTCGGAAACGGTTGAGTATCGTAACTTACTGCTTGCAATATGTATGTTCCTACAATTATGTGAAGTACAGGTTTTTTTTCTGACAAATGAATGTTCTCGTATTTTTTTCCAAACTTTTAAATAAAATTCTAACCCTTTTGTTTACATCACAAATTCGGCATAGATGTATCATTGAAATTATATTTAGAAAAGACGTCATATTTGAAGCTCCGCTAAAAAAATATGAATATAAATATTTTAGGATTTGATAAATAGTAAATGTTTTATTATTCTACTAAAGAGTTTTGGAATTCTTTAGCCACTTTAAATTCAACTTAAGTAATGCACAGATCACAGTTATGATATATTATAAAAGTAAAATACTTCGTAGATATCAGTACAATCAAGTTTTTAAGGCATAAACGTTTACAAGGCATCAAGTATAAAAAAAGGTTGTATTCCGCTTTTTGAGACAAACATATTATCTTTTTCTGCATTAACGATTATTAAGAGGATGCAGAGTTTTTTTTTCAAATTAAGTACGATTACGATTAGTGGATTGTAAAAAATCAGAAACTCCATTCGGTAGTAATGCGAGTGTCGGGCAGGATTGCATAAACAATCGAAACTATTGCACGTGCACGGTATTATGTTCCAGCTGTTTAAGGGGTTACATGGGTTTTGAAATTTCAAAAAATCCATGTTTTCCATTAGGTGTTGGAATTAATTCGTAGCGTTTTACAAGAGATGGCGTAGGTAGTACAGTATTTCGTTGTTACCGACAGTAATGTATTCATCGTGAAACAGCTATCATTGAATGTCATTTGCTGTACATAACCTCTTTTTGAATCGTAAATAACAACACTTTATAATTTATTGAACATGTCAACATTTGTGCCGAATCAAGTGTTTTTGCGAGGAGTTTTACTTCATTACTTTCATATAAACAAAAGTGCTGCTGAAGCTCATCGTATTTTAGTGGAAGTGTATGGTGAACATGCTCTAGCTGAGCAAACGTGTCGGAAGTGGTTTGCACGTTTTAAAGCTGGTGATTTCGACTTGGATGACAAGGAACGACCTGGCCACCCGAAAAAACTTTGAAGATAATGAGTTGGAGGCATTGCTCAATGAAGACTCATCTCAAACACTTCAAGAATTGTCTACATCATTGGGAGTTGACTTATCAACGGTAGGCAAACGTCTTAAAACTTTGGGCATAATCCAGAAGGAAGGACATTGGGTCCCATATGAATTGAAACCAAGGGACATTGAGAGGCGTCTTTTGACATGTGAACTGCTGCTTCAACGGGAGAAAAGAAAAGGTTTTTTGCATCGAATTGTCACTGGTGATGAAAAATGGATCCATTACGACAGTCCGAAGAGCAGCAAGTCATGGGTTAAGCCCGGCCAACCATCAACATCAGTGACAAAGCCAAATATACATGGGTCTAAGCTCCTGCTCTGTATTTGGCGGGATCAGAGGGGTGTGATTTATTATGAACTGGTGAAACCGAATGCAACCATAACTGGGGATCGCTACCGACTGCAATTGATGCGCTTGAGCCGTGCATTGAAAGAAAAACGGCCGGAATACTCTGAAAGACACGACAAAGTCATTTTGCTGCACGACAATGCTCGTCTGCACGTCGCAAAATCGGTACAAACATATCTGGAAACACTTAAATGGGAAGTCCTACCCCACCCGCCGTATTCTTCAGATATCGCTCCTTCTGATTACCATTTGTTTCGTTCGATGGCTCATAGCCTGTCTGAGCAGAAGTTCACTTCTTACGAAGATTGTCAAAAGTGGGTCGATTCGTGGATTGCATCTAAAGACGAGGCGTTCTTCCGACACGGTATTCGTACCCTGCTCGAAAGATGGTCAAAAGTAGTAGAAAGCGATGGGCATTACTTTCATTAATGTATTTTTTTATTTTCATTTAAAATAAATTTTTTTTTCATTAAAAAAATGCTACGAATTAATTCCCAGTCCTAATATTATTTTTTATTTAATAGTACAACATGTCAAGAATATTTTTCCAAAGTTTTAAGTCAATCGGAATGAAACTCCAGGAGAGAGAGCCTTTTGAAACTACTCCCATTCGGCTCGAGCGGTGAACCTAACGGTGAAAATTTTCAAATAAACGACGAAGAATGCGTAGGATACATGCAAAAGAGGATAGGCAGACGTTCACGCAATTTAGTGAAAAAAAAACTATTGAAGAAAAACAAATCAAAGGAAAAACGATTAGAAAAAAAACTCTTTCTCGCAAAGGCAAGTTTACCGATAAGCTTATCGATAAATTAACAGTTTATTATGGACTGGCTATAAAGAAGGAACAGTTATTCACTGCAAAAAATGAAGGACGCTATATGGGCAACTTACTTCCATTATAGCTCAACGGACCAAAACCCACAGCACGAAAAGTCCCCGAGCGGCGCTGACTCATGGTACGCTTGGCAGCGTGTTTGAGCTACAAA
Source organism: Ophion ventricosus (assembly GCA_963932345.1). Classification (NCBI taxonomy): domain Eukaryota; kingdom Metazoa; phylum Arthropoda; class Insecta; order Hymenoptera; family Ichneumonidae; genus Ophion; species Ophion ventricosus. The sequence goes on from OZ010719.1 coordinate 22,787,305, forward strand.
TGCTCTTTCATCATTCAAGTACGATTACGCTCCACTGCCGAGTGATGTTTTATCAGCTGTCAAGCCCATTTACGAACAGCTTAGTACGGATGTGCTTTTACAGCGGTGTGTTGGTGGCTCCACGCAAAATAATAATTAGAGTCTGAGCTCATTTGGAAAACAATTTCAAAAATACTTCCTGCTGGTTCAAAAATCATTGAAATTGCTGCATTAATCGCTGCCTGTACTTTCAACGAAGAAATCTCGTTTTAAAGAAAAAATTCTTCGTTTTATTCCTACTTAAAACTTGAACCGCTTTTTTCTCAAAACTGTATTTTTGAAGTTAGTGGACACAATTTCTTAAAAACGAATGCACCGATTTAGTATGAAAATTTGCACACTTCTTCTAGATTGTATTGACTAGTGATTGAACAAAGGATTTTTTTTTCTTTGACCACAACTTATTTTACAAGGCAACACCTGGTCTAGATTTTACCGAAAATTGTACTGTTTTGCATACAACTCTACCGAAAATTCAAATTTCAATTTTTTTTAATTCTTCGTTCAATCACGGACTATACTCACCTACAAACAGAAGATATTCGGTTTTTTAAATTTCAGATGAAGCTATCATGAATTATCCTGACCACCGCGAGGATGCTTTTTTCTAAGGGGTCTTCAAAAACCAGTTCTCAATGGCTAAATTTTCAAAATTTTTGAATGAATTTTTTTCAATCTATCGTTCAAATGTTGTACTTTTATATGCTTAAAGTTTAAAGAAAAAAGTTTTTAAATTATATTATTAAAAAATGACAGATGTTTTTTTTTGCCCTTAAAAACCCATGTAACCCGTTAACAGTGAGTCACACACGAGTGTCAAAAGTTTGGAAGAGCCTTACATTGTCATCCTAAGTTCACGGTTGGCTAAGTTAAAAAAAACAAACATTTTTCACGGATGTCCTTCAGATCTAAATTTGCTATAACACCATTTGTCACCAAGGTCTAGACGAACTTTTGCTTACGGCTCTTCCAAACTTCTGAAACTCGTGTGTGACTCACTGTTAAACAGCTGGAACATAATACCGTTGATAGGCCACGGTAGATTTACCGGGAAATAACTTATATTTTTGTCTCTATGCAACAGGTGAGAAATAGTGCTAGAAAGAAGCCGTTGTAACCGCTTGCGGCTTGCATTTTCTCTCTCTCTCTCTCTCTCTCTCTCTCTCTCTCTCTCTCTCTCTCTGTCTCTCTCTCTCTCTCCATCTCGCCCCTCTCGTCCGGAGTGGATATGAAAGTGTAGTCAGCTTTTACGCGTCTCGAAACATCATCCGCGTACTTATATTTCTGTCTGTAAAGGCGAGCCGGGTGTATTTGTATCAACACACCTCGTTTCGCATCTCGTTTAGTGTCTAAGGCTTCGAAAGTGTGGGTTTGATGCATCTCACTGCGAAAATGACTACCGGTGTGACGGCGGAAAATCGCTTCTCTTCGAGGTACTTATAACATATTTCATTTTTCGTCCCACTCTATTTTTGCGACGTCAAGCTTTCTAGCTGGTTGTAACACCGCAGTAATGGAGAGAGGGAGAGAAGTGGTTGAAAAAGAGAGATAGCTCTCCGGTATCGGCTTTATATCCTGTGGAAGAGCTTTTTCCTCCTTAGCTATCTGCCGTCCGTCGTACAAAGCATACGCAGTAAATTATTTGAAATTCAAAAAAATACTATGGTAAGAATACAGAAATTTTTACATACGAGTGTTATCGCATTGAGTCCTCAAAAAATCGTGAAATTTAGTTTTTGCTTGAACATAGTATAGTTTAGTTGTCGAAGTGAAGTGGACGAGTGAAGTTGGAAACAGTGAAACTATGCATGAACTTAAGGCAGGGTTCACCCACCCAGTCGCTGTATTAGTGTGGGAAATATGCTGTTTTTTCGATGCAAAGATTTCTTTTGAACAATCAATATTTTGGGGGAAAAAATGAAACCACCTTTGGTTCGGGAAAAAGACGAGCGTACGTCGTTTCATGCTCAAAATATAATTCGTTTAGATAGAGAACTTTTTATCGATCGAATGTGTGATGGCCTCGATTAACATTGTTTATTGATGAGCCATATTCGCTGAGACGGAATTAAATGATCATATTATTTTACTTATCACTTTTTCTATTCGACCGCTTTGCTTCGTAGGAGGAAGATGAGCAGAAGACTGCCGTTATGCGCAAAGCATTCCAAATGTTCGATACCACGAAAAGCGGTTTTATCGACACGATTAAAATCTCAACGATATTGAATACGATGGGCCAGTTGTTCGATGATTCGGAACTAAACGCTATCATCGTCGAACACGATCCAGATCGATCAGGGAAAGTGAATTTTGATGGATTCTGCAAAATCGCTGGTCGATTCCTCGAGGAGGAGGATGCTGAAGCTATGCAAGAAGAACTCAAAGAGGCCTTTCGGCTTTACGATCGAGAGGGCAATGGTTATATAACGACCGCTACCCTGAAGGAAATTCTAGGTGCTCTTGATGACAAACTTACGAGCTCTGATCTCGATGGTATTATCGCGGAAATCGATACGGATGGTTCTGGCACAGTGGACTTCGACGGTACGTCATTTTTCGCAAAAAAAAAAAAACAAACATAGGTTAATATGTTTTGAAAAGAAATATACTTTTTATTGTAATCTATGAACCGAAATTGGCAGAAAATGTTTTAAGTTTTTCCAACAAATGTGTTTTATCCTACAAACGTGTTCTTATCGAAATTTTTTTTCCTTTAGAGTTCATGGAGATGATGACGGGAGAATAAAACTGGCAGACCTTCTTTCAATGACCGAGGAATCAACAGAAGCGGAGGAACATTGCCTATATATAGATAATGTTTATCTATTTGCAATGCATATGTCTATATATATATATATAAAAGCTCATATGCGAAGAATGCTGTAAGATGAAAAGCTTTAAAGGAAGGACTTGGTAAAACAGCTCATTGTTCATTATTGTAACCAGCAACCTCTGTTATAACATAATTTATAATAAAATATACTTATGTATATATAAAAACACATATACACACACTATTTCTCCGGCGTAATACGATTCTGCGTGTCGTTCATCAATGGGAAAAAAGGGAACATTTTCGAAAATGGAAAACACAACGGCGTGCATATAAATTGTTACTTTATTATTCCGGTACAAACAAGGCTACTGAAACGATTGTGGGACAAAAAATTATAAAGTATTGCGAAAAGTTCTACATGAGGGCGTTAAAAAATATACGTTCGTTATGTTACAAGAAAGCAAATCGTAACGGCTGATCACATTTAATAGACTCCTTCGCTCAGATGATCGACATGATGAACGACGATATCGGTAACGTGAATGTTGGGAACGTAGAAGGCGCTCGGTCCGAGCTGTCTATCAAGAGGATAACCGAGCGGTTTGTTGTCGAGACTCAAAGCACCACCGATGATAAGGCTTACGTGCTTGTTCTGGTAATAATGCTGGAGATATTCGGAATGTCCCTGCTGGAACATGCTTTGTTCGCCACTATGAACCATTTGACGGCCGACAATTTTCTGGGTTCCAACGACGCTCGAATCGATAACACCACGGATACCGTGATGCCCACTTATTTGGCTCTGATAAACGCCGGTGACCTTTCCTATATCAACTCCGACCTGAGGCACTTCCTGAATTTGTTGATATTGGTGGCCATGATGCTCGTGCAGTTGTCCCTGATGAAGTTGCCCCAGGAAAACATGTTCCTGGTGGACCTGTCCCTGATGCGGTAATCCTTGATGAACTTGTCCTTGAAAAACTAATCCTCGGTGGACTTGTCCCTGATCAATATGCTGTCTCTGCTCTCCAACGATATGTTGCTGTCCAGTGTGGTGAGGTTGTTGGTGAACAAAACCTTGGGCAACTGAGTGATAACCACCGTGTTGTAAGTGCTCTACGTTGTGTTGATATTCATGGTGGTGTGGGTACTTCTGATAGAGATAGGGTCCGTAGTAGGCCTGGGGTTTGCTGACTGTAATATCCGTTAATGTCGTTCATGTATTTTTTTTAATCCTTTGATTGGCGATCGAGAGTTCTCTCCGTGTGAACCGTGTTGGACAAATACCGAGATGACACCATAAACACTCGAAAACTTTTTGAATATTTTGAAAGTGCCGTGCCCGATTCTACTGGGTTAATTAGCCTGTACAACTACTTTTGGGGCTGCACAACACGAAATTATATCCAAATGATATTTATTTTCATTATTTCAATATATGTGTCATTAAAATAAAGATTTTTATAAAAATCCCATTCACAACTCACCCGCGTTTTCGAAAACTCCGTCGCTCTGGTAGTGAGGCAGAACTTCGACAGTCTGGCCTCCAGTCTGGTGAACTCCTCCCTGTGGCTGTTGGTGGTATCCGTGCTGAATATATTGCTCGTAATGCGTGTCATCGACGATCTGGTACTGATGGTGCTGGTAGGCCTGTAATTCAGGTGGGATAACTGGACCATACGGCATCTGATATTCTTCGTTCGAGGATACAATCACGAAGACCTGGAGTGGCAGACCGCTATGTGTACCCTTGGGCAGGGAAAGCCTGGCTGGGAATCCGAAGATTTGTTGGGACTGAAAAAGAAGCATGGATATCCAAAATTCCAATACACATACTCGTTGCTAAAAGCAGGAATTAACGAACCACTCCGTTCAACTACATATTTTTTAAAGTTACCTCAGTGACGTAAAACGGATTCTGAGAACGAACGGCGCTGTCGACGTGAACCTTGATTTGCTGCACCGACGGATAGTCTTGGCTGAAGATCGGTGCCTGCTGTGAGTTTCTGACAATGACATTCTGACCTTCCTGTACTGTAATCATCGGATAGATCTATTGTAAATATCGGATATAGAGAAAGTTTCATAGAAATACTAATTTGTCATATAGTTTGAATGAAATATAAGAGAAGGGAATAAGCATATTTAACATGTACTTACGATTGTGGACGAACTGATCGAGTTCAACGAAATGGTGTCTGTGATGATTGATATCGATAGGCTGGCCGTCATAGTCGTACTTGGGTCCAACGTAGACGCGGACAACGGCATGCGAGATTGGTTTCTCGCTATGTACGACAATTTGATACTCATATGGTTGGTGATTGAGGCGACTAAGCTGTGCCTTGATATTGATATCTTTGTGCTGTTCTTTGACGGAATGATAGTAACCGCCGGCAAGATCGACGTTGTAGTCGTCGAAGTAAGTGACGAGTTTGGGGAAGATGACCTTTTCAATCTTGACACCGGGTAATACAAGATCATTGTACTGATAGACTGGCAAAGATTTCTGATAGCGTACGAAAAGTTTGATTATGCGTTTGTAGAGTTGATAGAAGGCGGGGTCACGAACAGCGCACTCGTTCAATTCGAGCGCGGATGGAGTGTAACTCCAAATGTTGTGGAATTCGGGAGTGTTGCCGACAAGTTGACGAGCGACAGCCTGCAAACTACCATAGTAACGAGGATTTACGCTGTGACCGGTACCCTCAATGAGATCACCGAGAATATTCAAACCCTGGGGTTGATAAAGCGACAGGAATTGTTGCTGCGGTGTTATTACGTAACCGGAGTCAATGGCGGCCATCAATCTTTTTTCGAACGCGTAGACGTTATTTACGAGATCCTCGTGATAGGGAGTGAGGTGAAGCGCGTGATCACGTCCAGGATATTCGAGGCCGTTTGTGTAATGAAGATGTGGCTTGAAGGGGACCTTGACGTTTTCATATTTGACGTTGTCGATAGGGCCGAGACCGCTGCCAAGACGATTGAGATTGTATCGGGCCAGAAGTTGTTGGTGAAGATAGTAGTAGTAAGAACCGTGACCAATATGGTGATCTTTTTCGTAGTCGGATGTATGGACTTCCTAGAAACCAACGGATGAGTAAAGCGGGTGGGTAAATTAACGAGTTAGATGATCAAGGCGAGATATCTAAACGGCTATAAAATAAAATGCAAATTGGCATTCAACATAATAAAATGGTGGAACACAATGGACGTAAAATAAATGCAAACACATTTTTAAAAATGTACCTTTGGAATCATGAATTCAGCCAGCGAAATGTAAGCATAGTAGGCATTGAGACCGATATCTTGGGTGAAATAGGAAAGTTGGTGCTCCCCAGAGGGCAGATAGTCAGTATAATTGACGGGAATGTAGACAGTCTTATCGACTTCATATCCTTCAGTATATATGTGTTGAGCCTCGTGAATGATTCTGGCGTCGATGTAGTGATGGGGGAAAATCTCGTATAGTGGAGGTGGAATAACTCCGACAGTATCCTCGCGTTGTAAAATGGCGGCTATGTAAGCCTTGACGAATTGTCCTTCATTTACGTGAACACGAGCCCAGGCAGCGGTATGCAGGAAAGAAGGGTAGTCCTTGGCGGCGAGGAGTATTCTTGTAAGTAGAGCAACTTCTTTGCGTAATTGATTGACGGAGTTCGAGAAGACAGTACCCTTGGGCTGTACGTGACCGGCCTTGACCATACCAACATAGTACAAGACGGTATTTGGTTCGTGATAATTATGCACATTCGATTCTATGTCATAGCTGACTCCAAGATCGTATAATGCCTGATTTGGCAAGTCCTGGATTATGTGTTCCAGTAGATGTAGTGTGTCTTGCTGTTTCTTCAAAAGATCTTGATCAGCTGATTGGGTTGAACATGAGAAAAACGAACAATTCATTAAAGGCGCAGTAGTCACAGACGTAGTTAGAAAGATGGCACAAATATCTTGCAATATAATAGTATCGGGATCCTTAACGAGCATAGGAAGGTGACCGTACGGTTTACCATTGAAGAATTAGCTACATTTATTCTCCGGAAAACATATTTTGGTGCCAAATACTTGGTTCATCTGTATATATAGCCTTATACAAGTGGGAAACCAGCATGATGGCAATCGTAAATGGCCGATGCTATGAGTACATGCTAGAGGTTCATAAGCCGCTGACTTTACGGACTATCTGTAAATAAACGACTCTCTTGCTGTTCGTCGCAGACGTACGTAAACGTAGAGTATGGAAAAACCTTAACGCAATACGCGTCCTCCATATTTTGGGTTTAGGCATAAGAATTTTTATGATTTTGTTATATTGACGGGTGAATTTTTTGGAATATGCTAAGAAAATGGGAAATTTATTCAGTTGGTAATAATATAAATTCCAAGTGTTAGTTTGGGTTGGAAAAAGGAAATAACAATCCTATTCGGCCTTGAATAAAGTAGAAGATAGTTCCTTCGTTTTTGAAATATTAGTCGTCCAGGAGAAAGCCTCTAAACAAATGTTTAGCTCTCTCTCTCTCTCTCTCTCTCTCTCTCTCTCTCTCCCTCTGTCTCTCTCCCTCTCCCTCTCTCTCAGTCTCATTGCGGCTCATCAGGGTTTCATTTCGACTTAAGGCTATGTACCACACCGATCGAGCTCCATAAGTGCGATAGAGATAGCTGATTTGCAGACTCCCGGTGTTCTTCGAGATCGCTGATATATTGAAAACAAAAAAAAGACCTTTCGCTCTATTGAACGACGAACAACGTCTTTCTCTTCGTTTGCCCGAAATGTGATTCGTCTAGGAGAACACTTAGCCGTACGATTTTTACCGACCGAACGTGTAAGCCATGCCCTTAAGATAGTACACACGTGTTAGTTAAACTTACCAGCGCGCTGGTAGGCAGGAGTTGCCACTGCCATAGCCGCGAGGGCCAGAAAAATGAATCCGGAACGCATTCTGATACAAGGTCGAGTACATTGTTGGAATGCAACACCCGAGCTTTTATACCAAATTCTTTATCAACAAACATTTTATCGTTTACGACCCCGGTGATCGCATATTCAAACCGGTGCATATTATTATTTTTCTGTCTGTCGATGATACCCCCTGGCGATTTCACGGGATGTTATATTTCGGATACGACTGATCAGAGGTCAAAGTCATCAGAGAGTAAGATATAAAGCCAAGAATGATATTTGGGCATATGGAAATCTTATATACGGAAGGCAATACCCAGTCTTCACTACAATCTTTTTTGAACTTCGGATTGACCCTTGACATGTGTGTTAGGGATAAATGGCATAAATGAAACTCGATAAATTTATTTTCCATGCGCTTGCTAACGCAAAGTTAACAATAACATTCGTTACCTTATGAACTTAATTTTGTTTAATAAAATATACAGGGTGAGGCATATAAAGTGTTACAGAGCAATAGCACTCAAACTATTGATCATATCCAAAAATGTTTCAGACAAAAGTTTCAGTGTTCGAGAAGGCCGTCATACTGAACCACCCTATTTTTTTTATCGGTGGAGGCACTGAAGCTACGTCAAGGTCAACTCCACTTTTTTAAATGGAACCATGTATTTTTTTTTCGATGACATTATAACCGATTTTAAGACGAATTCAGCGACCTACAACACAAGGTCATTCTAGTCACGCAAAGTATGAAAATAGTCGAAAAATCGAAAAATATCGGAATAATCACTTTCAAAGGATCCACTAACCTTGGTTTGGGTCTACCTACGGAAGATGCTCGAAGTGATGAGCCTCGACTTGTAAACAATTGTTTGATCGCTGTTTTCAGTTCTTACGATACCAATGTTTCTTATCGGCAGCAAGTACGCATTTTCTGTTGACATATCAGTTAGTCACGCATTACCTTCTAATGTGAGTACATCGGATCCCGAAAATGAACTTTTTATGGGGTTTTGTGAAAGAACGCGTAATGGCGATAGCACCTACCACGCCTGACGACATGAAAGAAAGAATACGCCGAACATGTACCGAAATTACACCACAAATGTTGGCTGAAGTTAGACGGTCTTTTCATCAGCGAATTAACAAGTGCTTACAAGACGAGGGTCATCACTTCGAGCATCTTCTGTAGGTAGACCCAAGCCAAGGTTAGTGGATCCTTTGAAAGTGATTATTCCGATATTTTTCGATTTTTCGACTATTTTCATACTTTGCGTGACTAGAATGATCTTGTGTTGTAGGTCGCTGAATTCGTCTTAAAATCGGTAATAATGTTATCGAAAAAAAAATACATGGTTCCATTTTAAAAAGTGGAGTTGACCTTGACGTAGCTTCAGCGCCTCCACCGATAAAAAAATAGGGTGGTCCAGTATGACGGCCTTCTCGAACACTTCAACTTTTGTCTGAAACATTTTCGGATATGATCAATAGTTTGAGTGCTATTGCTCTGTAACACTTTATGTGCCTCACCCTGTATATTGTTGCTGGAACTTGTGCACATCTTCAGTCCCAGGTAAAAGCTTCTTTCATATGAAAAATATAGATACAAAAATAAAGAATATCGCTAAAAAAGCGTAGAATAATAAAAATAAATAATTTGATAAAATATTTAAACTTTTTAAAGTCTTCTTCAAGTCAAGTGAACTTGTATTTGTAGATTCATCAATTTGTGCTTAAAACAAAACAGGAGACGCTGCTGTTGGTGTTTAGTTCAGCAGGAGACGCTGCTGTTGGTGTTTTTTTTTTAGAATTTCAATAAAATACTTGGTCATAGAAAAAATTTCGTGGGGAAGTTTTTGCCATACAACGAGCCTCACTAGCAAAGAAAATTTCAAAAACATCACACAGATAATACTAGAAACAATTATTTTCCAATATTCGATTCGAAATTCCTTTTCAGATTTTTCATTCTGGAAGACAATGCTACGAAAACGTAGAAATTTGAATAACCAAAAATGATTGATGGACGGAAACTTTCGTAAGCTGTATTACAATTTTTTTGTCTCAACCTCTATAATTAATATAATAATGTATTTAATTCAACTTCACTTAGCAATAATAACTATACTTATTGGGTTATTTCGAAAATATTCTCATTTTCACATTTTTCACTTTACGGTGGCCTGATAAGAGAAACGGTTTCATTCCACATTGCATTTGTAATTTCTGTATACTTTGTCCCTGTCGTATACTTGTTTCATCATATTTTTTCAATCGTTTGATCATGAAAGTATCAATATTCAAGGCGCCAAAGTTTGTCTTGGATAAACGGTGTTCCCAAAGTTCTTTCACTGAAAACGCAAAGTAAATGAGTTAATAAAACGGATTTATTTTTATTTTTCATCTTCAGAGTTTAGATTATCTCAGCTGTAGACGATAAGTAACATAAGGCCTTATATACGCGAAAAATTTCAAAATTTATCATTTTTTTATATTTTTGATTCCATTAGCCCGAACGGTTAGGAATATTTTAAGCTTTACAGAATTGAAAAATTCCAAAAATTGTTAAAGTTACAGCATTTAGAGCGCGTAATAGATACCGCGCGGCGCGCCCGACCGCCAACTTCAAAGCCGTTTTTCCACGATTCACTTTTTTGAACCTTGTGAAAGTTCTAACTCTTGAACGAAGGTTCAGATTGCTTTGAAATTTTTACAACATATTCTTAGTATCATCACCTATCGTGTGAACCACAGAAACAAAAATTTCAATAACACAAAAAAATATAAAAAATAAAATACCGACAGAAAATTGAGTAAAACAATTTTAAGTTTCGAATTTTTATTATAATAATTTTTAAAAAATGATATTGTTGGTTCACACTGAAGATACATTCATTATGCAATTATAAATATGTTCATTTTTTTTCAGACACTCACATCGATGTCGAGAACTTTCACCATCAACGCGCGCGCAAAAAAAAATAGATTGCTTTATTATGTTATATCTCCCCCATTTTTAGTATTTCTGATTTTTTTTTACATATACTTAACCATGTGCATAAATGATCTGTAAAAAAATGTTGTCAATATATGCGTCATTTTTTTTAACCGCGTCTAAAAAAGTACCTTCGAAAATCGGCGAAATCGCGTATATAAGGCCGTAATCGTGTATTGACAGTAATATGCGTATTTAATGAGACAACGCTTTAAAACTCAGTGAAAGTACTCGCAAAATAAATGTATATACATCGACAAGTTTATTTGCCAAAATATTGTTGAATATATTCGTAACGAAATGTGCTATACACCTAGCTCAAAATACGAGTATATATACATTTTGATAAACCAAAGTCATTTTGAAATATCGGTAGCGCCGCCACTTGGAAAATACTCATGTACACCATCAGATGTGCTCTCTCAACGAATTATACATTTCATGCGAAACTTTTTCTTGAAACAACATACAATACAAAAACAAACACATTGTACATATACAAGACACCTTGCATGTATGTAAATTCAATCATTTTTCCGATAAAACTTCTATTATGTACATTTTCGGGGCACCTAAAATGATTCACATGTACGAAATTAATCCTTCATCTCACAAATATTATTTATCGCATTTACAATATATAGCATGTATGGAAAATACAATCAACACATATTGGGATACCGTAATCTTGTACATTCACGTGTATGTTTTTGATATACAGTTTTTGATTCTTATTACTTAACCCTTTAGCTGCCATCGTAGCAAATTTGCTATGTTCACTTTGACCCCGTCGGTAAAAGCGTAAGAACGATATAGCGGACAGGCTACTTCACAGTTCCAACAATCTATGCTAGATAACGCTACAAATGCCGGGATAGCTTGAAATTCAAACGTAAACATATGAACTATGTTAATATGGCAATAATAATGTCGTGAAAATTTAAGACGCTTGCATCTATTGTCCGTTTTTTGTCCAAAAAAGTAAGTAAATGGACATTCTTGAAATATTTTTTGATAGAATTGTGTAAAGGAAGCTTGACTGGATAAACTAGGCTTTGACGATGTTTCATTGAATTAGAATAATAGTTCGAACCGAGAGTGTGAAAATGTTAGTAACAAATTTGCTACACTGGCCATTCGCGTATATAAAATGCCAAATTTTTGGGTTCACGTTTTTATTTTTTATGTTTTATTTTTGAATCTTTTTTTGTTAGGCCAAAATGGAAACGAGAAATAAAAGAAAATAAGTTAACCTATTTGCATCCAAGCGCGGAATAATCCGCGAGCCGCGACTGTCTGCTATCACCGAGCGCGGAAAAATCCGCAAGCCGCGACTGTCTGTTATCACCGAGCGCGGAAAATTCCGCGAGCCTACGACTGTCAGCTATCACCGAGCGCGGAATAATCCGCGAGCCTACGACTGCTTTTTTTTAACAGTTGCGAAATATTCTTTAGTGGCGACAGACCACGTTTAACCACTTGTGGGAGCGTTTCGGTTCCATCAGTTTAATATACATCAGTGTATTCTAAATAAGTTTTACTTTTTTTGTGAAAATCTTTCAAACTGCCACTATGAGTAAGTGCTGTCAATCTATATTTAAATTCAAGAAATCCAAGTTTAGAAAATAATCTTATTTTATAATGTAATCTAAAATTTAGTTGCCCCAATGGATTTTGAGTATCTTGATTCGGATTCAAGTATTGAGGTACGACGTCCTAGAAGACGTAGCCGGAGGATTTCGTCAAGTGATGATAGCGAAAATGAACAGTGCGGCAGTTTTATAAATCAAGAGTACGTGCGGAAAGCCGAAAATCATACTCCCATTATACATGGTTTTTCAAGTGCGGGTGGTGCAACCGTAAATACACGAGGTCTGTCGAGAAGGGAGGTTTTTGAACTATTTTTTAACAAGGCGTTAATTACAAAAATAATTACGGAAACAAATAAATATGGCGCAAGCGAAGCAAAGTTGAGACCTCTTGAAGACGACGACTTAAAAGTATTTATTGCTTTAAATATTTTAATGAGTCTAGTTTCTAAACCCACGAATCAAAGCTATTGGACTACTGATAAAAGTATAGAAACTCCGTATTTTAAGAATATCATGAGCCGTAACCGATTTATTTCTGTCTCCAAAAATTTACACTTTTCCAGTACAAATAATAGTTAGTCAAATAGTAAAAAAAAAACTTTCATTCGCATGTATGTCCCAAATAAAAACATTTCCATTGATGAATCACTAATGTCATGTAGAAGTCGTTTGCATTATATACAATTTATTCGAACAAAACGGCGAGATTTGGTGTCAAGTTTTATAAACTCTGCGATTCACAATCGCGATACATAAACAATTTCAATATATATACAGGGAAAGATAAAACTGATACAGGATCTGCTAGCAGAAATGTTGTAATCAATTTGTTGAAAGAGAGTCAATTATTGCACAAGGGGTATTGCATATTCATTGATAATTGGTACAGTTCACCAACATTATACCGAGAATTATATAATATGAAGACAAATGTATGTGGAACAGCGAGAATAAATAGGAAAGGAATGCCTCCGGAATTAAAACCACACCAATTACAAAAGGGAGAAGCTGTTACATTTTGTACAAAAGAGATAGCGGCGATAAAGTGGAAGGATAAGAAAGATGTCGTTATACTAACTACTATGCACGATGTAGATTTTGCTGAAACAGGGAAACGAAACCGATATACTGGACAAAAGAGTTTAAAACCAACCGCAGTAATAGATTACAATCAATATATGGGTGGAGTTGATGTTGGCGACCAAATGTTAAGTAAATTTCACACTATGCGAAGATGTAAAAAAGCCTATAAAAAAATATTTTTTTATTTTATTGACATGATGTTGCTGAACAGTTACGTAATTTTTAAAAATCATAAGAAAGATCGAGCGTTTCATGTGTATAAACAGCTATTAGCCGAAGAAATTATTGATAAATATTTAGCCAACATAAATGTAAATAATGCACCTGACAATGATTCCATTACGCGATTTACTGGCAGGCATTTTCCTGTACGGATACCTGCAACTCTGGCAAAGGGAAATAGAACATCAAAACGATGCGTTGTATGCTTAAGTAAGTCAATTCGAAGAGAGACAGTCTTTAAATGCCATGTTTGTGATAAAGCATTATGTATTGACCACTTTAAAGAATTCCACGAAAATTAATTTATTTAAATTTTCATTTAAATTTAAATAATTTTATTTTATGTATAAAAAAATATTTGTTTTTCCTTTTTTGTAAAAAAAAATGTAAAATGCGATATTTGCGATATAACACTGTGTATCAATCGTTTTAAACAGTACATTGTTAATAAACTCCATGAATAGTTTGGATGCCCGTTACTGCACATACGATCGACCGCGCGCGGTGATACGAGTCAGTCGTCAGTTGAACGTCGCTGATGTTTCAACGCGGCAGCTTAAGGGACAACACCACTGTGACGGCTTCAAAAAATCGATTTTTTGAAAACCATCTAGAAAAATCTAAAATACATTTAAGATTAAGATGCCGTTGGACCCAGGTCGAAAAAATAATTATTTTCGGAGATATTGAATATTTTGTGGAGCGTTGCAGCGCTCCGTGACGCTCGGGGTCCCGCGCAGCTGCGCGCCTCAGGGTCGGCAGGTATACCGGGCCTTTCCCAGGTCCTGCGGGTCTTTCCCAGGTATTCTTTTGTCTCCCTTCACAAAGACCGGCTATTGTTATAAATATAGTTTCGAAAAAAAGCCATAGGTGGCGATAAATGAAAAATTTTCAAGGCAGGTATAGGGATAGCGTCATAGCGTCAGTTTGCGAATAGAAGCGACGCTACTCGTGTCTAAACGCTCCGAATCGTTTCGTTTATAAATATCGAACGCTCAGAATTATTCTTTGCACATCGAAATGGATAATCCGAAAGTGTACGCGGGGAAAAAGGGAACAAAACGGAGCTATGTGACGAGGAGTCGAACGAAAATTTCGAATCGAAAACCTCCGAACCGTTATAGCTCCGAAAATAGTTCTGCAGAGTATGTGAGCACGTCGGCGAAAAAGTTAAAATCGTCGGACGATTTAGAGGTCGGTGTTACTAACGATTTCGGTTATCGTATAGTACACTTCGTCAATGCATTGAACATTATATCGACGTTAGTGAAGTGCAAAGTGTGTGATCGCGATATAAAGTTTACTGAAAAAAGTTTGCGCGGACTCGGATTCAAAATCGAGGTCGATTGCGGCCATTGTGAAAAAGTGCAAATCAATTCGTGTCCTATGATTGACAATGCATACGAAATAAATCGTCGGATCGTATTCAGTAGACGTCTTCTTGGCGTCGGTTTGAATGGCCTGATGAAGTTTTGTGCATTTATGGACCTACCGCGCCCGATATTTCAGTCTTTCTACGATCGAATCTTAAATTCGATTCCGATTGCCACTAAAGCTGTGAGCACAGTGAGCAAACAAAAGGCTGCACTTGAGGAGGAGACAATTTCGTTGGAAAATGGGGTGGAGGACGGAATTATCGTTTCAGGCGACGGATCGTGGCGTAAGCGCGGTTTCAGCTCGCTTTTCGGCATAACATCGCGAATCGGCTGGTACACTAAAAAAGTGATCGACGTTATGGTGAAATCGAAATATTGCAAAGCTTGCGAGCATTGGGAAAAAAAAGAAAGCACCGCGGAGTACTGGGAATGGAAAAGTACCCACGACGATGAGTGCCAAGCGAACCATAGCGGCTCCTCCGGAAAAATGGAAGTCGACTCAGCTGTCGAAATGTTTCAACGGTCTGAAGAGCTCTATGGCATAAAATATAAATATTATATTGGTGACGGCGATTCTAAAACGTTTCTGGGCATATCGAATAGCGATCCATACGACGGTTTCGAGATAAAAAAAAAAGAGTGCATCGATCATGTCCAAAAACGTATGGGGACGCGCCTCCGCGAAATCGTGAAAAAACAAAAAGGATTGTCTGGCAGAGGAAAGCTCACCGGAAAATTGATTGACGAGTTGAGCACATATTACGGCTTGGCTATTCGGAGGAACAGCGATAATGTTGAAAAAATGAGGAAGGCAATTTGGGCAACTATCAAACATAAAATATCCACAGATAGTGAGCCACAACATGACGATTGCCCAGAGGGAGCCGAGTCGTGGTGTTCGTGGCAGCGAACGGTCGCAAGCGGTAATATTTCTGAATATCGCCATAAGCCGCCTCTTCCTGAGGAAGTATTGGAGGCAATTACGCCAGTCTTCGCAAATTTGAGCAAAGACGATTTGCTGCAGCGTTGTTTGGGCGGCTTCACGCAAAACAACAACGAAAGCTACAACACATCAGTTTGGGCAATAGCCCCCAAGTGTCAGTCCGGGAGCAAAAAAATCGTCGATATTGCAGCTGATATCGTGGTATTATTATTCAATGATGGCCTGAGAAGCCTCATGAAAGTTTTGGAGACGTTGGGGATAACTATCGGCCCAAATTGTTTCAATTTTTGCGTTGAAACCGACGCAGCGCGGATCGAGCTGGCGGAGCGCTCGCTCACAGACGCTGCAAAAGAGGCAAGAAGAGCCTCTACAAGTTCGAGACAAGATGCTAGGGACAATCATTTGCTTCTTGAAGGCCAGCTATATGGTGCCGGCATCGCTGATTAAAGGTAACAAATTTTTTTTCCAATTTATCGCATAAATTAACAAACCTAAAACTTTGAACGCGTTTTTCTCAAAACCACTTTTTTGAGTGCGGCACGCAGCAGAACTCGAGCAATTTTTATCCGATCGACTTCAAATTTGGACTGCATCAATAAAACTACATTATCTAAAGAAGTACATAGGATTTTTTCGATATCTCAATAATAAAAAAAGTTATAGCCTATTTTCGACGAGAAATTTTGCTCGAAAATCGTCCTTTAATCTCAAAAGCGTGCCTATTTTTTAAAAATCAATATTTTTTCATATCCCTGTGTACTTCTCTTCAAAATATCATATTATTAACAAAAACACTCGGTATTTTTTTTCAGATCGACTTTGAAGAGAGTTCTGCTGCGTGCCGCGAACCACTGCAGAGGCAACAGTACCTGACGCGGGAGCTTCCCCAGCGTCACCATGGGGCGTGAAAAATTTGAAATTTTTTTTTTATGTATCTTCAATGAACAACGAACAAAACAAAAAATTTTTTTTCGAATATCTCTTTTTTTTCCCACAAAAAAAAATTCTTGAAAAATGGCAAAAAAACAGGGGGTCACAGTGGTGTTCTGCCTTAAGTAGAGCGATGATGCAAATGGGTTAAGGCCCATCGTGCCACCAAATCCGAATATTTCGGAAATCTCTGATTCCGACGACGACGATGAACAAGATCACGACTACAATCCAAGAGGTATTCTCGCAGTACCAATCTTGGGCAGTACAATATATGGGATTCATCCAGAAAAAAAACCCTCTTACGGTGTAGTAAGGAGTCCAAAAGGAAAGTACAAATCAAGTGCCCGAATATTGTGGCCGAATACAACAAAAATATGGGTGGCGTGGACGAAAATAATTGTCTAGTTTCCTTGTACTGATCTCGGTGCAAAAGTAGGGGCTTTTATGTACCCATCTTTTATTATCTTATCGACATATGCATTGTTAATGCATGGCTTCTATACCGAAGAGAAACGGGCAAAAACGCAAGGACCATGAGTCTAAAAGAATTCCGATATTCGATCGCGAACGGATTGATGAAGTGCGGTAAACAGAAATGTGATCGTCCTCTAAGTCGTGAAACGTTGATCACAAAAATAAAATTACATTTACAATTACAAATGGTTTTTACATTTTCCACGGAAATTAGTGGTTCTGTAAGATTATTCTAGACATACTATTGTAAGCCGATAAGATAAATAAACGTTCATTTTAGCTTTTTCAAACATCTGCAATATGTCATAATTTATATCTCCGAGCCACCAATGCAGCAAATTTGCTACAGTCCGAAAATACTACTTTCTAGGCCCCTAACGACAAAATTATGGTTGGACATTCATATTCAACCCTTTTTTAGCCATACTACCAGAGGAAATGATTTTGAGCCATCCAGAAATAGGCGGGGTCGTTAAAGGGTTAAAAGTTATATAACAATTTATTATGGACAACGCAAAAAAAATCTCGCTACTACTCATTGGTGTAGCCAGCATTTTTTCTGCGAGGGGCCGAGGAGGGACAGGCCTCACCAGCATCGGTTTTGTTCACAATCATCTTTTTGTTGAATAAAATTTACATAATAGTCGATAATCACCTAACACACATAAAATATAGAACTTGCTCTAATCACACGTTCATGTTAACATTAATATCGAACTCTTGCAATACCTTAAAAATAATCAACTTATGTTTCATCATTCTTTAATACAGTTACCAGTCTTCAAACTGTATTTTCAATAGATAATGAATTCATTAATTATCAGTAGAAAATTAACTCTTCGTGGCCACACTTCCAAATTCAATCACGGTGGTCACACTGGGTCGATTCTATCCAGTCAGTTTTCAAAAAAGTATTGTGACCAAACTATCCATCCGAAGTGATTCAAACAATTACGGAAAATGCTTTGAATATTCTAGATGATGTACGAAAAATGTATTTATCATAAATAAAATGGCGACATGTTAAGAAAAATTCATAAAGACGAAAACGCGAAAAAGACACTTTTTCGCTAAAAAAATCATAGTCCCGTAAATTTTCAATTGTTTTACCTAAAATTTGCACGTAATACTCCTTAGATATTCTGCTTTTGGGAAAAAATAGTAGCATAGTACGCGTTCCAAAAAAGGTATTTATTCCGACATATGAACAGGGTCGATTTGGGAGTAGGGAAAAACGTCGAATTATAAAAAAAATATGGTTTTTATTCGTAAAAAAGTGAATTGTTGTTATAATTGTATTTTTTTTATCATTATTATTATTATTACCATAATTTGTATTATTCTTTCTCATTCCTCTCCATCACATTCAACGCACAGACTCAAACGATACGCATCGCACATTGGCCGTTGGCGAATGCTGCACTGCCGCTTTGATTTTTTATCTTCTTTTGACGAACACACCCTACATCTTCGGAAGTGTGAGTCCGCCCTTTCGTTGATTTCTGACATTACACACAAGCAGTCTTCATCTCCAGACTAAAATTTTCGTCATCTTCGTCGAGCATTTGCGATTTGAACGCGCGATCCCGTACATTATATGGCATCTAGCAGCAGATAAACTGGTTATTTATACACAAATTATCGAAAAAAAAAATTAGCGAGTACCGCAGGTATACTCACTGTCATAACCCTTGGTTGGAGAACAAAAAAAAAATGCGATTTTTTTCACGAATATTTCTCTTATAATCACATCTGGGTCGAATCTACCCAGACCACGTGCAAGATGTTGCTCCTTCGGCTGTAGGGTCAAAATAAACGCTTGATTCGAATGACTAATGGTCCGTACGTATAAAGGATACTTCAAACTCCAGGTAAATGGTGCATACAGTCCCATTCGAAGTCGGGAACTATTATATATTTACGCCGATAGTTGATCGACGGGTCAATTTTACCCCAGGTCACCACGAAGGGTTAAGTAGATAATCAATTAATTATCAGTAGATAATTAATTAACAGTACATAATTGAGACTTATTAAATCAGCACTTTATTAAATAAGTCTTAGTTTTCTATTTTTTTTTTATGTAAATTGGCTCTACACTTTTCAGCTGGAATTTTTTTTTCAATAATATAATTCTCCTAGTTCAGAAGTGACATACGAGAGCATCGTTCCTGAAGCATTGTCCTTCCAAGCTACATGTTCATCCGCCTCATCGCAGAAAATCTTCTCTCACAGCCAGCGAAACTCACTGGGAGTGTTATTGCTGGTTGGAAAAGTTTATTTAAGTTCGGGTAGTACTCCTTTTCAATATGCTTTATTAAATTTTCAGCATTTATTTCATCATTTTTAAATTCAAGTATGTATTTCATGACCGTCGCTTCAGCTACTAAAGCTGACGTAGCAATTATTAAGAGTTTTCTATAATTATTGATGAAATCCTCTTCGTTTTTCATATCCAATTTCAAAAATGAATCCACTGCATGAACTAATGGTATATAGAGTGTGCTGGTTTAGTGGTTAGCGTGTTTGCCCCTAAACCAGCACATCGGCAGATCGCGGGTTCGATTCCCAGTCTTATAGTCTCGGAGACGGATGTCACGCACGCGGACCGACATCTGTGTGTATGCCGTAAACCATGATTTTTTTTGTCGACGAAACGCGACTTGTTCCGAAACTGGGAAGCAAATCTGGGACTGGCTGTGTTGGTATAGGTTTTCCGCAGTTTCTCTGTACCCATGGCAGAAATGTCATGTTGGGAATGGAATAAGGGGGAATATGTTGGGAATGGAATAAGGGGGAAGACCCCGTACAATGCAAACTACGATGTCTACTACTTGGTAGTAAATGGTGATGTTCCATTATTCTTCTGGTTCTGTATTGGTCGGCAAATCTAACGTACTCCTTTTTTCCCACAGCTAATTTGATTGCGAAATTACAATATTTATTTACGAAAGTCGATTGAAAAGGTTCCGGCTTCATCACCAAAAAGTGATAGTAGAAAAGAAGAATTCTTTCGCCGCCCGATAGATGGCCTCGATATATGTAAACTGTAGGGACACAGGCTCACGCGAGACGGTAAGAAACATCTCTCATTTACCATGGTACCGAGCGGTGTCCAGTTTTGGCGCTCCGATCACGGTCTTATATCCAGGCCTTGCAACGAAGCTAAATTTTTGAGGTGGGGTTAGGCACGCTTATGGTCTCCGCCACGTACTCCAGTCGGAATAGCCGAACTTTGGACCAACTTCTATGCAAAGACACAAGAGCAACGCCAATTTTTTTGTAGGTTTTTTGGACCTACCGGAACATGCCCTCAAGTTTTCGGAAAAATCCTAGTTGTTTTTTAGCAATTAAAAATTATAAAAAATTAAAAGTTCGATTTGTTTTCGTTATTTTTTTTTTGATGCGTTTTATCAAAAAATGCTTCCTTCAAAAGTTGTGCGTGCCTCTATAAAATAGGTCCTATGCAAAAATGACCTAACATTGTTAGTTAAGCAGTTAATTGCAATTGAACAAAGATTTTCTCATTTTGCTTTTTGCATCCGTTATCGGTCATTAATCAATATATCATTTCAAAAGTCATCCATAATCTAGAGGAAACTTTTCCCAAGTGATACGTGCAAGATTTATTGATCTACGTTATACAGTTAAACAACAATCTCCAATCTACGAAAATCCGGAGTTTTCAAATTCCCATCTTCGAGGAAGGCTCACAGAGTAGAAAAAAAATTAAGAGCGTCTTTTCATCTCGTACATTCTCGATAAAATATTAACATTTTCGTTAATAAAAAAAAACCGCTTTTCGACGATTTAAAATTTGTTCTAATAAACAAATAGAAATAACTGCTTAAATTATTTATATAGATATTTGAAATATTCTTCAAGATTCTGATGCTTTTTGTAAGACGAGCAATTTAAAAAGAAGTCGCAATATCTTGATTACAACCCGAGATATCGATGTTTATACATTTTGCAATTTACCGTTGTTGTAATCAAGATTTTTGCAAAATTCGAATTCGCGAGCCTTCTCTACACTTTTGGGCATGAGATTCAATATAATATCAACCCTTTAGAGCGTTCGTCTCATTGCGGGTAATAATTTATTCCGATCGCCCACGCGCGGATCAGCGAGCAGCGTCAGACGCTCGGCCGGGCAGCGCGGCCGGGGTACCGCATCCCGCCCCGCAGCTCCAATCGAGCGGCTCAGTTAACCAATATGATAACTTCCTTAAAAATGATCGTAGATAGTTGTTTTTTATTTTAATTCCTCGTCCTTTTTTCCCGCAAATACGACAATGCCCTTGAAAATCTATTTTCCCCAATAGTTATCCCAATGGATACTCTGACCAGGGCGAGGAAAAACATATGAAACGTGCTGAGCGGGACCGCGGGAGACGACTTAATCGTGCCCCAGAAGTTGTTTGCGATATTAATATCGTATCGAAATTACCGCAAGACAAATTTTTATCCAATGAGAAAAATTAGCGAAATCTTTTTGAGATATTATGACCAAAATTACGAGATGAGGGCTTCATTGTGAAGCAAGCTGTCGAGGATGCTGACTGCTTAATAATTAACACAGCAATCTCCGTTAGCGACAGTTACGAATCAATGTATATTGTAGGCGAAGGCGTTGATTTACTTGTAATATTATCGCAGATTGCACAAGCTAGGAAAAATATTTATTTGCTGAAACCTAACCGTCAAGGTATCGAGGAGAAACTATATTCCTCCAGTAGTTTTCAATACCCTGAGATACAACATCTCATTTTGTTTTATTCACGCATTCACAGGCTGTGACACAACGTCTTCGCTCTACAAGCAGGGAAAAGCCAAACTAATAAAAATTTTGAGGAGTAACTGTAAGACTCTCAAGAAAGAAGACAACCTTTTTAATGATCCAACAACGTTAAAAAGTTCGATGCAGGCAGCCGGACAAAATATAATTATGACTTTGTATGGTGAACGAGAAAAAGAAAATTTTTGTTATGATGAATTTCAATATTTATGTTTCACAAAGTCAAGCCTCAAAAGAACAATTAATTCGAGCTGTCTTTCCCCAACTGCTGAGACTTGTAATGAACACTCGCTTCGCACGTGTTTGCAAGTGTGTGTGAATGGCTAGGCGATTGTTGAAAGGATCCGATGCAGTGGGGGTGGAATAAAGTAGGAATATGTTACAGCCTATTCCGTGCAGAAAGGATACAATTCCGCCCAATTTATTAGAAATTATTTCTTGTTCATGCGATAAAAGTGGTTGCACATGTTATTGTACGTGTCGAAAACTAGGGTTAAAATGTACAATACTGTTTTTACGTTCCGGTGAACTTATCGGATTTAAAGAAGACGTAACACGGTGTTGACTTCTCTTTCGCGTCAAGACAATTAAGCCCTTTACCCAGGGAGGGAAGTCACGTCTTTGATATGGGCGAGTAAGGAGAGTGACCGTTGATATTGTAGAGGCAGAGTAAGAGAACACTTTTAGTAGAGAAGTTTTACTCACTTAAATTACTTTTATTCGCCGGAGAGATTCCTTTTGTTCTCGTTTTAACCGATGAGGTTACAACTGTTGTTGGTTATACAATCGCCGGCACAATGTTGTTGAAGGGTCGTACAATCGTCGGTATACAATGTCGTTGAAGGGTTGTACAATCGTCGACACACGCGTAGATGAGCTCTTTTGTAAAGTTACACGAGGATGATATAGTTCCTTCACACAAACGATTCTATAATTCTTAGTTGATCGCAGAGATAATTATTCTTTCTTTTTTACTTATGGAATTTGTAACGAATGGTTTTCAACTTGGTTATACAATCGCGACTAATTTCGGACTTCGACTGTCATCGATAGAATGTCGCACGTCAGAGATTCAGAGTTACGCGACAAAAGACACAGAGTTGAAATATTCGTTTGATATAGATATTCAAACTGGCCGTTGGGCAGAGATTCGGCGTCGAAATTACACTGAGCAATTGTGACAGAAGTTTGACCGCTCGTTGGACAGAGATTCAGCATGAGAGTTAGACTGCCTGATCGTGACAGAGCTTTTACCGGTTGGATTCGGCGATAGGCTGGACGGACTCGGAGTTAGACTTGTGGAGGAATAATCGCTTGTGGAGCTTTGTTCCTTCCTTATGTACCGCTTTTTGCAGCGTTTCTCGAAGGGAATCTTTGGGATTGTGCTTATTGGAGATCGTTTTATTGCTTCCTCATAGGTGACCATATGTTGGTTGATGTCGAAATCGTAAATTTGGTCCTCCTAGTATTGAAGCTTCCAGCTCTTTGGTGTGATCGATTAGTAATTCGTTATATCTCGTCTCTGAGAGGTAACTTATTTCTCTCTTTATGTTGTGTGTTCATCCCTAGTATGTAATATCGGCTGGATGGGTATTTCCTGTTTCTTCGTGGGTGACGCTTTCTTGCATTTCACGATGTGTACGCGTTGGCAATATCAGTTGTGTTGACATGGCGCCGGTGATAAAAATCGTGTCGGCTCGGTAATTTTCGGAAGATTCAAGGTTACAGGCTTATCGTTACCAGGAAAAGGGTTTCGGCTCCCTACCAGAGTTTCTTCGTATCGTCCAGATTGATTGGAGTCGTGGCATGAGTGCTATGAAGCAGGCCGCGACGTAACAAAATGACCTGAGGAAGGTTATTTCGAAACAAAAATAAGTGAAACAGGACATACAAATTTGTAAAAGAAAATGAATGCCAACGGCACGCGGTGTTCCCAAGCGGTCACCCATCCAAGTACTGACCGCGCCCAATGCTGCTTAACTTCAGTGATCGAACGAGAACTGGTGCTTTCAGCGTGGTATGATCGTTGGTTGATATTATACTGTATTAACTTTTACTCCAAATCAGTTTTGCAGAAATAATGAAATCATTATGGTTAAAAATATAATGGAGTAATAAGAATAAAAAGATTATTTATGTCTTTACGACCAGCTTATTCATAGTGTGCAGTTGTAATAGGTATAAGTAGTACCAATTATTTTGGAGTATTCATATCGGAGTCGTATGGTTGACGAAAAAAAATGTTTATGGTGATTTCTTAGTAAATATTAATAATAGATGAAAACCATAAACATGAAACCGAATCCGAGTAAGTAAAAATGACCTAAATGACCTGAGAAAAGTAATTTCGGAACAAAAATAAGTGAACCAGGACATACAAATTTGTAAAAAAAAATGAATGCCAACGGCACGCGGTGTTCCCAAGCGGTCACCCATCCAAGTACTGACCGCGCCCAATGCTGCTTAACTTCAGTGATCGGACGAGAATTTTTTTTTTTACATAAACTTTATTCATCGGTAACATGTGTACATTCATATATCAAAAATATTAATATATAATAAGTACATAGACAACAATGTTTCTTATGCCTAGTCCCTGCTTAAACTAATAAGCTTTACCTAGTGCTTTGCGCTGTTTTTGTATATCAGTAACGGTGCATGCTCTGCTGGGGATATTATGTTTCTACATTAGTTGTTAATTGAATCGGGTAGTGGTGTTTGTCTTACGTATACGAAAACTGTTTAGAAAAAACCTATTTTTACTTTCTTTGTACAAAAACAAATTCGGGCAGGGTGATTTTTGTATGTTTGCAGTTAATGTTTCCGAGTTTGGTTCTCTGAATATCGGTAACGCCTGATACGTTAATTTGTGTTTGATTTCGAATGGGCTGTTGTGTTCCCTTATTGTGGTGATGCCTTTTGTGAGCGTATTGCCATTGAGTTGCGTATGGTAGAATTTTTCACCCAGTTCTTTGGCATATTCGTGAATTAATGGTAGTTTGGTCACTTCATGCATATCACTTATTTTAGCGTACGAATTTTCCGATAATATTAACCTAAGGCACTTGTTTTGTAGTATTTGTAAGGGTTTAATATTTGTTGCAGCTGCGCTACACCATATCGGATATCCGTACATTATTATGGGTCTAATTATCATTTTGTAGATTAGAAGTTTATTATACGTAGATAGTGGCGAATTTTTAACTATTAACGGGTATAGTTTCCTAAGTACTGTGTAGGCCTTTCGTAATATTTCTTTTATATGATTTTTAAAAGTTAGCTCAGGATCTAGGTGTACTCCCAGGTATCGCACAGAATTCGTCGGCTGTATATTGTGTCCGTATACTGTGATTGGTTGTATGATTCTTAAAATGTTAAATTTTTTGGCAAGTACTATTATTTCTGTTTTTGTTGCATTTAATGAGATTTTCCATTTCGTATAGAATTTCTCAAGAATATTTATGTGTATTTGGATTTGCTTAGCTGCCACTATTGCATCGAATGAGTGCGCATATATAGCTGTATCATCTGCGAAAAGCGCCGTTGAAGTTTTTTGAAAGTGCGGTATATCATTTAAATATATGTTGAAGAGTTTGGGGCCTGAGACAGAGCCTTGTGGTACCCCGGCTCCAATTGTTCGCTTTCCCGAGTGTGCGCCATCAACCATTATTGTTAGATGCCTGTGTCTTAGGTAATCACTTATCAATTTTATTAGTGTCGTTGGATATTTATTTTGCATCATTTTGTAAATAAGTCCGTCTATCCATACTCTGTCAAAGGCTTTTTCTATATCCAGCAATAGCAAAACCGTACATTGTTCTTGTTGAAGTTAATAATTGTATCGTTTACTATTCGTGTTACCTGTTGGACAGTATTATGGCCTTCTCTCAACCCAAACTGATTGTCGATAAGGACCTTATTTTGTTTTTCGAATTTATTCAGTCTGTGGTGTATTATTTTTTCAGTAAGTTTTCCCATAGTTGAGAGGAGGCTAATGGGCCTGTAACTGCTCGGCTCGTTTTTATTTTTGCCTGGTTTTAAAATTGGTATGACGTTTCCGGTTTTCCACTGGGACGGAAAGTAAGAAAGTTTAAAGCAGGCATTTATTATATATGTGAGTTGCACTATTACTTTGCGGCTAAGATTTTTAAGTATAATATTTTGGATTTTGTCAATACCTGGTGCTTTTTTTGACGGTAACTTAATTATTTCCTTAGTGATTTCTCTAGGGGATGTCGTGTACTTGATCCAGTCATTGTGCACATTATTATTTACTAGGAAATGTTTTACTCCTTCCGTTACTTCAGCCTGTTCACGCGTATTGATTATGGTATCTGTGTTGTGGACTCTTTCGTATTGAGCTGCATGCATGTTGGCCTTTTCTTCAGCTGTTATTGCTTCTATGTTCTGACTTTGGAGAGTAGAGACTGGGTGAAACTCTTTCTTAAAGATTTTTGTCATTCGCCATAGTGAGTTGTCATGTGGGTTTAATTTCTTTAGTTTTTTAGTCCATAAGTTATTTCTGTACCGTGCAATTTCGGCTCTTATTTCATTGGTGTAGTTTCTCGCTTCTATTTTATATATGAACAATCTTGTCCTTTACCATTTTTGTCTCATTTTGTTTCTTACAGAGATTAGGTGTAATATATGATTTAGTAAGTTATCCCGGGCTTGCTGGTAAGTTCTGCCAGGTATTATTTTTTCAATACAGTGTTGAATTTTGCTAGTGAGCCTTTGAACTTCTTGATCAATTTTTTCGGGGGTCGTAATGACAGGGTCGATCTCAATTTTTTCATTTAACAAATTTCTGAAGCTTGGCGAGTCGGCGATGTCGTAGTCGTATTGTATACTTTTAGTTTCGTTTTTCAGTTCTGATAATAGACGTACAATGATAGGGTTATGGTCTGAGCTAAGTTCTTGGGATACTTCTATGTGTGATGTATTGTGAATATTTTTGTTTATGGCTAGGTCTATTGTCGTAGGTGTCATACCATTGTGGGGGTAGTGCGTTGGCTCATCTGGGAACAGAATTGTGCAATTGTTTCTTTGCGTATAATTAAATAAGACTCTGCCTCTTTTGTTATTGACGTGGCAATTCCACGTAGTGTGTCTTGCATTGAGATCACCAATTAATAATACTTTGTTTCCTATGCTAAGTAAAGTCTCTAGGCTTTGGTTTGTAAAGTCTTTGTTTGGACTACAATATGCGCATATTATATGTACATTACTTACTAATCTAACACATATGTTTTCTATAGGAGAGGCATTAATTTGTATTTCTTTATGGGGTATATTATTCTTCATGAGCATAGCTACCCCTCCGGCTGCGCTATTCTTATCTGCTCGAATTGCTTTATAATTTTTTATTTTCAGTTTTAGTGTGTTATCGTACCTCGTTTCGTTTAGTAAGAGTATATCTACTTTTTGTCTGTCTAGGAATTCAATTAATTCTCCTATTTTACTTCTGAGACCTTCTGCATTCCAGCTACAGATTTTTATCGTATCATTCATTGAGATTTTCGCAAAATGCAAGGAATGTTTAAAATTTTTCGCCCTGTATGTGACATTGCAATAGTTGATTTTTGAGGTTATGAACTGCCTCTATCATTTTACTGATATTGATGATTTTATTCAATTCTCTTATCTCATTGGATAGTTGAAGAAATTCTGAGAGGGAACTCTGTTTGTCTATTAAATTAACAGGGTATTGATACCTATTTGCAATTGCATCGCTGTACTTTTTGCTTAGGCTTGTGTTTCCTTGCTGCGCTAGGATTTCCTGCGCAGCGGAGTCCTCGGTCTGCTGAGAGTTCATCGGTGTCATCGTAGTGAACTTTTCAGGTTGCAAAGAGCTTATCGCTGTACGTCTATGGTGTTGTGTGCTTTGTGTCGCAGGTGATCTTTGTGCAGGTGCCCCCTTCATTCTTGATTTTTTATGTGTGAGAGTAGGAAACTGACTTTGATCGCTGACTACTGGTGGAGGCTGATAAATTCTTGCAGTCGATGGTCTTGTACCCACAATGTTTGCGTGATTTTTTATTTTGAAGCGTGATTCTACTATTTCAAGTCTTGCCTTGTATGCAGCGCAGCATGTGGCATTGGCTGGATGAGCCTGTCCGCAGTTGACGCATTTTGCTGGTATATTTTGGCGTTTTTTGCGGTCCTTCGTGAGGTGTTCTTCGGCGCATTTTAGACAAGCTGGTTTGACATAGCAATTACTAGTTGCATGTCCCCATGTCTGGCATCTGTGGCATTATGTAATTCTTCTTTTGTTGACGTAGTTGTCCCAGGTGATTTTCGTGTGTCCGAGATATATCACTTGTTGTTTTATTTGTTTAAGTAGTACGTTTTCGTAAAGCGTTACCATAAACATTGGCTGTTTGGTGTTTTTCATTAGATTTAAGCTGTGGACTGAATAACCAAGCAACTCTAATTCTCCTGTGAGTTTCTGCACATCTGTATTCTCATGGAGGCCCTTAATTACCAAGGTCCTCTTTTTTATGCTTTTGTCAGTGTAGGTGTGAAATTGATAGTTGTTTTCTTGCCAAATGCTTTTCAGTCTTTCATATTCTGTTGGATTATCGGTGAACACTTCGGTGAAATCTTTATGATATTTGACGTAAAATTTTTCTTTTAAGACGTCTTTGAGTATTTTGACGAATCCCGTGTGAGATTCTACCGTGTCATGGACCACTAACGGAGGTGGTTTGTTTCGCTTTGGGTTCGTTGTGTCTTTTGAGGTTGGATTTTCTGTCGCACCGTCGGTCGCGCTAGTATCCATTGTCCCGAATTCTGTATTTTCGTCATCGCTTTCTTGATCTGTTAGTACAGCGTACCTGTTTTTGGTTGTTAGCACGTTCTGTCCATCCTCCTGCTTGCGCTTCCTTTTGGTATACATTTTGGTGTCTGCTATTTTTCTTTTTTTCGGGACGAGGACATCTTGGAACGCGTTCGATGGTGTTTGCCCCTCTTGGGCTTAGTTGGCAGTTTTGAGGTTATTCTCACTCAATGTGGTTATAACGATTACTTTCCGTTGTGCAGTTTATCGCTTGTTATTTTTGTTGGATGATTGACTTTCGTTTATCAATATTAATTCAATCTGATAGATTTGCGGTTGGTATGTCGCTTTGTTTGTCTGATAGGACGAGAACTGGTGCTTTTAGCGTGGTATGGTCGTTGGCTGATATTATATTGTATTAACTTTTACTTCAAATCATTGATATGATGTTTTTAACTATAACGATTTCATTGTTTTGGAAAAACAATGAAATCGTTATAGTTAAAAATATAATAGAGTAATAAGAATGTAAAGATTATTTATATGTCTTTACGACCAGCTTATTCATAGTGTGCAGTTATAATAGGTATAAGTAGTATCAATTATTTTGAAGTATTCATATCGGAGTCGTATGGTTGACGAAAAAAGTGTTTATGGTGATTTCTTAGTAAATATTAATAATAGATGAA
The DNA here is from genome assembly GCA_963932345.1 of Ophion ventricosus. Lineage (NCBI taxonomy): Eukaryota > Metazoa > Arthropoda > Insecta > Hymenoptera > Ichneumonidae > Ophion > Ophion ventricosus. The sequence goes on from OZ010719.1 coordinate 22,816,915, forward strand.
AACCATAAACATGAAACCGAATCGGAGTAAGTAAAAATGACCTAAATGACCTGAGAAAAGTAATTTCGGAACAAAAATAAAGGAACCAGGACATACAAATTTGTAAAAAAAATGAATGCCAACGGCACGCGGTGTTCCCAAGGGGTCACCCATCCAAGTACTGACCGCGCCCAATGCTGCTTAACTTCAGTGATCGGCCGAGAACTGGTGCTTTTTTTCTGTTTATTAAAGCCGTTAGATTAGATGATTACAAATATATGGGGCCACTAAACAGTATGGCTACAATTTTCGCATATGATAAGACTAATATGGCCTGTTAGTACGGCACTCGCAGTCATAGTGAGTTGTATCTCGCTGAAGGTTTTTAACAATCGAATTTCAGATTAGCGGTTGTACTCTCACTACTGAGATTGAACAATGTTTGCAAGTTTCTTTCTTGTCGGGAGCAGAAGGCTAACAATAAACTGCTCGTGAGTATTTTGTCTTTCGAATAGAATACAATATATAAACTTATGAACTAAACTTATAAACTAATTATGAGCTACTTACATCCTACGTATATACAATATGTACAGTGAGGGCGAAGGAGATAAAGGTGGGAGTATTTTACTGATTATCGAGCCACCAGTATTTCTTTTTGATTTACGATGTGTGTCTTTCTTGTCTCTATCTGGTAGTACCATGGAATATCTCCAGAGCTGGTTTTCAGTTCTACTGTCTAAGTTGGGAGCATACCTCATTTTTGTATTACCTGCCCTTCGGAATGCATGGTAAATTATTGGTACATTTCTGTTATCCTGTATGTAACCATGTTGGTCTAAATACAGAAATGCTTCTGGTGGTATATATCCAGACTGTAGGGTTTTGCGGTTATACATCGGGTTTGGATAGGATATTCCATGGATCAGACCATTCCAGATGACCTTTCTTGTATTTACTCTGTGATCTCTCGTTAGTTTCAATATGTGTAAATCAATCCTAGTAATTTTCGCCTCGTTGTAGAGTTTTTGGTTGCTTACATAATGTATATATCTAGTTTCCGAGGATCTGTATTTGCTCAGGCAAGTTCTGATACATTTTCTTTCAAAGGTTCTTAGTTTCTGTGCAGATGACGCGCTGATGTTGAACCAGATCGGCGAGCCGTACGTTACAATCGATCTAATCAACGCTTGGTAAGCCATGACTTTTATTTTTGGGTGCAGGTGTCCGTTGTAAAACAATCTGCTATATGCGAAAAAGGCATTTTTTCCTTTCTGTAATTGAGCTTTGGTGTGATTCGTGTAATTTAAAAATTTATCGATGCGAATCCCTAAATATTTAACAACATTTTTGTGCGCTATTGTAAGGTTGGAGTCGGTGTCTGTTATTTTAAATTGTTTCCAGTGTTTTTTAGTATCTCTATTGCCTTCGACTAAGCGGGGTCTAAAAAGAATGGTCTCGCGTTTGTTCGCATTTATTTTAAGTTTCCAAGAATCGCTGTAAAATTTTATTTTGTCGTAGTCTTCTTGGAGAGCCTTGTTTATTCGCGAAGGCTTCTTGTCTATACTATATATTATGAGGTCATCTGCGAAGGCTATTGCTTTTTTCTGGGGAGAATGATTAAATCCGTATAGGTTCAGAACATCGCTATTGAATATATTAAATATTATAGGGGAGTTTACTGTGCCCTGCTGGAGTCCGTTCTTGACTCGAAATGGTTGGCTGGTTTTTTCTGAGTTGTCTATAACTGTGTAATGTCTGTCAGATATCATACTCCAGATCATTTTTATTTGGTGACGTGGAAATCCTTTTTTTTATCAATTTATATAAGAGACCTTCAGTCCAAACCGTATCAAATGCCTTTTCCAAGTCGATCAAGCATGTCCCAACGCATTCCTTGTTGTTTAGAGCCCAGCAGATGTCAGAGGTGAGTTTATTGATAGCGTGAATGGTGCTGTGTTGGTGACGGAAACCAAATTGACTTTCTGGTATTATGTTATTGGTGAAGCAGAATGAACTGATACTCTGGTTGAGAACCACTTAAAAAATTTTACTAATATTCGGGAGAAGACTTATAGGTCTGTAGTTAGAGGGATCGGAATCACTTTTGCCTTTCTTTTTTAGGGCTATGACCTTTGCTGACTTCCAACTGGCGGGGAAAAACTTATTATTAAGAATATTATTAAATAAGATACTATAGTTCTTTATCATTTTCGGAGGTAGGTGTTTTAATGCCAGGTTAGGAATATTATCGAATCCGGATGACTTTTTATTGTTCATTTTTTTGAATATCAGTTGAAGTTTCGTATATAATGTGGAGTAGTTTACGATATTTTCTTGTTGGGGTTGGTGCGATTGATTAGTGTCAGAGAAAGTCGTTAGCGTGGTTGCGTTGGTACAGTCCCTATCGAATTCTTGCTTCAGGTCGTATGCTACGTTCTATACAATGCGGTTCAAGTGTTCTTTTCCTATGTGGAGATTTTGTGTTGTGGCTTTGGCGACATGTGCCCCTATAAAGTTTAATTTGTCTTCGGCTGCGTATATTAAATAATTATTACTCGCATCTTTGTCTAATGAACGTGTGTCGATGTGTGCGTCGTCGAGTATGTCGCGATTATTCGGTGCAATAATTAGCGTCGGGATTTCGAGTTTTTCTTTGGGCCTAAAAATCTGATTGAGGTTAGGGAAGGTTTTTGCTGGATTATTAATTGGTATATTTGATATTTTTCTTTTCCAGTATTTGTTAACGGATAATGCGAATTCCTGTTTCAACGCCGCTCGGATTATATGGAGAATTCTAGTGAGTGATCTCAGAATCTCGTCGTTGTCCGTATCAAATTGTCTACGCAGCCGGTGCATGTGAGTTAGTATCAAATTTTTTCGTTTGCGCAGCTTTTCGATTCTTTTGTTGTTATATATTTCGGTAGAATTGAAGTTCGTTCTTTTTGGGGTTGATTGATTTAATGCTGTTGTTATTTATCCGTTCATTAATTCTAAATAATTTTCAATTTCAATGTTGTTGAGATTAATATTGTTGGGTATAGTGGGAGCGGACTCATTGCTTAATAAATTATAGAATTTTTTCCAGTCTGTTTTTTGGAGCATTAGCCGGTGTTCTGTGTTTGCCAGTTCGAGTTCGTCTGACATGTTGGAGGTGTTTGGGACTTCTATGCTGATGGCATTGTGGTCGCTGTCGTAAGGAATGGAGCGTAACTCGTTTGAGTTGCCGATTGTGCTTATCGCTAGTCGACAGTCGGCTATGGAGATATTGAGCTAAGAATTGCCGCTTGGAAACGAAGGAAGGTCTGGAGTGTAAAGTTTTGCCTTATATTCAATTTTGTTTGCGTCGAGCCAGGAGTCTAGAAATATACCTCGGGGGTTGTTTACTTGATTTTTCCAATTTGTATGTTTGGCGTTCAGGTCTCCAGCGAGAATGTAATAATTTTGATTGTTATTGAGTTTTAGCGCTTCAAAAATGTAATGCCATTCATGATGGAATTCTCTTTTATTGTTTCCAAGTGCGTATGCCGTTATTATGAAGAGATTATTATTTCGAGGCAAGTGTAGTTTGAGGATGGAGACTTTTAGTACGGTAAACTTTTTCAGATGAGGTAAATCAATATTTATACATTGTATGTGGTTTTTTATTAATATGGCAGTGCCTCCTCCTTGTGTGCTATTTGGACGATCGTTTCTTATTAAATTATATTCTTGAAAACTGATTTTGTAACGTTTGCTGAGTTTCGTTTCGTTTACCAGAACTATATCTGGTTTGTGTTTTTTTGTCAAGTGTAATAAATTATCCCTACGCTGATTTTGTATCAAGGAGTTGACGTTAATCAATATTAATTTGATGTTACAAGGCGCTCTATTCGTTGTGCCCGCTATTTATATTTAAGGCTGAACAAATTGTACGAACTAGTTTTGAATTTTTTGAGACTTCGTTTTTAATAAAATTAATTTCTTTGACTGCGAGTACAACTTTTTTTTATTTCTTCTGCGACGGTGGTCCATTGCAGTGCGGCGTTCTCGTTTCGATGAAGATGCGGAGAAGGCTGAAACGTATTTGGGAATGGGACGTGCTGTGACTGATGTGCACTCGCAGACTGCGGTCCTTTGACGATCCGTGCAAAGTCTATGTTCGGTTCAATGAATCTGTGTAGAGACTGTGACTTCGAGATTTTTGTTGCCTTCTGTTGTTGGATCTTGGTTCTCAGTGAGTCTCGGTAATGAACAATTTTTGGGCATCCTCTGTAAGATGCTGGGTGTCCGTATGTATTGCACCTGTTGGTTTTTTTCGATGGACCACTCCCCTGGCAGGTGATTATCATTGCACTTTACGCAGCGATAATTCATTTTGCAGTTCGCTGCAGAGTGGCCCATCCTTTGGCATCGTCGGCATTGGATTGTCTCCGTCTTCTTCAATTTTTCCCATCGAACCGCTTGGTACGCAACGAATTTGATAGAATTTATTCTCCATGCTACGCTGTCGGCTGATAACTGTACCAAGAATATTGGCAGTGTTGTATTGTTTTTTCGAGAGTTGGACGTTGAGAAACGTTGAACTTCGACTATCTCAATTCCTGGAGTGTTGAGTGATTTTAGGTCTGATTCGATTTCATCTGCGGAAAAACTATTGTTGATTCCTTTTAACAGGTAAGATTGTGGCTTTAGGTTTTTCGGCGTGAATGTGTAATATTTCGTGTTGACTTCTTCTAGGGTTTGCTTCACTTTATCATAATCCTCGTGGTTGTGGATGTAGATGACGTGATCCCCGGATCTGAAGCTTTTTAGGTGAACATTTTTTATTTTTAAGTACTCGGCGCATAGTCGCGTTGTATCTTTTGTTTGTTGCTCCGAGATGAAGATGGGTGGCGGTTTCGGATATTTTCCGCCGGTTGTACTGGTGCTCGGCTGAGGATCCTTGGAGGGGGCCGCTATGGACGTGTCGGCTGGCTTTCGCAAGTGTGTGTTATTCTCGCTTGTGTTTGTACTGTCTCTGTTGGTGTTGCGGTCGAGTGTATTTTTGCGTTTGATTTGGTAGAGGATGTCTTCTCTATCCGCACTCGGTGATTGTGTTTCGGCAAGGTCGCTGTCCGTGGATAGCGGTGCGAATCTATTCCTCGATTCGAAGGACATTTCTCTTGTGTTGGAGTTTTTTTTCTCTCGGGTTTTTGAATTTATATCTTCAAGTTGCTTTTGTAGTTGTGATGTTTGCTCCTTGAGTGCTTTGTTTTCTTCAAGGAGATTTTTGGCCGTTGAATCTTGCGTGTTATTCAGGGTTTCGATGTGCGATCGAGTTTGACATTTTTTTATTTCGTCAGGTATATGAATTCCGAACGTTGATCGAGACTCGATTTGCTGGTTTTCTGCTTCCATGTCTTCAGATTGACTCGTAGATGCTCTTTGTCGACGATTCGCCGATGACAAAGATGGGTGCGGGTTTAACCGACGGCGTTTTTCCCTTTTTTCGAAATCGTTTGTGATTTTTCGTTCCTTTCCAGGAGAAGAATGGTTTGCATCATATTTTTTTTTATCACTTTCGTCCATCGGATTTGGAGTTTGAGCGGATGGAGTCCATGCGTTGCTTGTGATACTTGCGGTACTTATGGTCTTTTCTTTAGATATGCCGTGGCTACTTTTTTGAGCCTCTTGCGAGGCTGTGACTTCTGGAGTACTTTTTGACACTATGTGTATTGTTTTATCGTGTAATTTAAATACGACTTTGTGTGTTTTTTTTATTTTACTTTTCGCCTTTAATAGTAGTGTGACAAGGAGAGCTACATTACCGCGACGAAGGTGAGAGCGTCCGAACGCGCCCAAGGTCTGTCGCGAACTGACGAGAACTGGTGCTTTTAGCATGGTATGGTCGTTGGCTGATATTATATTCAGAGTTGTGAAAATAGTAATTTTAAAATAATGCATTACTCATTACTTTAAATAATGTGTATTGGATAAGTTCTCCATTACAAATTACAAAAGTAATGTGTAATGGTTGCATGATCCATTACAAATTTCAAAAAGTAATGAGTAATGGATGCACGTTCCATTACAAATTTCAAAAAGTAATTTGTAGTGGAGAATATTCCATTACAAATAGAAAAATTGCCGTGCTCACATTAGAAATTTGCACATTGCTATCTGATTATTTTATTTCGCTCATTGAAATTTGTTTTAAGTAAATTCGTTTTTCTTGTGATGGAATATTCTCCATTTGTGATGGAATATTATCCACTACGAATTACCTTATTGTAATTGTATTTTGTAATGAAGCACTCATTAATCATACATTACTTTTTCAATTTGTAATGGAACATGCGTCCATTACACATTACTTTTTGAAATTTGTAATGGATCATGCAACCATTACACATTACTTTTTGTAATTTGTAACGGAACATGCATTCATTGCACATTACTTTTCTTATTTGTAATGGAACACACATCCATTACACATTACTTTTGTCATCTGTAATGGAACATATGTCCATTACACATTACTTTTGTAATTTGTAATGGAACGTATATCCATTACACATTACTTTTGTAATTTGTAATGGAACATATATCCATTACATATTACTTTTGTAATTTGTAATGTATACAGTAATGCATTATCAAAATAATGCATTATTCACAACTCTGGTCATAGGATACAAAATATTGCGAGCTATGCTCTGTCCCAATTTGGAGTGAAATGGATGATCAGGTTGTGAGATACAATGAAATTGACAAAAATGAATTAAAAAAACCTCGGTCGCGTTTTGAAATATTTACAAAGATTGAAATGTTTGTTAAAAATTAAATTTCAAAACAAAAAGGCCATAGGAACGATGATATTTTCTTAAATGTCAAGTATTCGCAGACCCGTCACTGTGCCCCAGGAATTCCATTCTTTTCATTTGTCCCCAATCGTTCAACGACGGATCCAAAAACGTTTGCTCGGCATTTCTCGCAGGTTAACGCTGTCGCCATGCAGAACCAAATTTTCGCTGACATGGCCGGTATCAAGTTATCGTATTCCATCTATGACAAGTGGATCGAGGACAACGGGGACGAACTGGAACTGCCCGGAATCGACAAAAATTCAAGGCAAATGTTTTGGTTAAGCGCAGCACAAACATTGTGCGCGAAGTACAACCCACAAGCGGAGGACTTTAAAATAAAAACGGGAGCCTACTTCCCTGAACGGTACCGGGTCATCGGAGCAATGTCGAATATGCGGGAATTTTCGAACGATTTCTCGTGCGCTGCGGGCTCAACAATGAATCCTGCGAAGAAATGCAACCTTTGGTAAATCATCGAAATGATCAAAATCTGACCCACTGAATCCTCTTTTCGGGCTTGCCGACGGAACGATTTATGAAAAAAATGAGATATTACGTTATTTTGAAAATGATTTTACTTCGTCGCAATAAAGAATACTGGGAATAATCAAACATTTTAGTATTTCATATCAATGTTTTGTTGACCGCCTGTCAATCAATAATTTCCGACTGAACCATTTTTTTCCTCCTTGCTGCTGTATTTATCCATCCACGCGTCACTACAATTTCTTCAACGCTGAAAAATATGAAATAAGTATTCGCCCAATAGCATGTAAGTATTGGTTTCTCTAGTCATTATATTATTTTCCTATGTGGAAAATTGACTCAATAGCCGAAAATATAGTCGTTCGATGTAGAACATGGAAACCTAACCCATTTGGTTGTTGCATATTAAACCGCTCTCTGCCAACAGATGGCGTTCGGCTTTCGCGAATCAAAATTTGGCAATGCAGCTCGTGTCCATAGAGTCCCGCTGAAACGCCATAGGTGGAATGCAGTAAACGGAAAAATAGTCGATTTTGGATCTTTTTTCGTTTTGTGTTTTTTTTAAAATTATTTTTATTGCAACAAAACCCTTTACATGTATGAAACTTTGGATGGAATGTATTACATAATTAAGGGGAGAAAACCCTTTAGACGCCCGAAAATGAGCGATAAAGTAATCGCATCATTTTAAAATTTTGACGTGATTTTATTATAGGTTTCAAGAGTTGAAAAACATTTTTTTTACAAACGAAAATGGCCTTTTCCTTCAGGCTTCTTTTCTGGGCCATCAAAAAATGCTCAATTTTTCACATTTTTACTGTTCATCTGAAACAGAAAACAAAAATATTTTTCGATAACTGACACATGGAGGGGAAGGATAAACCTATAAAATTATAAAAAATTATAAAATTGAAAATTACGCAGGCTTTTTAACGAAAAGTTCAAATTTTCGAGCATTTTTTCGACATTTTTTACCCCAAAAAAATGATTTATCTACGCGATATCCTTCAACCTTAGATTTATCCTTCCGGTAATATCATAGACAGAAAGCTCTCAAAATTTCAGCGAGATCGATCAATAACTTTTTGAGCTACAGTGTGCGCAGTCTTTGAAAATGTAGTTTTGAGATAATCGCGTTTAAAGTTTCAATACGATAAAACTATAAATTTTAGTGACTTACCGATCAATCAGCGTTTTCAGGCCCACACACTAACCCTTAAACTATCTCGAAAAGCTTATTTTCTTCCATTTGCTGCTGTTTTCGGGCTGTACGGACTGCTTTTGTCGAGGAAAGGCTCATCCGGTTCTGCCTCTCTATCCGTGCCTCGTCGGATTTTTCGGCGAAAACTCTGGTGTACGTCCCAACAATTATGTCCACCGTATTCATAATTCTTAGAATGAAGTAATAGCCTTCATTAAACACCCCAGCAGCAATATAGGCTACGATTTCAACGATTTTGAGCCAAACTGTTGCGTTGGAACTCTCGTTCGCATTTTGGGGATGGCCACTCAAGCATCTTTCGCGTAAATCTTTCCTCGAAAAATCTTCGTAAATTGGTAAGAGATGCTGCTTCAACTCTTCACCAAATAACGAAGTAACATCTTCAAGTTCGGGCTCGTTAGTTCGCGGTATGCGGTCTCGGCGCTCTCCACCATGAGCTACAACGCCGTAAATATTTTATATTTCGATTTGTCCTTTTAACAGTATCTTTTTAATATATTACAGCTCGAAATATGTAAAAAAAAAATCGTCTTTTTGTAAATTCTAAAGGATTTTCTCCCCTTAAACCGTTTAAATACATTTTTTCATTAAAAAATATTGCATAATGGCGACGTTGAGGCGTGGTCTTTCAGAAAGACTCCGGTTTTCCGTTTGCAGAAAATCCAACGACTTTGATATTCATCTGAAAAATATGAGCCAAGAATTTTTAGTATTTTAATGGGCCAGTCCACTTTGGAGCCACGAAAAAAGTCTATTTTCGCGATTTTTTTTTGAGGATTTTATAAAAGATATGAATATAAAAGTTGTTGGGCTTGATAAATAAAGTCTTGAAATACATAAAAAAAAAATTTAATTCATTTTTATTCATTTTTAAGTACAAAAACTATAGTTTAACGTAACGCCTGAAAAATAGGTGGGCTAGGTAGCTCCATCACAACTCGGCAACGGCTTGTCTGAAACAAAAAAATCAAAGTCCATTAGATTCAGTATGACACCAGCTACAAAATGACCCTCGGATATAAAGTTTTATCAAAAAATAAAAAAATGGCAGATGAAAAACGAAAAAAGTATTTAAAAAACGCGTTTTTTCGCAGTTTTTCGCCAAAAAAAAGAGTAAAAATTTCAAAAACCATCGAGGGTCGTCTTGTTGCGAATCATGTTTACAATATGTGGTTCAAATTTCAAGAGAATCGATTTATTAGTTCTAGAGATACGATGGAGCTAGATTTTGAAAACGTTGTTTCGAGAAAAACGCGTTTGAAGTTTACACTATGAAAAACTCTTACCTAAACTCAATCGGCAATTCCTGCACCGTAAAAAATCCCCTCTGATTGCTCATCATCGTCGATTTCTTCAAGTCTTGCTTGCTTTCGTTTGGTTCTGATCTCTTTTGAGCACTCAGAACTGCGGCGGTTTGCAGAGCGAACACGCTCGTCATCGCGATTGACAGCGAATCCGATGACGATCGGGCCGAGTTTGACGCCCATTATTTCCATTATTTTAAGCACTGGACGAAATCCTTCATTAAAGACACACGCGGAAACTTTGCAGGCAGTGTCTACGATTTTTTTGCCGTTGAACATGTGTTTAGGTGCCATATTCCATACGCAGTTGTTAAAACTTTCATTATTGTTTTGCGTATGGCCACCTAAACACCTTTCGAGCAGTTTTGTTTTGGTGAGATCCTCGTAAATAAGTTTTAAAACATCCTGTACTTCCTCAGAAAGAGCAGGAGGATGTTTGTAATGTTGCTGAAGTGCCTTAGCCTTGAGGTACTTGCACCATTCTATCGAGCAGTTGTGATGTTGCGGCTTGACATCGGTCGCTATACGCTCAGGTAGACGAAATGAGGTCCTGACGTTCAGGTAAAAAAAACAAATACTTAGAGAGCTCAGATTTTCATAAAATTTTGACACAATGTTTCTGAATGTATGTACTTTCGAGAACAGTAAAAAAATCGATTTTTTGAAATTTTCAAAATGGACTGACCCCTCAAGGCCCAAGGCCAATCTAGAGGCCAAAAAAGGGCATATTTTGTGACTTATTTTCAGCGAAACCATAAAAAAAAAAATCGGAATTACAAAATCCGGGTTTTATTATACACGTAATTGATTATACAAAATTATTTTTTCACAGCGATACATGTCAAAATGGCGACTGTGCAGCATTTTTCCGATGACGCCTTTATTTCTGGAAGGTCAACGGCCGGACCAACAGCTCCTATAATTTTTGAGTTGTCATGAGACACTCAAGTTTTTTCGATTATATATAAGAATAGCTATAGAACTACGTAGGATTTTTTTGATACATTGTTTTTTTTTCAAAATGGCGCATTTCTAAAAGAAAAAGTATAAAATGCCATGAGAAAATCGTCAGAAAATTGTTTATAAAAAAAGTAACTATGCAATATAATAAAAATATTCTACGTAGTGCCTCAGAAAATGTAATTCTAAATATACAGTTAAAATTTCAAGTGAATCCGGTGAAATTTGTTTGAGTTATGAGTCTCGCCGACTTGAAGAATGTAGTTTTGACATAAACGCGTTTAAAGTTAGTAAAAAGTCAAGATATAAACCAAGAGGGGTGGCGCTAGAATTCAAAAATCGAGTACTTAGGGATTTTTCACACCCATAATCTTTCAGAATATAATTTCATACGTACTAAGGTACATTTTCAATAAATAATAAAAATAGATTTTTGGTAAATCCTAGAGTGGCCTAAGGCCTTAAATACATTTTTCTTAGCAAATTAAGGAGTTTCGGGACACTTAACGAAATGATACCATTTGATTCAAATTTATACAGTAAATTCTTTGTCATATATTGAATGTACCCTCCAAATTTTTAATCGATCGTCTACATCGTTTCTATAAAATTTACAATGGAATAAACACTTTTTAACATAGACCATTTAACATTATGACACTGATGACGAATTTATCATAATGTACTGAGTGATTTGACAGTTTCTCATAAATAATTTTTAAAAAATGTTCACACTATTTCGTGCGTAAAACTGCCATTCAGCCATGAGTATATGCAGTTAAAATATCCCCTCATGTTAGAAAGGGTTTTGTTTTATTGTAAATGTTATAGGAACGGTGTAGACGATCGGTTTAAAATTTGGAAGGTGCAATCAATTTATGAGAAAGAACTTGTTGTACAAATTTCAATCAAATGGTAACACTTCACCACTTGTCTCGAAACTCCTTAAATACATATTTTCTTAGTTCGAACGATCTCCATGTAATTTAAATACAATTACTTAGAATAAATAACCTATATCACTTTTCTCCAGGAAATATAAGTCTGTCAAGACCTATATGTTGATTTTTTATCGAAATTTTTTATTAAATGTAAAGAATTTTGTTCGACATTCTGTTATTGAAGTATATATAAGTTTTGACAGTTATACTGTAGGTAACCAATTGTTTTCCTAATCGTTTTTCAGATCCCTTGAATAAAACTTCCAGTGTCTCCCAACTGATACAGATCGGTATCTCTTGGTGACTTTTTACATTCATCCCTGGGATACGATTCGATACCAAACTAGATCTTGTTCTAGAAGTTCTAGCCTGGATCCTATGCAATGTTTCTATTTTAATTCTGTCTCGCGTTCTTAATAATTCCGGATTAGGATTCTGGCTGAAATCCGATTTGCGAGCGTTACATTTTTCGCGCCCGCGGTTCCGATCCGATATCCGATTGGATCCGAATTGAGAAACCAGGGTCCTGGTCCGAATCGGACTGTACTCATGACAATATTTCTGCACGGGATTCATCCACTTGAGAAATACGAATGAAAGCCTCAATGCTTAGTAACCTTGTATTATCTTCCACAGTACACGCGCCTGTACGTTTTACCTGTAGCAGTCAAAGGAGTTCCAGCAGCTATAGTGGGTAAACAAAAGTATTTGTACACCGCGTGTTTTTCAAATGGTCATACATAAAATTTTTGTCGAACATTTCATTTTTCTTCGAAAAAAAAAAATGTTAAAGTATTTTTTTTTCGCAGGATAATTTGAAAAATCCGCGGTGTATAAATACTTTTTTACCTTATGTATATCAAATAATCACGTAACAATAACCCAAACGAATCCAAACGCATTGCCATCCGCCCTCAGCTCCGAAATATCCAAAGAACTTTCAAATCGAGTGTTCAAAGGCTTTTATTAGCATTGAAAATGCTTTTAACGATGTATATAGGGAGTCTGATTGCCGGTGATTTGTTGAAAAATTCTCCATTACATGTAGAGTAGTCATTTGTGGTTACAAGTTGTAAGTTTCAATTTTGATGTGAAAATTTTGGTTTTTTGACGTTTGTTGGGGTATGTTGAGGTTTGTTTGGGTTTGTTGAGGTTTGTTTGGGTTTGTTGAGGTTTGTTGGGGTTTGATGAGGTTCGTTTGGGTTTGTTTGGATTTGTTGACGTCTGTTTGGGTTTCTTCGGGTTTGTTAAAGTTTATTGGGTTTCTTTTGGTTCCTTGAGATTTGTTTGGGTTTGTTGAGGTTTGTTCGGGTTTGTTGAGGTGTGTTTGGTTTGTTGAGGTTTGCTTGGGTCTGTTTGGGATTATTGAGGTTTGTTCGAGTTTGTTGAGCTTTGTTTGGGTTCGTTGAGGCTTGTTTGGCTTCTTTGAGGTTTGTTGAGGTTTGGTTTGGTTTGGTTTGAATGGATGGATGGATAGTGAGAATGTGAGAATATGAGCGAGAGAGTGAGAGAGCAACTCATATTATTTGCGTGTACTTTTTTTTTATCACCTCAAAAGTGTGATTACATTTTCAATGCCATAAAATAGTTGCATTTCGTGTAATATCTGCGGATTTTTTTAGCTAGCGAGTATCATTCGACTTAAATACCGGCATCGTGTAAATTAAAAATTTATCATCAGCGCTATCGTGTACTTTATTTTAAAAAATTTCGATTTTGCTCACTGACAAACGAATTTTTAAGCCCGTAGACACGTTTTATTCCGATTAGTCCGTCGCCCCAATTGATAATACTTAATTTTTTTACACAAAAATGTCTTTGTTCTCGGTCACGATTTTGGCCGCAACAAAGTCCATACTCACATTCGTGCAGAAGACGCGTACTGACAATCCCAAAGTGATAGATAAATTTCATTGTTCGAAATAAAACAAAGCAAACGACGATAGTGCAAATCACGATGAATTTTGTTTTCGTAAAAAGTCATGAAAATATCGAATAATCGAGATTCATCGCTCTTGGACCACTTTTCGAGACGCGAAAGAGCCGTGCCCAATCTCATCGAGATACCTGCTAAACGATAGCGGCATCATTATAAATACGCGGTGAGACGGGGATGAGTTCAGTCAACCAATAACGCGTCGTACATCCGATCCATAAAATGTACAACTTCAATTAAAACATTATTTACGAACAATAGGAACAGTAGTATCGAAGGACAAGTAGAAGGGTTAAAAACAGTCTTCCTCACTCTTTAGGAGGCTGACGCTCGATCAACGTTTCGCGAGTGCACTGTATATTAATTTAAAAAAAAAGATTTTTCATTTAAATCAATTTAATTGAGAAAATAATATCAATAAAAAATGATTGTTGATTAAAAAATGTTGTTAATTAAAAATTATTATTAATTAAAAAAAACTACCGCGTTTGGGTAAAATTTTACGCGCGTGATATCACGAAAATTAGTGATGCAGCGGCAAACAATCGTCGAGTGAGTTTTTCCATTCGATAGACACTTTCCTTTCTCTGCAAGATTGAGTCTCTTTTTTTTCCTTTTGTCGATGTATCAAAAAAATTATTAAATTCTATCTTCAGGCTCTTTCTACCTTTTGTGGCGCTCGCGCTCGGAAAAATAGATATGAATATAAACCATTTTTTTTACCCGACTATTAAATATTAAATATACTTTTTATTTTTATTAAATACATTATAGCTTTATGAACGAATTAAAAAAAATAGATACATTTTTGTTTTTTAATGTCGTCTAGGGGATCCTCTTTTGAAAATCCTTACCGATGGTGCAATTTTTTTTCTCTGCTCGGCATCGTCTGAACAGTGAAAAATAAAAATTTTCTTGTAATGGTAATGGCTAAAGTTTAGCATAGGAAAAGTTGAAAAAAAAAAAAAATTTTGTAGCAATGACAGCTGTTCGGAAAAAAATGATTTTTGCAAAAATTATGAGTTTCAAAAATTAAGAAAAAATAAACGCAGCATCTAAAAAAAATTATTCTTTGGTACATTACAGATAATAATACAATGATTATATGTGGTATAAATTTCAGCAAAATCGATTGACTAGATCTCGAGGTATTTGGTCGATCAGGTTGGAAGATTTTTTTTATTTGTTTTTTTTTTATTTGTTCATAAAACTATAATCTATTTGTGATAAATAAAAATTATTTTATATATTTCATATTCGTGTAAAGAAAAAGATGTATTTTTATACCCCTTTCCCGAGCGACAAGGTGGTTCTAACCCCTTAAGCTCGTAAAATTCTGTCCTCAATCGAATATATCTTTTGATTCGTTTATTTAGACTTATATAATTGTCAAGCTTATGCTGACCCCTTAAACTCTGATTAATGTGTCGTTCGATAATTTTTTTCATACGAGGCAATATCCAATTATAATGAGAAAAACGAGGAAATATCTAATAATTTGTCGTGATATATTTTGATTTCAGAAAAATGCCATGGTGGAAGCGCCAATCAGTGACTGTGATTGCGCCTTGTGTAATTGTACTGGTCGTGGCTCTCACAATTGGCATAGTGATTATCGTATCGAAATCCGGATCGAGCGACGCCTCGAACCCCGACGCAGGTTGGTGTATTAGCCAAAATATTAACAGTTTTTTATCGTGATTCAGCTTGACGATGTTTTTTCAAATTTCGCGAATGTCATTGATATTCTGTCGGTAGAACTCGTTTAATTTATCATTCGGAACATCGGCCGGACTTTAAGGAGGAAAATACATGTAGACAACTAAAAAATTGACAATTGTAATTTTTTTCTTTGGAAAGAAACAAAACTTTTAACATTTATGAAACTTTGGATATAATTTATTACATTATTAATGTAATTCGTAATGACGTTTCTTAAGAAAAAAAAACATATAGAAAAACGATTAAAGTTTAGCGAAATGAAAAAAAAAAAAAAAACAGAAAATGAGAAAAAGTAACGACGGTCGAGCTGAACAAAATGAACAACCGATTGATGGACGCATTGCGGAAATGAACGAACGTGCAAAAAAGTTAATTTCCTGCAATTGCAAAAAAAATGGTATCCCTAAAAAAGATTGAGAATTAAACACGGTGCGGATTTACGTTTTTTTTTTTTCACAATTGTATGTGAAAAATGGCCGAAACACAGAGTCGTTTCCCCATTGAAAAAAATGCACGCAACCAAAAATGGTGCAAAATGTCATTAAGATACAACAACGATATATACAGTGGGTTAAAAAAAAGTATTTTCACACCTCGTGTTTTTCAAATTAACCTTCGAAAAATAACAAAATGATTTAGCATTTTATTTTATTTTTTTCGAATATTTTTTTTGTCGGAGAAAAGTAAATGTTAAGGTGTTTTTTTTTTCGCATGGTCATATGAAAAACACGTTTTTTACCCACTGTACATATTCTTCGTTCCGTCGAACACGCATGGTTTGCATCATTGCCTAATGGGCCGCGACGACTCATTCGGGCGGTCACGTTTCATCATGCATTTCAAAGTTTGATCATTTATAAATTGGGAAGTTTGTGGTAAAAAGTTGTATTTTTTTTTATTCATCGTCAAGTACTTGTTTATAATTTCTCAGTTTTAGCATTAAAGCTAAGGGCGGGGGGAGCTGCGACATGATAAATAATTTGTTGAAAAATGCTGCATTACATCTAGACTAGCCTTTTGTGGTTACAAGTTGTAAGTTTCTAATTTGGTGGTTTTGGGTTGGAGTTTGTTTGCGTTTGTTTGAGTTTGTTTGGGTTTGGTTTGGGTTTAGGTTTGGGTTTAGATGTGTTTGGGCTTGTTTGGGGTTAAGGTTGGGCTTCTTTGGGTTTGTTTGGTTTTAAAGTAAGGCTTGTTTGTGGTTGTTTGGGTTTAAGTTTGGGACTGTTTGGGTTTAAGTTTGGGGATGCTAGGGTTTAAGTTTGTTTGGGTTCGTTTGGATTTAAGCTTGGGGTTCTTTGGTTTTAAGTTTGGGGTTATTCGGGTTTAAGTTTGCGGTTGTTTGGGTTTAAGTTTGGGGTTATTTGAATTGAAGTTTGGGGTTGTGTGGGTTTAAGTTTGGGGTTTGTTTGGGTCTGATGGATGGATGGATAGTGAGAGAGTGAGAATATAACAATGTAAAAGAAGAGTGAGAGAGTGAGAGAGAGCAACTCATTATTTGCATGTACCTTTTTTTATCAGCCGAAAAGTCTGATTACATTTTCAATGCCACAAAATAGTTGCACTTTGCGTAATATCTGTAAATTTTTTTATCGTTTTCTGTCTCGGCGTTTTTTTATTTTTTATTATCAGTTGTTATATGACAAATTTTATCACGTGCCCTTATTCGAAGCGTGTTAAAAAAAGCCATTTTCCATTGCGAATATCTCGGTAATGGGATTGGTGAATGTGGTTCAAATTTTACCAACTTGTTCTGAATATAATGAACAATATTAGTTTCAAAAATGAAACCTATCGGTCTGAGACCACTTTTGGCAAGTACCGCCTCAAACATTTTACGCCGTAAATGTGTACTTGTAGATTTGAATTTATGAAAGTAAAGAAAAAGCAATCACGACGTTGCACCTGTGCGTCCGTGATAATGTGCAAAGCCAATAACATTAATGCTTATGAAGCAGAAATGCTGCCATCCAAGCCTGAAGCCTTAGTCGTGACATACTTCTGGCGGAAGTTACTTAAGAAGATAAACACCAACGTCCAAGCCGAGAGGGCTACACCCACACAAGATTTTACCAACGTACAAACCGAGAGGACTACACCCAAACAAGATTTTACCAACGTACAAACCGAGAGGACTACACCCAAACATGATTTTACCAACGTACAAACCGAGAGGACTACACCCAAACAAGATTTTACCAACGTACAAACCGAGAGGACTACACCCAAACATGATTTTACCAACGTACAAACCGAGAGGACTACACCCAAACAAGATTTTACCAACGTACAAACCGAGAGGACTACACCCAAACAAGATTTTACCAACGTACAAACCGAGAGGACTACACCCAAACATGATTTTACCAACGTACAAACCGAGAGGACTACACCCAAACAAGATTTTACCAACGTACAAACCGAGAGGACTACACCCAAACATGATTTTACCAACGTACAAACCGAGAGGACTACACCCAAACAAGAGGTTACACCTACGCCGAAAACCAGGACGAATGTTTGCTACACAGATGAATGCCGTCAAGCCGGTACGTGAAAAAAGAAAAAAAAAACAATGACCATGAAAAACATGAAAGTTTAGTTATCAGTTTGTCTACTTCCGTGAGAGATGATAAAATCGACAAAAACATATTCAGGCAAGTAACTTGATTTTCAGCTTCGATAATCTTGAAGCAGATGAATGGTACTGTCAATCCTTGTAACAATTTCTACGAATACGCGTGTGGTGGTTTTCTGCAAAACACCATTATACCCAATGACAAAGAAGGTGTCACTAAATCCACCCTAGATGAAGAAAAATTGCAGGAGCAGCTTCGAAACATTATGGATAAGCATGACGGACCTGACGAGCCCATTACCTTCGAAGTGGCCAAAGTTTTCTACAGTTCTTGCATGAACACGAGTAAGTGACAATGCCTACGGATTTTAAATAATAACGATCATAATTGTTCATTGAGGTTGTTATGGGGTCGAGTCAGAATGCTATCAGTGAAATGAAATTTTTTTCTGGAAGTAAACTGATTATCCTGTGTAGTTTGGGTAGGAACTGCGGAACAGTTTTTAAGAAAAGAAAAAAATCGGAATCTCGATGTATTTCGAGGGCTAATCGAATTACGTTTATGGAAACCTCCCGATCATTTTTCGGTATGTTATTTATATCTGCTAAAAAAATGCTAGGTAATTATGCATAAGTGGGCCAACAACCCCAATTTCGATGTTAACCCTTTTTCGATACGCTTGGGTGGTTTGCATCCCACGACCATATTTCATAGATTTGAAGTACCTAAACGTAGGGGAAGCGGGTCTAGCACGATATCTGGTGGAAGTTCGAGGATGCCACTATACCGGGTGTACAAGTATGAAATGCGGATTTTTTTCTAAAAAAAAACACGTTAAATTCGGAAGAATGATAAAAAGTGCTTTATTCAAAGTATGCTGCATAGCTTGTTATACATTTTTCCCATCTTTCGGGCAATTTGTGAATACCACGCCAGTAAAAATCTTCCCCTTTTGCTGCGAACCATGCATCGAGCCATTTTTTCACATCTTCGTACGAACCAAAGCGCTGCTCAGCAAGTGCTTGACCCATCGATGCAAACAAGTGGTAATCGGAAGGAGTCAAGTCTGGTGAGTAAGCCGTATGGGGTAGAACTTCCCAGCTGAGTGCTTCCAACGTGTCGCGAACCGGCTTTGCCGTATGTGATGGAGCATTGTCATGACGAAAAATGACTTTGTGTTGCTTCTTTCGGTATTCTGGCCTTTTTCAAGCAGCGAACGGTTCAAATCGGTCAATTGTTGTTGGTAACGTTTAGTATTAACCGTTTCCCCAGGCTTTAACAGCTCATAATAGACCACGCCGCTCTGGTCCCACCAAACACAGAGCATCGTCTTTCTGCCAAAGCGTTCCGGTCTAGCGGTCGATGTGGATGGTGCGCCTGGGTCCACCCATGATTTTTTGCGCTTGGGATTCTCAAAATAAATGCACTTTTCATTCCCTGTAACTATACGATGCAAAAACGGCTTCCTTTTGTACGGAGCGAGCAAAATGTCACATGTGTTTTCGCGCTTTTCCATTTGTCTGTCGTTCAACTCATGTGGTACCCATCTACTGGTCTTCTGAATCTTTCCCATCTCTCGTAGCCGATTGGAAACAGCTTGTTGATTAACGCCCAATTGCTCGGCGAGTTGTTTTTGTGTTTGCGAATCATCTTTGTCCAACAATGCTTGCAATTCCACATCTTCGTATTTTTTTGGCGGTTTTCCATGTTCCTTGTCTGCAACATCGAAGTGACCACTTTTGAAACGCCGAAAGCATCGTTCACACGTATCTTGTGATGTTGCATGTTCACCATAAGCTTCTCGAAGTAATCGGTATGATTCATCAGCAGTTTTCTTCAAATGAAAACAAAAAATTAATGCTGTCCGCGAATGCTCTTTGTTCGGTATAAATTTCGACATATTGAACACGACAACACAACACTATGCACGCGCTTTTCCAATTTATCACTCGTACGCGTCTGACACTTGTTGATGACACAACAAAATGGCGCAGTGTCAAATCTTTATAGCACAAACTGCATTGGTGCACCATCTGTTGTCTGAAATCCGCATTTCATACTCGTACACCTGGTAGCCTCAGGCTAATAGCGTTATGCTGGAACATAACTCTTTTTTCTCAAAATTCCTACCTTTATTTCTCAAAATAAATAGCTTTTCCACAATAGCTTTATAAGTACTATTTTTTTTTCTTGTAGTAATACATCAGAAGATTACTCATTTAAATTTTTAGCCTTTTCTATAAAGAAAAAAAAAAATTTAAGCTGATTATTTCGGTAAAATCACCTTTTTTTCATCGTTTTTTCGCAATTTAACCTACACTACTTTGAGAAAGAAGCTTTCAAGAAGTCGCAAAAAAAATTCAAGGTAAAATATTAAATAGTTTTTTTGTAATAACGGTTTTTGTCGTTGGGGTACAAACAACCCCCGAGTGCCAAGTACGTCTCTCCGCTGAAGTGTGCCGAATAACACTTTTTTTAAGCATAAACTGCTTTAGTTGGTCACCACTAATGATACTCCGGCGGGGGAGGCTGACATTTTTCATTAATTCTATAAGTTAATGGGGTTTTGAAGATTCCAAAAACACCTGTTAAAATAGGGCATTTTCCAAAATTTCGACGCTTATATTGGAGTTGGGGGCAGAGGGATTAACGGGGGAAATCAATAATGAAAAAATCGCAGTGGTCACTTCCCCCACTCCCCGTGTTCCGGTTGAAAATTCGTAAGAATACACGATTTCAAAGATGAAACTGAAAATCGATCAAAATACGTCTACCTTTTTTTTCTAGCTATTGTTATGAATAAAAATAAAGTTAAATTATTATTCTTTTTTTTCACTAACAAGGCTGCTATTTGGGAAAAAAGAAAGTTATCATCGTGCCTTTTATTAACAAGCGCGAATATTTATGTATAGAAAGACCCTTCTCCTCAACTGTCAGATTTTACGACAGTCTTCTAATGAAAACAAAGCCATGAGATTTTTGAGAGACTGAATCGTGTATCATTCTTCCGTCTGTCTCGATTGTCTTATACTACATGACGAAACTAAATCACAAATTTATCACGCATAAATAAAATATTTAATTATTAGACGATATTAAATATATCTTGATTCGAACAAATAAATATATTTAGAATAAATAATTTTAATAATTGAATGCAATAGAAAACGTTTGATTTCACGAAAAAGTTAATTGAGAGATTTTTTTTTTTTAATAGACGCATATAGTTAATATCAAAAGACTTTTTCCGTCAGTGTCGGCTGTGTAAACATGGCAACATTGTTGACGGCACAAATGCTACCTAACTTATTCACAGTCGGTAATTATCGCGGAAACCTCAAACAACTCGGTCAGGATAATTAACAAGGAATATTATTTGCTCGTATTCTCGTAATTAGTAATGATAACTTAATACTAATTTGAGGTTTATATTCTGAAATGATAAGTTTCTAGAAATTGCTAGGAAACAACAAAGGCTGTTTCAACACACCGAGTTTCTTTTTTTTTTCTCGTAAGTTTCCACATTTTTTTCGATTCGAACGTGGTAGGAATTTTTCAACGGCGTTTATCGGGTAGAGTGCAGAATCCAATTGGATCTCAATGAGGACACCCCCTATCTGCGGTGTCCCTGGCCAATCTTGGGACAGCTTGGGACTTCCCAAAAAAATTGAGCACTGCTTAATGGTCGGAATTTGAAATCCTGACAAACTGTTTTATCACGTTTTTAGTCTCTCCGCTGAGGAACGAAAAAAAATATCATTTTGTCAAGGAATAAAATATTTGTACAGGTGAAATCGAGAACCGGGGAATCGAACCCCTTCTTTTGCTTTTGCACACTCTAAAAGAACCGGCAATTAACAAGTCACCGTCCTACTGGCAATACTTGATACGTCAACTTGTAACATACGGCTGCTCTACCAAATATTTAATCAAACACGATGTCGATGTAGATGAAGAAAATAACATGATACATATAAATTACGTACGTATACATAACACTTGACGAAGTAAACGAACACAACGAAGCGAATAATTGAACATCTTTATATATCAATTTTTATTGATGTTTCGCAGCTTGATCAACCGGATCTTGGAATTCCACGTGCACATCTTATCAATAACGATAATACCACTATCCGCGATTACTATCGCCAATACATGGTGGAAATCTTAAACATTCTTCGCCCCAATGACGATACGATACAGGAATTGGTGAATCGGACACTGTCGTTCGAAATTGAACTGGCGAAAGTACGTACAGATATTCAATATCATGTTTCTCCTTCTGCTAGATTATTAAGGGGCCAGTCCACTTTGGAGCCACGAAAACAAGGCTATTTTTGCGATTTTTTTTTTGAGCATTTTATAAAAGATATGAATATAAAAGTTGTTGGGCTTGATAAATAAAGTCTTGAAATACATTTAAAAAAATTTTTTATTCATTTTTATTCATTTTTAAGTACGAAAACTATAGTTTAACGTAACGCCTCAAAACTAGGTGGGCTAGGTAGCTCCATCACAACTCGGCAACGGCTTGTCTGAAATAAAAAAATCAAAGTCCATTAGATTCAGTATGACACCAGCTACAAAATGACCCTCGGATATAAAGTTTTATCAAAAAATAAAAAAATGGCAGATGAAAAACGAAAAAAGTAAAAAAAACGCGTTTTTTCGCAGTTTTTCGCAAAAAAAAGAGTAAAAATCAAAATTTTAAAACCATCGAGGGTCATCTTGTTGGGAATCATGTTTGCAATATGTGGTCCAAATTTCAAGAGAATCGGTTTATTAGTTTTAGAGATACGATGGAGCTAGATTTCGAAAACGTTGTTTCGAGAAAAACGCGTTTGAAGTTTACACTATGAAAAACTCTTACCTAAACTCAATCGGCAATTCCTGCACCGTACAAAATCCCTTCTGATTGCTCATCATCGTCGATTTCTTCAAGTCTTGCTGGCTTTCGTTTGGTTCTGGTCTCGTTTTGAGCACTCAGAACTGCGGCGGTTTGCAGAGCGAACACGCTCAGGTAGACGAAATGAGGTCCTGACGATCAGGTAAAAAAAAAAAATACTTAGAGAGCTCGGATTTTCATAAAATTTTGACACAATATTTCTGAATGTAGTACTTTCGAAAACAGTAAAAAAAAATCGATTTTTTGAAATTTTCAAAGTGGACTGGCCCCTTAAGGCGTTATACCACCTTGGTGCTCGGGAAAAGAGGTATAAAAATTAAATAGTTCAATTGTCGCGACCATTGAATATATAAAAAAATATTTATTCTTTACCGATACATTATAGTTAAAAAAAAAATAAAATAAAATTACAAAAAAAGTTAAAAATGGCGGCGATTTGGTCGTCTAGTAAAAATTAAAAATGGCGGAGATATGGTCGTCTATTAAAAATAAAAAGTTAAAAATGATCGTCTAGTAGGATCGTCTTTGGAAAATCCTTGCTGATGTTGGACATTTTTTTACTATAAGGCATCGTCTAAAAAATAATACAAAATGTTTTTCTTGCAAAGAAAGGTAATAACTAAAGTCTAGCATAGGGAAATAATTATTAAAAAAATTTTTTTTTAGAAATGACAACTGTTTGATGAAAGAAAGATCTGATTTTCATAAAAAATGAACGTGGCATTCGATCGAAAAAATCATATGCTGTATCCTAGATAATATTGTTAAAAAAATGTGTGGTATAGATTTCATTAAAATCGGTCAAGTCGATCTCGAGATATTTTATCCACCAGCAGGCCTGGATTTCGGGGGCGGGGAGGAGCACAGGGGCTGAAGTCCCGGGGTACAATTTGCTAAAGAATGGTATGCAACCTTTCATAAAAAAAAATCACGCCAGCGATATGGCAAAGAAAAAAGGCTGTCACACTTTCATGAAGCACTTTTTTCAAGAATAGTTCAAAGTGTATTTCTATAAAAATAATGAAAAACATCAAACGCGACGAATTTACTATAAACAAATATATGGCGTGCATGATAATTAGATTCTGTACGTTCACACTTGTATTCCTCAACAATTTAGAAGAGATGGACGCAGCAAATTTCTACGCTGCAGCAGAGGAATTAGTAAAAGTTTACAAAGATGATTGAGAATGCAGCCTCCGAAATGAGTTGGTCCAATTTGCTTAATTAATTAATCTATAGAAAGAGGAGCATCAAGGAGACGTATCTAAGGAGCTCTTCCACTATCAAATACTTGAGAATCCCAATTTCAGAGTTATATTTTCCAATGTTGAAATTAATCATGCACTTGATGTCAATGGTGTCGAACTGCACTGGAGAGCGCCCATTATCAAGAATGGAAATAACTAAAAATATGTTTCGAACGACGACGAGACCAAATCGCCAGTCAAATTTATGACTGCTTAGCATAGAGAGCGATTTACGCCGGGAGCTGAATTTCACCGATATTATTAATGAGTTTTCTTCGAAAAGGCTCGCAAAGTTTCATTCGCCTAACGATAGATATTTCTTAAATTTCTTGTATTCTAAATTTCTACTAAATCGACGCGTGTTTTGTGAGAATATCTTGTTTGTTAAAAATAAATTAAACACTGCATAAAAATGTTTATCTTGTTTGAAAAATAATTTGCAGCCTCCAGGTCTTCGTTGCCCCAGGGTATCTTCAAATTTGGTCCTGTACAACAGTTTGAAAAGAGTGTCCTACCAAACAACTCACATCTCTGAGCTTAAAAAAATATTTTTTATTTTTATTTATTCATTTGTTCGTAAAACTATAATGTATTTGCGAAAAATAAAATTTATTTTATATATAAAATAGTCGCGTCAAATGAAATAGTAATTTATGCTACAAGTGCGGAAAACAACGAATTCCATCGCGCGTGAAGTTGCCGCATGAGCCGAAGGCTTATGGTGCATTTCACACGAGTACGAGTGTGATTTGCAGCACGAGCCGAAGGCGAGTGCTGTAACCACACGAGTACGAGTGAGAAATGCACCATAAGTCGAGGCGAATTCGGCAACTTACGCGCGATGTAATTCGTTTTTTTTCGCACATGTCCCATACATTATTTTTTGCAATGACTGTCTCGAAAGTGGGATTTGAGATTCAACAAAACCAATAACAATTATATTCAAATATATCAGATCAGTTCAGATCATTTCCTTGTCAGAAAATACGACTTTGATAAGTTGACGTTTCATATCACATGAATTTCGCTACATTCAAGTTTCTTCAATCGGTCCAAAATCGTAGAACAAAAAACTATCAACCGTGAAAAAAACCGTTTTTTCGCGAATCAATGTGGTAAAGTGAGCTATAAATAGATATTTTTCCGCACTAGTGCGGGAAAGTCTCACATTCCCGCACTAGTGCGGGAAAGTAAGCATCGTTGAGAAATAAGCCACTTTCCGCACGCTAAACACCAATCGAAAATCGCACTTTCGGGGCAGGCATTGCGAAAAAATATATATACACTACGCGAAACAATTAAAGGATCAGGAAAAAGATCCAACATTTTTGGATCATTTTCAAGAAGCTGTATCTCCGCGAAAAATCATCACAGAGCAAAAATAAAAAAAAGCAAATTGAAGCTACAATATTCGAGTTTTTACATCCTGAGGTTCAACATTTTTATCATGAGCGATTTTTTCTAGTAATCATAAGAAATCTAACGAAAGAAAGACTTTCAAAATTTTTGCCTGATTTTCAGAAGATCCACGGACGTTAATACATTTTTTTTCAGTCTTTCCACCGAAATTTTCATTTAGGGTAATTCTTCCTCTTTAATTTGGGCGGTCCGCGAGCTCTGTACGACCATTTTTCGCTGAGTTATTGCGATTTAAAGCAAAAAAGTCTTTTTTGATTTAGTAATCAATTACTCAGGAACTAATGATCGTACAGAAAATTTAAGCAGAGTTTTGGAAACTTTAAAGTATCCTCTACTAGGCCTATTTATTGATATTCGATTAAAAAAAATGTTTTTCGTTGCAAGAATGGTAATTGAAAATAATGTACAAAATGACGTATTTAGGGATTTTTGCTTAACTTGCCATATCTCTGAAAGTAACGCATAGACTAAGGAACATTTTGGTTTTTTTTTAACTTCAGAGTATCCTTGATAACCCCACAAAAGACCAAACTTCTGCGAATTTTCTTTCTTTGTGTTCTGCAACGTGATAATTTACGTTTTTGTTAAAAATCAATTAAAGCATCATTTGTCCTTGTTTTTATTGATTTTTCAAAGTTTAAACTTTTCTTTCACTAGTTGCTGCATATGTTGAGCGATAAAAAGGATAAAATTGGAAGAAAAAAAATTCATTTTTTTTTTAAAGGAAATGTGAAAAATAGTGTTTTATGCACAATGCTCGATTATTGACAGAAAAGATTTATTCAATTGATCCTGACGGCATTATTTTCTTTATTTCTCAATGTCAATTCCAAAATTCAATAACCAAATCATGTACCCCAAGCCTATCGCTGTATTTTCTTTTCAAAACCGTGACTGTACATGGACTTTAAACAATTTTTATCACCTAATAAACCGCATCCAAGCAAAAATAAAACTTTCAAAACTACTCTAGCAAGGGACTTTTTTCTTATAAATCTGAAAAAATGTTCACACACTCATACACAAACAGAAAAGTTTTCATAGAGTTTCTGATGAATTTTTTTTTCCAATTATTGACCCTTCTTATCCGATCCTGAGGTATGAGTTTGGAGGCACAAAATACTGCGGAAGTGAAGAGCAGCGGGGTCTCACCCTCATCCACACACAAACAGAAAAGTTTTCATAGAGATCATGCAGAATTTTTTTTCTTCCAATTATTGACCCTTTTTATCGCTGAACATATGCAATAATTAATGAAAAAAAGTTTAAACTTTGAAAAATCAATAAAAACAAGGTCAATTGATTGATTTTTAACAAAAAAGCAAATTATGACGTTGCAGAACACAATGAAAGAAAAATCCCAGGAGTTTTTTATGGGTTATCAAGGATACTCTGAAGTTAAAAACAAACCAAAATGATCCTTAGTCTATCCGGTATTCGCAGAGTTATGGTAAGTTAAGCAAAAATCCCTAAATACGTCACTTTGTACATTTTTTTTAATAACCATTCTTGTAACGAAATTTTTTTTTATCTTCCACCAATAAATAGGCCTCGTAGACGATACTTTAACGTTTTCAAAAACCACCTCAATTTTTCTGTACGATCATTAGTTCCCGAGTAATTGATTACCAAATTCAAAAATGACATTTGTGCTTTGAACGGCGATCACTCAGCGAAAAATCATCGTACAGAGCTCACGGACCGCTCAAATTAAAGAGGAAGAATCAAACTATACGAAAACTTAGGTGAAAAGACTTACTATAAACGAATATAAAGGAGAAAAAAATTGATTAACGTCCGTGGACCTTTTGATAGTCAGGCAAAAATTTTGAAATTTTTCCTTTCGTTGGTTTTCTTATGATTACTAAAAAACCGCTCATGATAAAAATGTTCAACCTCAGGATCTGAAAACTAGAATGTTATAGCTTTAATGTCCTTTTTTTATTTTTGCTCTCCGGTGATTTTTCGCGGCGATACAGCTTCTGAAAAATGGCCCAAAAATGTTTGATCTTTTTCTTTGATTCTTTAATTGTGCAGGTAATGTACAGGGTGTCCAATAGGAAGTTGCTGAAACTAATCGGCTGTCATTTCAAAACACGTGCACAGAATCAGAAAAGCCAAATTGCTTTAAATAGAGGAAACTCTGCAGTTTTAAACGCACATAAATAAAACCCAGTCAAATATTTTTTATGTCAATTTATTACATCTTATAAAAATAACGAAAAAGTACAGTGATTAATGATAGATATTTTCGAAGTGCGAACCGTTAGATTGTGCACAAAAATCAATTGTGTTTTGAAAATTGTGAAAAACTGTGTCCAACATATCGTTCGTAATGCCGCGAACCACTTTCTGGGTGGCCGCGATCAGTTCTTCTACTGTGCTGGGGTTTTTAGCGTAACAATGATCTTTAATGTAACCCCACAAGAAAAAATCACAAGGGTTCAGGTCCGGTGGGTACGGAGGCCATTCTAGTCCGCCGTGAGCAAATTTAGGGTACCCCAGACCGATTACTCGAGTCCCATATACGCGATGAATAGCTTCAAACACCTCATGAGCCCGGTGCGGCGTCGCTCCATCTTGCATGAAGTAAACATTTTTAACCAGTCCCCTCTTTTTTGCATAAGGGAAGAATTTCGTTTCCAAAAGCTGTTTGTAACTCTCTCCTGTTACCGTAGATTCCCAGAATTGCAAATAAATTCCTTTTACTGAAATCGCTGCCCACGCCGTTACTTTCTGTGGATGAAGGGACTTCGCGAGCGATATGTTGGGATTTTCCGTTCCCCAAAACCGGTAATTTTGCTTGTTTACGTACCCATTCATCCAAAAATGTGCTTCATCGGAACAAATAATTATTTTCTCATTAAGTTATTCGGCTTCAAACATTCCCGTAATAGTGTTACAAAATTCGATGCGTTTCGTCATGGC
Organism: Ophion ventricosus; assembly: GCA_963932345.1. NCBI lineage: Eukaryota > Metazoa > Arthropoda > Insecta > Hymenoptera > Ichneumonidae > Ophion > Ophion ventricosus. Next base: position 22,845,374 of record OZ010719.1, read on the forward strand.
ATGTTCAGTTAACAATTGATGAGTGCTTATTTTATACGGATGAAACTTTAAAAAATATTTCAAAATGTTGTGTAATGATGATTTGGTTATTTTTAATGCTTGAGCAGCTTTCCGAATCGAATCATTTGGATTTTGTTTGAAATAATTCTCAACTTCGTTGATTTTCTCTGGTGTAGTCACCGTAACAGATGGACCTGGCAACTCGTGTCTGCGGTCCTGGAGTGTACCATACTCCACGAAGTTATCGATTATCCTACAAAAATTAACGTAAAATTACTTCAATGCAGTTTAATTGAATTGAAACACAAGTTGTGTGATAGATGAATATGAATAAATATTAAATTCTTACCTTTTCAGAGTGTTTTCGCTGGCAACTCTATGAGTTCCAAACTTAGTACGAAACCCTCTCTACGCATTACTATAAATTTTTCCCCTCGAGAAGAAGCACTCAATAAGATAGACTTTTTCTTCCGTGGTGAGCTCACTCATTTTGACGCGCGCGTACTTGCTTCAACCACGGCTGGAATAAAACTGCGGGGTCTCAGGTATGCGCCTTAGAAAAAGGGACCCCTATTGAATTCATGGAGGGAAGAGACACTTATTTAGTTTTAGCAACTCCCTATTGGACACCCTGTATATATCCATTTATTCAAGTGCCCAGGTAGTGTAACCTCTTAAGAGGCTTCATTTTGGAATAAAGTTATCGATTACAAAATGGTTTTGATGAAATGACACGTTCTTCCGAATGCTTCGATACTATTGATACATCCTTGCAGATGATGGTTATACGTTTTGACGATCGATAGCACGTTCATGATTTCCTTTTGCAATTCGGCAGATTTCATCATCTGAGAAGGAGCATCTTCAGGATCCACGATCGAATCGTCGGATGACAGTCGGGGATTTTTCATCTAACTATAATGACCTATCATGGCTGTTGGAAGACATTAAGGACCTGCTTTACGCCGAGATCAAGGATGATGATGTCGTGATCGTTAAGTCCGACAAGTTTTTTTCCCAGTTCAATGCATTGATAAATAGAACCGATGAGCGAACAGTGGCCGATTACCTGAAGGGGCGAGCAATTATGGATTATACGATTTATATGAACAAAGAGATGAGGGAAAAATCATTGGCGTTCAAGCAACATTTGACCGGAGTTATCGCTGAAAAGCCAAGATGGCAGGAATGCATGGACATTGTTTTCAATAAACTTCCGTTCAGCGTCGCTACTATGTACGTGGAAAAAGACTCGATCAAAAGCAGAGAGAAACTACTACGAAATAACTTGTTGAATTACGGCAATGCGATCGCAGAGACGTTAAGCGTATCGCAGGTACGTGTCGACGTTGCTCGTGACTTTTTGCCTAGAAATATTTCAGTAGTTATTCGTGACGGGGTTTGATTTTACTCACCCACACGACGTATTTAGTTGAAGAGGGAAATACACGTAGAATACGAAAAAATAGCAAGGTTTTATCATTTAAAAAAAAAAAAAAAAACAAAATATATTGCATTTATGAAACTAAGGTACAATTTATTACGTAATTATACTGCTTAAATTAATGTTTTCAATGAAAAAACAAATATTGCGAAGTGGCGGAGTTATGGCGCGGTCTTCTAGAAAGGTTTTGGCGGCAGTTTTCCATTTGTGGGAAATCCAATGACTTCGATATTGATCTGAAAAATATGAGCCAACAAATTTGAGTATTTCAACATCCAAAAGCTGAACTTGTACCTAAGAAACATTTAAAAAGTTGAACACTAAAAAAATGGGACACTTATTTTCAAAAATTGATATTTTACACAAAATTTTCGTGCTTTTTTGCATTAAAAAAGTACTTTTCAAAAGTGATTTGCATGAACAAGTAGGTTCAAGGTAATATTGTTATTGAATTGTGTGTACAATTTTGGCACGTTCGTTCAACGCGTTTTAGATTTGTTTTCCACAAACTTAAGGGAGGTTTCCTCCTTGTTGGGCCAAAAAATATTCGATTTTTCAAATTATCATTTTCATTAAATTTAGAATGTTGAAATTTGGTACGTTGACTAAGAGGTCTTCATTGAACATGATACATTTTTTTTTAATTTCAACAACATATGGTACTGCGAGGGAAAAACTCTTTTAATATTAACTAGATCCGTCTGTATGGTTTTTTTTTAATTTGAATCAACTAAATTTTTCGTGACGTCAAATTTTTCCTATTGCATTCTATTATTAAAATTCTTTATTTTAAATAAATATATTTATTTGTTTAAATCAAGATCTACTTAATAACGTCTAATAGATCAATATTTTATTTATTCCTAATTAAACTGTGATTTGGTTTCATTTGGTAGTATAAGGCAAAAGAGACAGACGGATAAACGGTACACGATTCAGCTTCTCAAAAATCTCATGGCTTTGTTTTCATTAGAAAATTGTTGTAACATTCTGCAGTTGAGGAAAATGGTTAGTCTTTCCATACATAAATAGGGGCGCCATTTAGCAAAAGGCACGGCGCTACGTTTCTTTTTTTCCAAATAACAGCCTTGTTAGTAAAAAAAATAGAAAAATAATTTTACTTTTTTTCACCGCACATTTATGTCATGAACCTACAGTCCTTTCTCTTATTTGTGCGCTATATCGTGTTTCATCTTTATTTATTTAATTTAAATATAATCTTTATTTGATTGAAATATATTTAATGTTTGAAAAGAATAGCTTGAACAAATTTAAAAAAAAATCGGAGCAAATAGGCTCTAAGTAGGCCGTGCGACAAGGAAAAAAACCTATTTGATTTTAATAGATCCTATTTAAATTAAATATATTTTTTTGTTTTGGCAATATACGTGGAATGCTTGTAATGTACTATAATTTTACTTTATTTTTACCGGATGGCGGAATAGGATAACGGGTCCAATAACAAAGTGAAGGAGATAGCCCGGAAGAAAAAGCAAACCTTAAACATGGAAATAATGCTTCCCTTAACGAAGGATATCGACAATTTCGATCTTTTATACAGATCTAGTGAACTCAGGAGGTACGATTATTTGATGAATTCTTTGAAACTTACGGCACTCACGGACGCATATAAGGTCCAGAAATTACGAGAACCCGTGATGAAATTGGAGTGGGTGGCTCCGAGAGAAGGAATTTTGACGCAAGCGCGTTATTCGAAAAGCAAAAACGCCATAGGTGAGACTAATAATAATTCCTGTTACGAATGGGGTAGAAAACATATAGCACTTGAATTGACCAGAGACGTTACATTACACAGACGTGCCCGCTGGTATCTCGCAGCTGTATTTATTTTCCAACGATCTACCGAAATACTTGAATTATGGTGCTTTTGGATTTCACATAAGTCGACAATTCGCTCATGCTTTCGACAATAGTGGCAGACACTACGACGAGCATGGCAACCTCACAAGAACGGTGGATATGGCGAGTGACGAACAATATAAAGTTCTTTCGGATTGCATTGTTGAAAAGTATGGCAATTACAACCCCGGAAGCACTAACTTAAGGGTGAGCACTTGTCTACCTGAATACTCGTAATATTTAACTTTTTTTTCAAGCCTACACTGACAGAAAGATTCTTTTTATATTATCTAGATGCGTCGATTTGTTTTTTTTTTTAAATTTAAATTGACTAGAATTTTCGCGAAATCAATTTTTCCCTATTGCATTTCATTATTAAAATTATTAAAACATTTGATTTATTCCTAATAAATCTGTGATTTGGTTTCATCTGTTAGCGTAAGACAAAAGTGACAGGCGGATAAATGGTGAACGATTCGATTTCTCAAAAATCTCATAACTTTGTTTTCATTAGAAGACTGTTGTAACGCTCTGCTGTTGAGGAAAAGATCTTCTTATACATAAATAGTCGCGTCTGTTAATAAAAGGCACGACGATACCTTTGTTAGTGAAAAAAAAGAAAAATAATTTAACTTTTTTTTCACCGCACTTTTATGTCATGAACCTAAATTACTTTTTCGTATTTATGCGATATATCTTGTTTTATCTTTATTTACTTAATTCGAATCTAATCTTTAGTAATTTTATTTGAATATTTTTAATATTACAAAAAATAGCTTAAATAAATAAATAAAAACATTTAAACAAGTAGGGTCGTAGTAGGCCATGAGACAAGGAAAACATCTATTTGATTTAAATAGATCCTATTAAAATTATTTTTTTTTTTGGCAATGTACTTTATCGTTCCTAATCCGATTGCACGCGAGACTTTCACGTGACCAGTTTTTTTTTCGAATTCTCATTCAACGAGCCTGGATGAGCTTGGAAAGTTAAAAAAAAACCGGTCGATTTTCAATATTTTTTTCCGTCGACAGTATTGGAACGACACGGTCGAAATTTTACATACAATTGATACTTAGTCTTGCCGAATTAGTGTTTATTTTTTAATTGAAAAATATTCATAAACAACGAAATTATTTTTATTTAAGGAAAGTGGCGCGGTTGCTGCTTGACCAACCGGCGTAGGCGCTCGTGGCAATTAGATTCATCTGAAATAAAAAAATAAAACAAATAGACTTTTAGTATAATGTTGAATGTTTCGTATGACCGGATATTTTTTTGGTGCCTTAATAATTAGGAGAATGGCAAGCTGTTGAAAGAATGCTTGATTTTCACGCAAAAAAAAAACAAGTTTAATTACTTTTTTATTAACAAAAGGATACACTTGTGAAAAAAATCGTCCAGTCATAGGATACAAAATATTGCGAGCTATGCTCTGTCGCAATTTGGAGTGAAATGCATGATCAGATTGTGAGATAGAATGAAATTGACAAAAATGAATTTAAAAAAACAAACTCGGTCGCGTTTTGAAATATTTACAAAAATTGAAATGTTTGTTAAAAATTAAATTTCAAAACAAAAAGGCCATAGAAACGATGATATTTTCTTAAATGTCAAGTATTCGCAGACCCCTCACTGTGCCCCAGGAATTCCATTCTTTTCATTTGTCCCCAATCGTTCAACGACGGATCCAAAAACGTTTGCTCGGCATTTCTCGCAGGTTAACGCTGTCGCCATGCAGAACCAAATTTTCGCTGACATAGCCGGTATCAAGTTATCGTATTCCATCTATGACAAGTGGGTCACGGACAACGGGGACGAACTGGAACTGCCCGGAATCGACAAAAAGTCACGGCAAATGTTTTGGTTAAGCGCAGCACAAACGCTGTGCGCGAAGTACAACCCACAAGCGGAGGACTTTAAAATAAAAACGGGAGCCTACTTCCCTGAACGGTACCGGGTCATCGGAGCAATGTCGAATATGCCGGAATTTTCGAACGATTTCTCGTGCCCTGCGGGCTCAACAATGAATCCTGCGAAGAAATGCAACCTTTGGTAAATCATCGAAATGTTCAAAATCTGACACACTGAATCCTCTTTTCGGGCTTGCCGACGGAACGATTTATGAAAAAAATGAGATATTACGTTATTTTGAAAATGATTTTACTTCGTCGCAATAAAGAAAACTGGGAATAATCAAACATTTTAGTATTTCATATCAATGTTTTGTTGACCGCCTGTCAATCCACAATTTCCGACTGAACCATTTTTTCCCTCCTTGCTGCTGTATTTATCCATCCACGCGTCACTACAATTTCTTTAACGCTGAAAAATATGAAATAAGTATTCGCCCAATAGCATGTAAGTATTGGTTTCTCTCGTCATTATATTATTTTCCTATGTGGAAAATTGACTCAATAGCCGAAAATATAGTCGTTCGATGTAGAACATGGAAACCTAACCCATTTGGTTGTTGCATATTAAACCGCTCTCTGCCAACAGATGGCGTTCGGCTTTCGCGAATCAAAATTTGGCAATGCAGCTCGTGTCCATAGAGTCCCGCTGAAACGCCATAGGTGGAATGCAGTAAACGGAAAAATAGTCGATTTTGGATCTTTTTTCGTTTTGTTTTTTTTTTAATTATTTTTATTGCAACAAAACCCTTTACATGTATGAAACTTTGGATGGAATGTATTACATAATTAAGGGGAGAAAACCCTTTAGACGCCCGAAAATGAGCCATAAAGTAATCGCATCATTTTAAAATTTTGACGTGATTTTATTATAGGTTTCAAGAGTTGAAAAACATTTTTTTTACAAACGAAAATGGCCTTTTCCTTCAGGCTTCTTTTCTGGGCCATCAAAAAATGCTCAATTTTTCACATTTTTACTGTTCATCTGAAACAGAAAACAAAAATATTTTTCGATAGCTGACACATGTAGGGGAAGGATAAACCTATAAAATTATAAAAAATTATAAAATTGAAAATTACGCAGGCTTTTTAACGAAAAGTTCAAATTTTCGAGCATTTTTTCGACATTTTTTAACCCAAAAAAATGATTTATCTACGCGATATCCTTCAACCTTAGATTTATCCTTCCGGTAATATCATAGACAGAAAGCTCTCAAAATTTCAGCGAGATCGATCAATAACTTTTTGAGCTACAGTGTGCGCAGTCTTTGAAAATGTAGTTTTGAGATAATCGCGTTTAAAGTTTCAATACGATAAAACTATAAATTTTAGTGACTTACCGATCAATCAGCGTTTTCAGGCCCACACACTAACCCTTCAACTACCCCGAAAAGCTTATTTTCTTCCATTTGCTGCTGTTTTCGGCCTGTACGAGCTGCTTTTGTCGAGGAAAGGCTCATCCGGTTCTGCCTCTCTATCCGTGCCTCGTCGGATTTTTCGGCGACAACTCTGGTGTACGACCCAACAATTATATCCACCGTATTGATAATTCTTAGAATGAAGGAATAGCCTTCATTAAACACGCCAGCAGCAATATAGGCTACGATTTCAACGATTTTGAGCCAAACTGTTGCGTTGAAACTCTCGTTCGCATTTTGGGGATGGCCACTCAAGCATCTTTCGCGTAAATCTTTCCTCGAAAAATCTTCGTAAATTGGTAAGAGATGCTGCTTCAACTCTTCACGAAATAACGAAGTAACATCTTCAAGTTCTGGCTCGCTACTTCGCGGTATGCGGTCTCGGCGCTCTCCACTATGAGCTACAACGCCGTAAATATTTTATATTTCGATTTTTCCTTTTATCAGTATCTTTTTAATATATTATAGCTCGAAATATGTAAAAAAATCGTCTTTTTGTAAATTCTGAAGGATTTTCTCCCCTTAAACCGATTAAATACATTTTTTCATTAAAAAATATTGCATAATGGCGACGTTGAGGCGTGGTCTTTCAGAAAGACTCCGGTTTTCCGTTTGCAGAAAATCCAATGACTTTGATATTCATCTGAAAAATATGAGCCAAGAATTTTTAGTATTTTAATGGGCCAGTCCACTTTGGAGCCACGAAAAAAAGGCTATTTTCGCGATTTTTTTTTTGAGGATTTTATAAAAGATATGAATATAAAAGTTGTTGGGCTTGATAAATAAAGTCTTGAAATACATTTAAAAAAAATTTAATTCATTTTTATTCATTTTTAAGTACAAAAACTATAGTTTAACGTAACGCCTGAAAAATAGGTCGGCTAGGTAGCTCCATCACAACTCGGCAACGGCTTGTCTGAAACAAAAAAATCAAAGTCCATTAGATTCAGTATGACACCAGCTACAAAATGACCCTCGGATATAAAGTTTTATCAAAAAATAAAAAAATGGCAGATGAAAAACGAAAAAAGTATTTTAAAAAACGCGTTTTTTTCGCAGTTTTTCGCCAAAAAAAAGAGTAAAAATTTCAAAAACCATCGAGGGTCATCTTGTTGCGAATCATGTTTACAATATGTGGTTCAAATTTCAAGAGAATCGATTTATTAGTTTTAGAAATACGATGGAGCTAGATTTTGAAAACGTTGTTTCGAGAAAAACGCGTTTGAAGTTTACACTATGAAAAACTCTTACCTAAACTCAATCGGCAATTCCTGCACCGTACAATATCACCTCTGATTGCTCATCATCGTCGATTTCTTCAAGTCTTGCTTGCTTTCGTTTGGTTCTGGTCTCTTTTGAGCACTCACAGAACTGCGGCGGTTTGCAGAGCGAACACGCTCGTCATCGCGATTGACGGCAAATCCGATGGCGATCGGGCCGAGTTTGACGCCCATTATTTCCATTATTTTAAGCACTGGACGAAATCCTTCATTAAAGACACACGTGGAAACTTTGCAGGCAGTGTCTACGATTTTTTTGCCGTTGAACATGTGTTTAGGTGCCATATTCCATACGCAGTTGTTAAAACTTTCATTATTGTTTTGCGTATGGCCAGCTAAACACCTTTCGAGCAGTTTTGTTTTGGTGAGAGCCTCGTAAATAGGTTTTAAAACATTCTGTACTTCCTCAGAAAGAGCAGAAGGATGTTTGTAATGTTGCTGAAGTGCCTTAGCTTTGAGGTACTTGCACCATTCTATCGAGCAGTTGTGATGTTGCGGCTTGACATCGGCCGCTATATGCTCAGGTAGACGAAATGAGGCCCTGACGTTCAGGTAAAAAAAACAAATACTCAGAGAGCTCGGATTTTCATAAAATTTTGACACAATATTTCTGAATGTATGTATCGACGGCAGTATGGAAGGACGTGCTATCTCAAATTGTGATAGAAGAACGTGCTATCCCAAATTGTGATAGAAGAACGTGCTATCTCAAATTGTGATAGAAGAACGTGCTATCCCAAATTGTGATAGAAGAACGTGCTATCTTAAACTGTGATAGAAGAACGTGCTATCTCAAATTGTGATAGAAGAACGTGCTATCTCAAATTATGAGAGAAGAACGTGCTATCTCAAATTGTGATAGAAGAACGTGCTATCTCAAATTGTGATAGAAGAACGTGCTATCTCATATTATGAGAGAAGAACGTGCTATCTCAAATCGTGATAGAAGAACGTGCTATCTCAAATTGTGATAGAAGAACGTGCTATCTCAAATTGTGATAGAAGAACGTGCTATCTCGAATTGTGATAGAAGAACGTGCTATCTCGATCAGTCAACATATTTTCATTGATACAGCACTGGTATTTGGGGCACCTCAGTATACAGAGCACTTTTTCTGTTAGGTTATTTAATTTTCTAATATGATTTAGCTCGATAATAGAAAAAAATTAAGATACGTTTGAATAAACAACTTTATTTTAATCATCAATATAAATAAATATATTGATGATTAAAAAAAAGTTGTTTATTCAAACATATCTTAATGTTTATTATCGAGCTAAATCATAATCTATTATCGAGCTAAATCTTAATCTATTATTGAGCTAAATCATATTAGAAACGTTTTTTTAATCATCAATATATTTATTTATATGGAATTTTTAGAACCTACAGTACTGTAGGTAACTGCAGGTTCTAAAGTTATTTTTAGAACCTACAGTGCTGTAGGTTCTAAAAATTCCATATAAATAAATATATTGATGATTAAAAAAAAGTTTCTAATATGATTTAGCTCAATAATAAAAATTAAGATATGTTTGAATAAACAACTTTTTTGTAATCATCAATATATTTATTTATATTGATGATTAAAAAAAAGTTACTGTAGGTTCTAAAAATTCCATATAAATAAATATATTGATGATTAAAAAAAAGTTGTTTATTCAAACATATCTTAACTTTCTTCGATTATCGAGCTAAATAATATTAGAAAATTGAACAACCTAACAGAAAAAGTGCTCTGTATGTAGGTGCCCCAAATACCAGTGCTGTATCAATGAAAATAAGCTGACTGATCGAGATAGCACGTTCTTCTATCACAATTCGAGATAGCACGTTCTTCTATCACAATTTGAGATAGCACGTTCTTCTATCACGATTTGAGATAGCACGTTCTTCTCTCATAATATGAGATAGCACGTTCTTCTATCACAATTTGAGATAGCACGTTCTTCTATCACAATTTGAGATAGCACGTTCTTCTCTCATAATTTGAGATAGCACGTTCTTCTATCACAATTTGAGATAGCACGTTCTTCTATCACAATTTGAGATAGCACGTTCTTCTATCACAATTTGGGATAGCACGTTCTTCTATCACAATTTGAGATAGCACGTTCTTCCATACCACCGTCGGTATGTACTTTCGAAAACAGTAAAAAAAAATCGATTTTTTGAAATGTTCAAAGTGGACTGGCCCCTTAAGGCCCGAGGCCAATCTAGAGGCCAAAAAGGGCATATTTTGTGATTTATTTTCAGCGAAACCATAAAAAAAAAATTGGAATTACAAAATCCGGGTTTTATTATACACGTAATTGATTATACAAAGTGATTTTTTCACAGCGATACATGTCAAAATAGCGACTGTGCAGCATTTTTCAGATGACGCCTTTATTTCTGGAAGGTCAACGGCCGGACCAACAGCTCCTATAATTTTTGAGTTGTCATGAGACACTCAAATTTTTTCGATTATATATAAGAATAGCTATAGAAGTACGTAGGATTTTTATTATATATTGTTTTTTTTTGTAAAAATGGCGCATTTCTAAAAGAAAAAGTATAAAATGCCATGAGAAAATCGTCAGAAAATTGTTTATAAAAAAAGCAACTATGCAATATAATAAAAATATCCTATGTAATGCCTCAGAAAATGTAATCCTAAATATACAGTTAAATTTTCAAGTGAATCCGTTGAAATTTGTTTGAGTTATGAGTCCGGCCGACTTGAAGAATTTAGTTTTGAGATAAACGCGTTTAAAGTTAGTAAAAAGTCAAGATATAAATCAAGAGGGGTGGCGCTAGAATTCAAAAATCGAGTACTTAGAGATTTTTCACACCCATAAACTTTCGGAATATAACTTTATACGTACTAAGGTACATTTTTAATAAATAATAAAAATACATTTTTTGTAAATCCTAGAGTGGCCTAAGGCCTTAAACACATTTTTCTTAGCAAATTAAGGAGTTTCGGGACACTAAACGAAATGATGCCATTTGATTCAAATTTATACAGTAAATTCTTTGTCATATATTGAATGTACCCTCCAAATTTTTAATCGATCGTCTACATCGTTTCTATGAAATTTACAATGGAATAAACACTTTTTAACATAGACCATTTAACATTATGACACTGATGACGAATTTATCATAATGTACTGAGTGATTTGACAGTTTCTCATAAATAATTTTTAAAAAATGTTCACACTATTTCGTGCGTAAAACTGCCATTCAGCCATGAGTATACGCAGTTAAAATATCCCCTCGTGTTAGAAAGGGTTTTGTTTTATTGTAAATGTTATAGGAACGGTGTAGACGATCGGTTTAAAATTTGGAAGGTGCAATCAATTTATGAGAAAGAACTTGTTGTACAAATTTCAATCAAATGGTAACACTTCATCACTTGTCTCGAAACTCCTTAAATACATATTTTCTTAGTTCGAACGATCTCCATGTAATTTAAATACAATTACTTAGAATGAATAACCTATATCACGTTTCTCCAGGAAATATAAGTCTTGCAAGGTCTATATATTGTTTTTTTTCGATTTTATTTAGAAAATGTAAAGAATTTTGTTCGACATTCTGTTATTAAAATATATCCAAGTTTTGACAGTTATACTGTAGGTAACCAATTTTTTCCTAATCGTTTTTCGGATCCCTTGAACAAAACTTCTAGTGTCTCCCAGCTGATACGGATCGGTATCTCCTGGTGATTTTTCACATTCACCCCTGGGCTACGATTCGATACCGAACTAGATCTTGTTCTAGAAGTTCGGGATTTTAGCCTGGATCCTACGCAATGTTTCTATTTTAATTCTGGCTCGAGCCCTTAATAATTCCGGATTAGGATCCTGGCTGAAATCCGATTTGCGAGCGTTACATTTTTCGCGCCCGCGGTTCCGATCCGATATCCGATTGGATCCGAATTGAGAAACCAGGGTCCTGGTCCGAATCGGACTGTATTCATGACAATATTTCTGCACGGGATTCATCCACATGAGAAATACGAATGAAAGCCTCAATGCTTAGTAACCTTGTATTATCTTCCATAGTACACGCGCCTGTACGTTTTACCTGTAGCAGTCAAAGGAGTTCCAGCAGCTACAGTGGATAAACAAAAGTATTTGTACACCGCGTATTTTTCAAATGGTCATACATAACATTTTTGTCGAACATTTCATTTTTCTTCGAAAAAAAAATGTTAAAGTATTTTTTTTTTCGCAGGATAATTTGAAAAACTCGCGGTGTACAAATACTTTTTTACCTTATTTATATCAAATAATCACGTAACAATAACCCAAACGAATCCAAACGCATTGCCATCTGCCCTCAGCTCCGAAATATCCACTGAACTTTGAAATCGAGTGTTCAAAGGCTTTTGTTAGCATTCAAAATGCTTTTGAAGATGTATATAGGGAGTCTGATTGCCTGTGATTTGTTGAACAATTCTCCATTACATGTAGAGTAGTCATTTGTGGTTACAAGTTGTAAGTTTCAATTTTGATGTGAAAATTCTGGTTTTTTGACGTTTGTTGGGGTTTGCTGAGGTTTGTTTGGGTTTGTTGAGGTTTGTTGGGGTTTAATGAGGTTCGTTTGGGTTTGTTTGGATTTGTTGAGGTCTGTTTGGGTTTCTTCGGGTTTGTTAAAGTTTATTGGGTTTCTTTGGGTTTGTTGAGATTTGTTGAGGTTTGGTTGGATTTGTTGAGGTTTGTTTGGGTTTGTTTGGGTTTGTTGAGATTTGTTTGGGTTTGTTGAGGTTTGTTCGGGTTTGTTGAGGTTTGTTTGGTTTGTTGAGGTTTGTTTGGGTCTGTTTGGGATTATTGAGGTTTATTCGGGTTTGTTGAGTTTTGTTTGGGTTCGTTGAGGCTTGTTTGGCTTCTTTGAGGTTTGTTGAGGTTTGGTTTGGTTTGGTTTGAATGGATGGATGGATAGTGAAAATGTGAGAATATGAGCGAGAGAGTGAGAGAGTAACTCATATTATTTGCGTGTACTTTTTTTTTATCACCGCAAAAGTATGATTACATTTTCAATGCCATAAAATAGTTGCATTTCTTGTAATATCTGCGGATTTTTTTAGCTTGCGAGTATCATTCGACCTAAATACCGGCATCGTGTAAATTAAAAATTTATCATCAGCGCTATCGTGTACTTTATTAAAAAATTTCGATTTTGCTCACTGACAAACGAATTTTTAAGCACGTAGACACGTTTTATTCCGATTAGTCCGTCGCACCAATTGATAATACTTTATTTTTTTACACAAAAATGTCTTTGTTCTCGGTCACAATTTTGGCCGCAACAAAGTCCATACTCACATTCGTGCAGAAGACGCGTACTGACAATCCCAAAGTGATAGATAAATTTCATTGTTCGAAATAAAACAAAGCAAACGACGATAGTGCAAATCACGATGAATTTTGTTTTCGTCAAAAGTCATGAAAATGTCGAATAATCGAGATTCATCGCTCTTAGACCACTTTTCGAGACGCGAAAGAGCCGTGTCCAATCTCATCGAGATACCTGCTAAACGATAGCGGCATCATTATAAATACGCGGTGAGACGAGGATGAGTTCAATCAACCAATAACGCGTCGTACATCCGATCCATAAAATTTACAACTTCAATTAAAACATTATTTACGAACAATAGGAACAGTAGTATCGAAGGACAAGTATTGTCCATTGGATAGACACTTTCCTTTCTCTGCAAGATTGAGTCTCTTTTTTTTTCCTTTTGTCGATGTATCAAAAAAATTATTAAATTCTATCTTCAGGCTCTTTCTACCTTTTGCGGCGCTTGCGCTCGGAAAAATGGATATTAATATAAACAATTTTTTTTGACCCGACTATTAAATATTAAATATCGTTTTTATTTTTATTAAATACATTATAGTTTTATGAACGAATTAAAAAAAAATAGATACATTTTTGTTTTTTAATGTCGTCTAGGGGATCCTCTTTTGAAAATCCTTACCGATGGAGCAATTTTTTTTCTCTGCTAGCCATCGTTTGAACAATGAAAAATAAAAATTTTCTTTTAATGGCAATGGCTAACGTTTAGCATAGGATAAATTGAAAAAAAAAAAATTTTGTAGCAATGACAGCTGTTTGGAAAAAAAAATGATTTTTGCAAAAATTGTGAGTTTAAAAAATTAAGAAAAAATAAACGCAGCATCTAATAAACATGATTCTTTGGTACATTACAGATAATAATACAATGATTATATGTGGTATAAATTTCAACAAAATCGATTGACTAGATCTCGAGGTATTTGGTCCATCAGGTTGGACGATTTTTTTTATTTGTTCATAAAACTATAATCTATTTGTGATAAATAAAAATTATTTTATATTTTTCATATTCGTGTAAAGAAAAAGATGTATTTTTATACCCCTTTCCCGAGCGACAAGGTGGTGCTAACCCCTTAAGCTCGTAAAATTCTGTCCTCAATCGAATATACCTTTTGATTCGTTTATTTAGATTTATATAATTGTCAAGCTTATGCTGACCCCTTAAATTCTGATTAATGTGTCGTTCGATAAATTTTTTCATACGAGGCAATATCCAATTATAATGAGAAAAACGAGGCAATGTCTAATAATTTGCCGTGATATATTTTGATTTCAGAAAAATGCCATGGTGGAAGCGCCAATCAGTGACTGTGATTGTGCCTTGTGTAATTGTACTGGGCGTGGCTCTTGCAATTGGCATAGTGATGATCGTATCGAAATCCGGATCGAGCGACGCCTCGAACCCCGACGCAGGTTGGTGTACTAGCAAAATTATTAAGAATTTTTTATCGTCATTCAGCTTGACGATGTTTTTTAAAAATTTCGCGAATATCATTGATATTCTGTCGGTAGAACTCGTTTAATCTATCATTCGAAACATCTTCCAGACTTTAAGGGGGAAAATACATGTAGACAACTAAAAAATTGCCAATTGTAATTTTTTCTTTGGAAAGAAACAAAACTTTTACATTTATGAAACTTTAGATATAATTTATTACATTATTAATGTAATTCGTAATGACGTTTCATAAGAAAAAAAACATATAGAAAAACGATTAAAGTTTAGCGAAATGAAAAAAAAAGAAAAACAGAAAATGAGAAAAAGTAACGACGGTCGAGCTGAACAAAGTGAACAACCGATTGATGGACGCATTGCGGAAATGAACGAACATGCAAAAAAGTTAATTTCCTGCAATTGCAAAAAAATGGTATCCCTAAAAAATATTGAGAATTAAACACGGTGCGGATTTACGTTTTTTTTTTTTCACAATTTATGTGAAAAATGCGCGAAACACAGAGTCGTTTCCCCACTGAAAAAAATGCAGACAACCAAAAATGGTGCAAAATGTCCTTAAGATACAACACCGATATATATAGTGGGTTAAAAAAAAGTATTTTCACACCTCGTGTTTTTCAAATTAACCTTCGAAAAATAATAAAATGATTTAGCATTTTTTTTTTTTTTTCGAACATTTTTTTTGTCGGAGAAAAGTAAATGTTAAGGTATTTGATTTTTTTTTTCGCATGGTCATATGAAAAACACGTTTTTCACCCACTGTATATATTCTTCGTTCCGTCGAACACGCATGGTTTGCATCATTGCTCAATCGGTCGCGACGACTCATTCGGGCGGTCACGTTTCATCATGCATTTCAAAGTTTGATCATTTATAAATTGGGAAGTTTGTGGTAAAAAGTAGTATTTTTTTATTATTCATCGTCAAGTACTTGTTTATAATTTCTCAGTTTTAGCATTGAAGCCAAGGGCGGGGGGAGCTGCGACATGATAAATGATTTCTTGAAAAATGCTGCATTACATCGAGACTAGTATTTTGTGGTTACAAGTTGTAATTTCCATTTTCGTGTGTACATTACAATGTTGGTGGGTTTGGGTTGGAGTTTGTTTGGGTTTGTTTGGGCTTAGGTTTGGGTTTGGTTTGCGTTTAGGTTTGGGTATATATTTGTTCGGGCTTGTTTGGGGTTAGAGTTGGGCTTCTTTGGGTTTGTTTGGGTTTAAAGTAAGGCTTGTTTGGTGGTTGTTTGGGTTTAAGTTTGGGGTTATTCGGGTTTAAGTTTGCGGTTGTTTGGGTTTAAGTTTGGGGTTCTTTGGGTTTAAGTTTGGGGTTGTTCGGGTTTAAGTTTGGGGTTCTTTGGGTTTAAGTTTGGGGTTTGTTTGGGTCTGATGGATGGATGGATAGTGAATGAGTGAGAATGTAAGAATGTAAAAGAAGAGTGAGAGAATGAGGGAGAGCAACTCATTATTTGCATGTACCTTTTTTTATCAGCCGAAAAGTCTGATTACATTTTCAATGCCATGAAATAGTTGCACTTTGCGTAATATCTGTAGATTTTTTTATCGTTTTCTGTCTCGGCGTTATTTTTTATTATCAGTTGATATCTGACAAGTTATATCACGCGCCCTTATGCGAAGCGTGTTTAAAAAAGCCATTTTCCATTGCGAATATCTCGGCAATGGGATTGGTGAATGTGGTTGAAATTTTACCAACTTGTTCTGAATATAATGAACAATTTTAGGTTCAAAAATGAAACTTATCGGTCTGAGACCACTTTTGGCAAGTACCGCCTCAAATATTTTACGCCGTAAATGTGTACTTGTAGATTTGAATTTATGAAAGTAAAGAGAAAGCAGTCACGACGTTGCACCTGTGCGTCCGTGATAATGTGCAAAGCCAATAAAATTAATGCTTCTGAAGCAGAAATGCTGCCATCCAAGCCTGAAGCCTTAGTAGGGAGATACTTCTGGCGGATGTTACTTGAGAAGATAAATACCAACGTACAAACCGAGAGGACTACACCCAAACAAGAGGTTACACCTACGCCGAAAACCAGGACGAATGTTTGCGACACAGATGAATGCCGTCAAGCCGGCACGTGAAAAAAGAAAAAAAAACAATAAACATAAAAAACATGGAAGTATAGTTATCAGTTTGTCTACTTCCGTGAGAGATAATAAAATCGACAAAAACATATTCAGGCAATTAACTCGATTTTCAGCTTCGATGATCTTGGACCAGATGGATGGTACTGTCAATCCTTGTCACGATTTCTACGAATACGCGTGTGGTGGTTTTCTGCAAAAAACCATTATACCCAATTACAAAGAAGGTGTCACTAAATCCACCCTAGATGAAGAAAAATTGCAGGAGCAGCTTAGAAACATTATAGCCAAGTATGACGGACCTGACGAGTCCAGAACCTTCCAACTGGCCAAAATTCTCTACAGGTCTTGCATGAACACGCGTAAGTGACAATGCCTACGGATTTTAAATAATAACGATCATAATTGTTCATTGAGTTTGTTATGGGGGCGAGTCAGAATGCTATCAGTGAAATGATATTTTTTTTCTAGAAGTAAACTGATTATCCGGCGTAGTTTGGGTAGGAACGGCGGAACAGTTTTTAAGAAGAAAAAAAAATCGGAATCTCAATGTATTTTGAGGGCTAATCGAATTACGTTTATGGAAACCTCCCGATCATTTTTCGGTATGTTATTTATATCTGCTAAAAAAATGCTAGGTAATTATGCATAAGTGGGGCAACCACCCCAATTTCGATGTTAACCCTTTTTCGATACACTTGGGTGGTTTGCATCCCACGACCATA
Source organism: Ophion ventricosus (assembly GCA_963932345.1). Taxonomy (NCBI): domain Eukaryota; kingdom Metazoa; phylum Arthropoda; class Insecta; order Hymenoptera; family Ichneumonidae; genus Ophion; species Ophion ventricosus. The sequence continues at coordinate 22,862,925 of OZ010719.1, forward strand.
TTTCATAGATTTGAAGTAACTAAACGTAGGGTAAGCGGGTCTAGCACGAAATCTGGTGGAAGTTCGAGGATGCCACTATACCGGGTGTACAAGTATGAAATGCGGATTTTTTTCTAAAAAAAAACACGTTAAATTCGGAAGAATGATAAAAAGTGCTGTATTCAAAGTATGCTGCATAGCTTGTTATACATTTTTCCCATCTTTCGGTCAATTTGTGAATACCACGCCAGTAAAAATCTTCCCCTTTTGCTGCGAACCATTCATCGAGCCATTTTTTCACATCTTCGTATGAACCAAAGCGCTGCTCAGCAAGTGCGTGACCCATCGATGCAAACAAGTGGTAATCGGAAGGAGTCAAGTCTGGTGAGTAAGCCGCATGGGGTAGAACTTCCCAGCTGAGTGCTTCCAACGTGTCGCGAACCGGCTTTGCCGTAAGTGATGGAGCATTTTCATGACGAAAATGACTTTGTGTTGCTTTTTTCGGTATTCTGGCCTTTTTTCAAGCAGCGAACGGTTCAAATCGGTCAATTGTCGTTGGTAACGTTTCGTATTAACCGTTTCCCCAGGTTTTAACGGCTCATAATAGACCACGCCCCTCTGGTCCCACCAAACACAGAGCATCGTCTTTCTGCCAAAGCGATTCGGTCTTGCGGTCGATGTGGATGGTGCGCCTGGGTCCACCCATGATTTTTTTGCGCTTGGGTTTGTCAAAATAAATGCACTTTTCATCCCCTGTAACTATACGATGCAAAAACGACTTCCTTTTGTACCGAGCGAGCAAAATGTCACATGTCTTTTCGCGCTTTTCCATTTGCCTGTCGTTCAACTCATGTGGTATCCATCTATCGGTCTTCTGAATCTTTCCCATCTCTCGTAGCCGATTGGAAACAGCTTGTTGACTAACGCCCAATTGCTCGGGGAGTTGTTTTTGTGTTTGCGAATCATCTTCGTCCAACAATGCTTGCAATTCTACATCTTCGTATTTTTTTGCCGGTTTTCCATGTTCCTTGTCTGCAACATCGAAGTCACCACTTTTGAAACCCCGAAAGCATCGTTCACACGTATCTTGCGATGGAGCACGTTCACCATAAGCTTCTCGAAGTAATCGGTATGATTCAGCAGCAGTTTTCTTCAAATGAAAACAAAAAATTAATGCTGTCCGCGATTGCTCTTTGTTCGGTAGAAATTTCGACATATTGAACCACAACAACATAACACTATGCACACACTTTTCCAATGTATCACTCGTCCGCGTCTAAAACTTGTTGATGATACAACAAAATGGCGCAGTGTCAAATCTTTATAGCACAAACTGCATTGGTGCACCATTTGTTGTCTGAAATCCGCATTTCATACGGAAGTCTCTTTTGTCTACCAGACGAAACTATATCACAAATTTATCACGAATAAATAAAATATTTAATTACTAGACGATATTTAATATATCTTGATTCGAATAAATAAATATATTTAAAATAAATAATTTTAATAATTGGATGCAATAGAAAATATTTGATTTCACGAAAAAGTTAATTGAGAGAATTTTTTTTTTAATAGACGCATATATTTAATATCGAAAGAATTTTGCCGTCAGTGTCGGCTGTGTAAACATGACAACATTGTTCACGGCAGAAATGCTACCTAATTTATTCATATTCGGTAATTATACGCGGGAACCTCAAACAACTTGGTCAGGATAATTAACAAGGAATATTATTTGCTCGTATTCTCGTAATTAGTAATGATAATACCAATTTGAGGTTTGTATTCTGAAATGATAAGTTTCTAGAAATTGCGAGGAAACGACAAAGGCTGTTTCAACACGCCGAGTTTCTTTTTTTTTTCTCGCAAGTTTCCACATTTTTTCGATTCGAACATGGTAGGAATTTTTCAATGGCGTTTATCGGTCGGAATGCAGAATCCAATTGGATCTCAATGAGGACACCCCCTATGTGCGGTGTCCCTGGCCAATCTTGGGACAGCTTGGGACTTCCCAAAAAAATTGAGCACTGCTTAATGGTCGGAATTTGAAATCCTGACAAACTGTTTTATCACGTTTTTAGTCTCTCCGTTGAGGAACAAAAAAAATATCATTTTGTCAACGAATAAAATATTTGTACAGGCGAAATCGAGGACCAGGGAATCGAACCCCTTCTTTCACTTTTGGACGAAACAAAACTACGCGCACCTATACCGTTAAGGAATTTCTACTGGGTATGCTTGATTAATGAACGTTTAATACTGGGCTACACTTCCAAATATTTAATCAAATACGATATCGATGTAGATGAAGAAAACGACATGAGCCATGTGATTTATGTACGTATACGTAACACTTGACCGAAGTAAACGTACACAACGAAGCCAATAATTGAACATCTTTATATATCAATTTTTATCGATGTTTCGCAGCTCGATCAACCGGATCTTGGAATTCCACGTGCACATCTTATCAATAACGATAGTACTACTATCCGCGATTACTATCGCCAATACATGGTGGACATCTTAAAAATTCTTCGACCCAATGACTATGCGATACAGGGATTGGTGGATCAAATACTGTCGTTCGAAATTGAACTGGCGAAAGTACGTACAGATATTCAATATAATGTTTCTACTTCCGCTAGATTATTAAGGCGTTACACCACCTTGGTGCTCGGGAAAAGAGGTATGAAAATTGAATAGATCATTGTCGCGAATATTGAATATAAAAAAGAATTTTTATTTTTTATATTATAGTTTTATAGTTTTATAAGATTATAGTTTTATAAGTTTATTATAAGTTTATTATAGTTTTATAAGAAAAAAAAAATTACAAAGAAAAAGTTTAAAATGGCGGAGATATAGGCTTGGAATTAATTCGTAGCGTTTTTTTAATAAAATAAATATTTATTTTAAATGAAAATAAAAAAATACATTAATGAAAGTATTGCCCATTGCTTTCTACTACTTTTGACCATCTTTCGGGCAGAGCATGAATACCGTGTCGGAAGAACGCCTCGTCTTTAGATGCAATCCACGCATCGACCCATTTTTGACAATCTTCGTAAGAAGTGAACTTCTGCTCAGACAGACTTTAAGCTATCGAATGAAACAAATGGTAATCGGAAGGAGCGATATCTGGAGAATACGGCGGGTGGGGTAGGACTTCCCATTAAAGTGTTTCCAGATATGTTTGTACCGGTTTTGCGACGTGCGGACGAGTATTGTCGTGCAGCAAAATGACTTTGTCGTGTCTTTCGGAGTATTCCGGCCGTTTTTCTTTCAATGCACGGCTCAAGCGTATCAATTGCAGTCGGTAGCGATCCCCAGTTGTGGTCTCATTAGGTTTCAGCAGTTCATAATAAATCAAACCCCTCTGATCCCACCAAATACAGAGCAGAAGCTTAGACCCATGGATATTTGGCTTTGTCACTGATGTTGATGATTGGCCGGGCTTAACCCATGACTTTCTGCGCTTCGGATTGTCGTAATGGATCCATTTTTCATCACCAGTGACAATTCGATGCAAAAAACCTTTTCTTTTCTCCCATTGAAGCAGCAGTTCACATGTCAGAAGACGCCTCTCAATGTCCCTTGCTTTCAATTCATATGGGACCCAATGTGCTTCCTTCTGGATTATGCTCAAAGTTTCAAGACGTTTTCCTACCGTTGATAAGTCAACTCCCAATGATTTAGACAATTCTTGAAGTGTTTGAGATGAGTCTTCATTGAGCAATGCCTCCAACTCATTATCTTCAAATTTTTTCGGCTGGCCAGGTCGCGCCTTGTCATCCAAGTCGAAATCACCAGCTTTAAAACGTGCAAACCACTTCCGACACGTTTGCTCAGCTAGAGCATGTTCACCATACACTTCCACCAAAATACGATGAGCTTCAGCAGCACTTTTGTTCATATTAAAGTAATGAAGTAAAACTCCCCGCAAAAACACTTTATTCGGCACAAATGTTGACATATTCAATGAATTATAAAATGTTGTTATTTACGATTCAAAAAGAGGTTATGTACAGCAAATGACATTCAATGATAGCTGTTTCACGATGAATACATTACTGTCGGTAACAACGAAATACTGTACTACCTACGCCATCTCTTGTAAAACCCTACGAATTAATTCCAACACCTAATATAAGGCATCTTATAAAAAATAATATAAAATGTTTTTCTTACACAGAAAGGTAATAGCTAAAGTCTAGCATAGGGAAATAATTATTAAAGAAAAAAATCTTTTGTAGAAATGACAGCTGGATAATTTTAAAAAATCTGATTTTTATAAAAAATGAATGTGGCATCCAATCGAAAAAATCCTATGCCGCATCCTAGATAATATTATAAAAAAATGTGTGGTAATTTTTTTTTATCCAATTATTGACCCTTTTATCGCTGAACATATGCAACAATTAATGAAAAAAACGTTTAAACTTTGAAAAATCAATAAAAACAAGGTCAAATGATCCTTTAATTGATTTTTAACAAAAACGCAAATTACGACGGTGCAGAACACAATGAAAAAAAAATCGCAGGAGTTTTTTATGGGGTTATCAAGGATACTCTGAAGTTAAAAACAAACCAAAATGATCCTTAGTCCATCCGTTATTTGCAGAGTTATGGCAAGTTAAGCTAAAATCCCTAAGTATGTCATTTTGTACATTTTTTTCAATTACCATTCTTGTAACGAAATTTTTTTTTATCATACACCAATAAACAGGCCACGTAGACGATACTTTAACGTTTTCAAAAACCACCTCAAATTTTCTGTACGATCATTAGTTCCCGAGTAATTGATTACCAACGTCAAAAATGACTTTTGTGCTTTGAACGGCGATCACTCAGCGAAAAATCATCGTACAGAGCTCGCGGACCGCTCAAATTAAAGAGGAAGAATCAAACTATACGAAAACTTAGGTGACAAGACTGAAAAAAAATTGATTAACGTCCGTGGACCTTTTGAAAGTCAGGCAAAAATTTTGAAATTTTTCCTTGCGTTTGTTTTCTTATGATTACTAAAAACCGCTCATGATAAAAATATTGGACCTCAGGATCTAAAAACTAGAATGTTGTAGGTTCAATAGACTTTTTTTATTCATGCTCTCCGGTGATTTTTCGCGGAGATACAGCTTGTGAAAAATGGCCCAAAAATGTTTGATCTTTTTCTTTGATCCTTTACTTGTTGCGCGTAGTGTATATATCCATTTTTTCAACTGCCAAGGTCGTGTCACCTCCTAACAGGCTTCATTTTGGAATAAAGTTATCGATTACAAAATGGTTTTGATGAAGTGACACGTCCTTCCGAATGCTTCGATACTATTGATACATCCTTGCTGATGATGGTTATACGTTTTTACGATCGATTGCACGTTCACGATTTCCTTTTGCAATTCGGCGGATTTCATCGTCTGAGGAGGAGCATCTTCAGGATCCACGATCGAATATTCGGATGACATACGGGAATTTTTTTGGAAAGTATAATGGTCTATCATGGCTGTTAGATTACTTTGGGAACGTGCTTCACCGGCAGGTCGGGAAGAATGAGGTCGTGATCGTTAAGTCCGACAAATTTTGTTCCCAGCTCAATGCATTGATAGATAGAACCGATGGGAAAACAGTAATCGATTACCTGGAGTGGCACGCAATTATGGATTCGACGATTTATATGAACAAAGAGATAAGGGAAAAATCATTGGCGTTCAAGCAACATTTGACCGGAGTTACCGCTGAAAAGCCAAGATGGCAGGAATGCATGGACATTGTTTTCAATAAACTTCCGTTCAGCGTCGCTGCTATGTACGTGAAAAAATACTCGAACGAAAGCCGCGAGAAACTACTACGAGATAACTTGTTGGATTACGGCAATGCGATCGCAGAGACGTTAAGCGTGGTACGTGTCGACGTTGCTCGTGACTTTTTGCCTAGAAATATTTCAGTAGTTATTCATGACGAGGACATGGTGGCCAACAATTGGCGATCCGTTTGATTTTACTCACCCACACGACGTATTTAGTTGAAGAGGGCAATACACGTAGAATACGAAAAAATAGCAAAGTTGTTTTTTTTTTAAACAAACAAAATATGTTGCATTTATGAAACTAAGGTACAATTTATTACGTAATTAAACTGCTTAAATTAATGTTTTCAATGAAAAAAAAAAATATTGCGAAGTGGTGGAGTTATGGCGCGGTCTTCTAGAACGGTTTTGGAGGCAGTTTTCCATTTGTGGGAAATCCAATGACTTCGATATTGATCTGAAAAATATGAGCCAAGAATTTTGAGTATTTCAACGTCCAAAAGCTGAACTTGTACCTAAGAAACATTTAAAAAGTTGAACATTAAAAAAATGGTACACTTATTTCAAAAATTTATATTTTACACAAAATTTTCGTGCTTTGTTGCATTAAAAAAGTACTTTTCAAAAGTGATTTGCATGAACAAGTAGGTTCAAGGTAATATTGTTATTGAATTGTGTGTACAACTTTGGCACGTTCGTTCAACGCGTTTTAGATTTGTTTTCTACAAACTTAAGGGAGGTTTCCTCTTTGTTGGGCCAAAAAATGTTCGATTTTTCAAATTATCATTTTCATTAAATTTAGAATGTTGAAATTTGGTACGTTGACTAAGAGGTCTTCATTGAACATGATAAATTTTTTTTTAATTTCAACAATATATGGTACTGGGAGGGAAAAATTCTTTTTATATTAACTAGATGCGTCTATATGATTGTTTTTTTTTGAAATTTGAATCAACTAGATTTTTCGTGACCTCAAATTTTTCCTATTGCATTCTATTATTAAAATTGTTTATTTTAAATAAATATATTTATTTATTTAAATCAAGATCTACTTAATAACGTCTAATAGATAAATATTTTATTCATTCCTAATTAATCTGTGATTTGGTTTCATCTGGTAGTATAATACAAAAGAAACAGACGGATAAATGGTACACGATTAAGCCTCTCAAAAATCTCATGGCTTTGTTTTTATTAGAAAATTGTTGTAACATTCTATAGTTGAGGAAAATGGTTATTCTTTCTACACATAAATAGTCGCGCCATTTAGCAAAAGGCACGGCGCTACCTTTCTTTTTTTTCAAATAACAGCCTCGTTAGTAAAAAAATAGAAAAATAATTTAACTTTTTTTCACCGCACATTTATGTCATGAACCTACAGTCCTATCTCTCATTTGTGCGCTATATCGTGTTTCATCTTTATTTGTTTAATTTATATATAATCCTTATTTGATTGAAATATATTTAATGTTTGAAAAGAATAGCTTGAACGAATTAAAAAAAAAATCGAAGCAAATATGCTCGTAGTAGGACGTGACACAAGGAAAAAAACCTATTTGATTTTAATAGATCCTAAAAACTTAAATATATTTTTTTGTTTTGGCAATGTACGTGGAATGCTTGTAATGTACTATAATTTTATTTTATTTTTGCCGGATGGCGGAATAGGATAACGGGTCCAATAACAAAGTGAAGGAGATTGCTCGGAAGAAAAAGCAAACCTTAAACATGGAAACAATGCTTCCCTTAAAGAAGGATATCGAGAAGTTCGAGCTTTTATACAGAAATAATAAATTCAGTAGGTACGATTATTTGAGAAATTCTGTGATACTTACGGGACTCATGGACGATTATAAGGTCGACAAATTACGAGAATTCGTGACGAAATTGGATTGGGTGGCTCCGAGAGAAGGAATTTTGACGCAAGCGCGTTATTCGAAAAGCAAAAACGCCATAGGTGAGACTAATAATAAGCCCTGTTACGAATGGGGTAGAAAACATATAGCACTTGAATTGACAAGAGACGTTACATTACACAGACGTGCCCGCCGGTATCGCGCAGCTGTCTTTATTTTCCAACGATCTACCGACATACTTGAATTATGGTGCTTTTGGATTTCACATAAGTCGACAATTCGCCCACGCTTTCGACAATAGTGGCCGACACTACGACGAGCATGGCAACTTCACAAGAACGGTGGATGTGGCGAGCGACGAACAATATCAAGTTCTTTCGGATTGCATTGTTGAAAAGTATGGCAATTACAACACCGGAAGAACTAACTTAAGGGTGAGCACTTTTGTACCTGAATACTCGTAATATTTAACTTTTTTTTTCAAGCCTACACTGACAGAAAGATTCTTTTGATATTATCGGGATGCGTCGATTTGTTTTTTTTTTAATTTAAATTGACTAGTTTTTTCGCCAAATCAATTTTTCCCTATTGCATTTCATTATTAAAATTATTCATTTTAAATATATTTATTTCTTTAAATCAAGATGTATTTAATATCGCCCAATACCAAAACATTTGATTTATTCCTAATAAATCTGTGATTTGGTTTCATCTGGTAGTGTAAGACAAAAGTGACAGACGGATAAATGGTGAACGATTCGGTCTGTCAAAAATCTCATGACTTTGTTTTCATTAGAAGACTGTTGTAACGTTCTGCAGTTGAGGAATAGTAATTTATGCTACAAGTGCGGGAAACTACGAATTCCATCGCGCGTGAAGTTGCCGCATCAGCCGAAGGCTTATGGTGCATTTCACACGAATACGAGTGTGATTTGCAGCACGAGCCGAAGGCGAGTGCTGTAACCACACGAGTACGAGTGAGAAATGCACCATAAGTCGAGGCGAATTCGGCAACTTACGCGCGATGTAATTCGTTTTTTTTCGCACATGTCCCATACATTATTTTTTGCAATGACTGTCTCGAAAGTGGGATTTGAGATTCAACAAAACCAATAACCAATAACCATAACCAATTCTTATTTTTTCACATTTCAAACGTCAACTGTGATAAGTGGACGTTTCATATCACATGAATTTCGCTACATTCAAGTTTGTTCAATCGATCCAAAATCGTAGAACAAAAAACTATCAACCGTGAAAAAAACCGTTTTTTCCTGAATCAATGCGGTAAAGTGAGCTATAAATAGATTTTTTTCCGCACTAGTGCGGGAAAGTCTCGCATTCCCGCACTAGTGCGAGAAAGTAAGCATCGTTGAGAAATAAGCCACTTTCCGCACGCTAAACACCGATCGAAAATCGCACTTTCGGGGCAGGCATTGCAAAAAAGATCTTTTTATACATAAATAGTCGCGTCTGTTAATAAAAGGCACGACGATACCTTTGTTAGTAAAAAAAAAAAAGAAAAACAATTTAACTTTTTTTCACCGCACTTTTATGTCATGAACCTATATTACTTTTTCGTATTCATGCGATATATCTTGTTTTATCTTTATTTACTTAATTCGAATCTAATCTTTAGTAATTTTGTTTAAATATTTTTAATATTAAAAAAATAGCTTAAATAAATAAAAAAAAATTTTAAACAAATAGGGTCGTAGTAGGCCATGAGACAAGGAAAAAATCTATTTGATTTAAATAGATGCTATTAAAATTATTTTTTTTTTTGGCAGTGTACTTTATCGTTCCTAACCCGATTGCACGCGAGGCTTTCACGTGACCAGTTTTTTTTTCGAATTCTCATCCAACGAGCCTGGATGAGCTTGGAAAGTTAAAAAAAAACCGGTCGATTTTCAATTTTTTTTTCCGTCGACAGTATTGGGACGACACGGTCGAAATTTTGCATACAATTGATACTTAGTCTTGCCGAGTTAGTGTTTATTTTTTAATTGAAAAATATTCATAAACAATGAAATGATTATTATTTAAGGAAAGTGGCGCGGTTGCTGCTTGACCAATCGGCGTAGGCGCTTGTGGCAATTAGTTTCATCTGAAATAAAAAAATAAAACAAATAGACTTTCAGTATAATGTTGAATATTTCGTATGACTGGATATTTTTTTGGTATCTTAATAATTAGGAGAATGGCAAGCTGTTGAAAGAATGCTTGATTTTCACGCAAAAAAAAAACAAGTTTAATTACTTTTTTATTAACAAAAGGATACACTTGTGAAAAAAATTGTCCAGTCATAGGCAGAGTTGTGAAAATAGTAATTTTAAAATAATGCATCACTCATTACTTTAAATAATGTGTATTGGATAAGTTCTCCATTACAAATTACAAAAGTAATGTGTAATGTATGTGTGTTCCATTACAAATGAGAAAAGTAGTGTGTAATGGTTGCATGATCCATTACAAATTTCAAAAAGTAATGTGTAATGGTTGCATGATCCATTACAAATTTCAAAAAGTAATGTGCAATGGTTGCACGTTCCATTACAAATTTCAAAAAGTAATTTGTAATGGATGCATGTTCCATTACAAACTACAATTGATAAAAAGTAATTTGTAGTGGAAAATATTCCATTACAAATAGAAAAATTGCCGTGCTCACATTAGAAATTTGCACATTGCTATCTGATTATTTTATTTCGCTCATTGAAATTTGTTTTAAGTAAATTCGTTTTTCTTGTGATGGAATATTCTCCATTTGTGATGGAATATTATCCACTACGAATTACCTTATTGTAATTGTATTTTGTAATGAAGCACTCATTAATCATACATTACTTTTTCAATTTGTAATGGAACATGCGTCCATTACACATTACTTTTTGAAATTTGTAATGGATCATGCAACCATTACACATTACTTTTTGTAATTTGTAACGGAACATGCATTCATTGCACATTACTTTTCTTATTTGTAATGGAACACACATCCATTACACATTACTTTTGTCATTTGTAATGGAACATATGTCTATTACACATTACTTTTGTAATTTGTAATGGAACGTATATCCATTACACATTACTTTTGTAATTTGTAATGGAACATATATCCATTACATATTACTTTTGTAATTTGTAATGTATACAGTAATGCATTATCAAAATAATGCATTATTCACAACTCTGATTATATTGTATTAACTTTTACTTCAAATCAGTTTTGGAGAAAAAATGAAATCGTTATAGTTAAAAATATAAAAGAGTAATAAGAATGAAAAGATTATTTATATGGCTTTACGACCAGCTTATTCATAGTGTGAAGTTATAATAGGTATCCCCCTAAAAAACTTTAACAAGTAAAAAAAAACGCCAAGTAATAAAAAATGCCCTCGAAAAAATTATCGGTTGTTTCACTATCTACAAGATTCTAATTAACCTCGAAATATTTGTGATTTTTTTCAAACAATAGTTTTATTTAGATTCTAATTTTTCAACTCAAACGTACAAAAGAAGTGAAATATCTTTTTATGAAAAAGCCAAGCAAATTTAGCAGAAACGTACAGAAAATTACCAAACTCTAGTAATATCATTTTTCTCAATATTTTGTTTTCAAAAACCATTTTACTCTTATAATAAAAGTACGAATCACGATTATATAAAAGTACAACGTATGCATCACTCAAGTACTGTATGTATGTATCACTAGAAAAGCTGGGCAACGACTTGGCGTGCAAAATTTGCTTGGCTTTTTCATAAAAAGCTATTTCACTTCTTTTGTACGTTTGAGTTGAAAAATTAGAATCTAAATAAAACTATTGTTTGAAAAAAATCACAAATATTTCGAGGTTAATTAGAATCTTGTAGATAGTGAAGCAACCGATAATTTTTTCGAGGGCATTTTTTATTACTTGGCGTTTTTTTTTACTTGTTAAAGTTTTTAGGGGGATTTCATATCTTTTTGAAACGGAAATACTTCATTTTTTATAGTTATAAACTTACCGTAGTTATAAACTTAACGAGTTTTTGGGCGATTATTGATAATAATAAGATTATCTTAACTTATTAATTGAATTTACAAATTGAGAAATGTTTTTGTTGTCCAGTTGAAAAAGATGTACATTCACTGACAAAACCTCAGTCAAGCACACGCCAATATCGTCGAATTTGACTTCAGTTGGTATTGAAAGTGGAAAATTAACATTTCTCAGTGTTAATTTATTATTAAATTAGCCGCTTGTAAGGCTAAACTTGTACGATATGATCTAGACTTGTAAATTTACGATTCGCCCATTTTGGACTAATTTATTGTCTGACGGTCCATCCAGTAATACCGTAAAATTAAATAATGTATTGTTTTGAATAAATTATAAATAAGGGAAAATAAATATTCATGTGTTTTACAATTTTCATCAACCGTAAGCCCTGAAAAGTAACTTTATAAACTTTATTTTTCAAACCACCCCAACATATTTTTTCCATTTCTTTATTTTTATTATTATAGAGAGTAATCTTTGTGAAAATTTAACTTGTCTAAGACTGTGTGAATATGTCGTAACGATTTGTTCAGTATGAAAATAAAAAAAATTTGGGCTATTAAAATGAAAAAGTTTTCGATGCATCTTACAATACAAACTTCAACGTCATTAAGTTGTATACTATAGAAAGTACGGCACCTACCGATCATAATCGTGGTCGAGAAAAAAAGCAAAAATACTTGTTTAAACAATTATTTTTGCATTACTTTTACCGTTGATTTTTGCAGCGCGTACGCAACAATCATATTTGCTGAGGGGTACAGAAAGTACCGCGCATACCGATCACAATCGTGGTCGAGAAAAAATTCTTGAATGGTTTAAACAATTTTTTACGCATTGTTTTTGCCGTTATGTTTTGCAGCGCGCAAGCAGTAATCATATTTGCTGAGAGGTACAGAAAGTACCGCACCGACCGATCACAATCGTGGTCGAGAAGAAATGCTTTAATTGTTTACACAATTATTGTCGCATTATTTTTACCATTGAGTTTTGCAACGCGTAAATAGCAATCATATTTACTGAGAGGTATAGGAAGTACTGTATCTACCGATCAAAAACGTCGTCGAGAAAAAACAAATTGATAATTGTTGAAACAATTATTTTTGAATTATTTTTTACCGTTATGCTTTGCAGCATGCAAACAGCAATCATATATACTGAGAGGCAATCATATATGCTCAAATTACCGTATCTACCGATCACAATCGTGATCGAGAATGAACGCATTCATAATTTTTTAAACAATTATGTTTGCATTATTTTTATTGTTAGGTTTTGCGGTTCGCAAGCAGCAATTTATTTGCCGAGAGGTACTGAAAGTACCGTATCTACCGATCACAATCCTGGTCGAGATAAACGCATTCATAATTGTTATTATGATTGCATTATTTTTATTGTTATGTTTTGCGGCTCACAAGCAGCAATTTATTTGCCAAGAGTCACTGAAAGTACCGTATCTACCGATCACAATCGTGGTCGAGATAAACGCATTCATAATTGTTTAAACAATTATGATTGCATTATTTTTATTGTTATGTTTTGCGGCTCGCAAGCAGCAATTTATTTGCCGAGAGGTACTGAAAGTACCGTATCTACCGATCACAATCGTGGTCGGGATAATCGCATTCATAATTGTTTAAACAATTATGATTGCATTATTTTTATTGTTAGGTTTTTCGGCTCGCAAGCAGCAATTTATTTGCCGAGAGGTACTGAAAGTACCATATCTACCGATCACAACCGTGGTCGAGATAAACGCATCCATAAATCTTTAAACAATTATGTTTGCATTATTTTTATTGTTATCCTTTGCGGCTCGCAAGCAGCAATTTCTTTGCCGAGAGGTACTGAAAGTACCGTATCTACCGACCACAATCGTGGTCGAGATAAACGCATTTATAATTGTTTAAACAATTATGGCTGCATTATTTTTAACGTTGGATTTTACATAGCGCAAGCAGCAATCATAATTGTTAAGAGGTTTGAAAGTACCGTATCTCCCGATCACAATCGTGATCGAGGAAAAATGCAAAAATAATTTTTTAAACAATTATTTTTGCATTATTTTTAGCGTACCGTTTTGCGGCTCGCAAACAGCAATCTATTTGCTGAGAGGTACTGAAAGTACCGTATCTACCGATCACAATCGTGGTCGAGAATAAATGCATTCATAATTGTTTAAACAATTATGTTTGTATTATTTATACCGTAAATGTTTACTGAGGCAATCGCTACCCTCAGCAAGGACTCTTTCTGCGAAATTCGTGTTTTTGAATTTCTTGCGAAGTCGGCGTTGAGAAAAGAAAATAAAGTTCTTTCTCGACGCTGACTGTGTTTATGTATGTTTGTGCATGTATATACGCTCACGCGGTGTATATGCGCTCACGCGGTGTGTACGCGCTACGAAGGATCAGCCCGCGGAAAGATAAAAATCTTAAGGCCATGTGTCACACGCCAGAAAATTTCGACGCGGCCTCCCATCATGGCGGTACGGCAGAACCTCGCAGCTTTGGCTACGAGTCGCCGCCTGCTCCCGCCAGAGAACGCCGCGCACGTATTCTATAGGGGCTCCATGCCTGGCGTTACGCCGAAGACTCGAGGCCCTATAGGCGACGATTGCTGTGCGTGTGTGTGTTCGCTACGCCGGCCACGTGCAGAGAGAGAGAGGTGACCTTTTTGCACGCGTTCGGTCGTAACGAAAATACTTTGAATGATGTATGTGTGTGTATCCATCGATGGATACACACCTAGTCTTAGGCGACCGTGTTTCGCTTCTACGCATGAGGCGTGAATCTGCTAGCGTTCCGATTCCGGCAATAACGGTTGCCCGATCATAGCTATCGCAAAAATGCGATACAATTAATAAATAATTAATTGTTTATGTCAAACAATATATATGAAAATACATCTGGCAATTTCGTCCAGATTCAAGAGATTATAAAAATGTTCAGCAATCGGCGCTGCTAGAGGCCCGCTTTATGGGAAAACGGGGATACAATAAATTGTTTAAACAATACAATTCCACCGTATTCCTCATCAACATCGAAAATTCGATTTCGGTCGAATTTTCTAGAAAGCCTTATCGCTAATCGTAAGATCCGCTCACTCTTCAAGAACGTGGTGAAAATGTACAATTACTGTTTATTGTTTAAACAATAAACAATTTGGCATTCTTTTTCCCGACATTTTTACCATCGGGAGGTTCTACGAGGGATCGAATTCCCTAAGACTGCTAGAGACTCGCTCTACATAAGAGCGGTGAAATGTTGTCATTTCAAATTGTTTAAACAAATAATCTTGAGCAGTACTTATGCTCTCGAAGCCATTGATTGTCGATGAATTCGACTTCGGCCAAATTCTCGCGCGAACGAGATCGCTAGAGACTCACTCGCTAAGAGAGTGGTGAAAGATTACAACTAATGTTATTTGTTTAAACAAATATATTCGGCATTTTTTATCTTCGGGAGGTGCTGTGAGGATCGAATTCTCTAGCAATGGAGATTGTTAGAGACTCGTTCTACCTAAGAGCGGTAAAATTTTGCTATTTCAAATTGTTTAAACAAATAATTTCGATCAGTACTTATGCTCTCAAAGTGATTGATTGTCGATGAATTCGACTTCGGCCAAATTCTCGCGCGACAGGGATCGCTGGAGACTCACTCGTTAAGAGAGTGGTGAAACAGTACAACTAATGTTATTTGTTTAAACAAATATATTCGGCATTTTTTTCTCCCTCGGTTTTTATCCTCGGAAAGTGCTACGAGGGCCGAATTCTCTAGCAATGGAGATTGCTAGAGACTCGCTCTACATATGAGCGGTGGAATTTCGCAACATGAAATTGTTTAAACGAAAAACGTCGAGCAGTACTTGTGCTCTCGATGCCGTTGATTGTCGATGAATTCGACTTCGGCCAAATTCTCGCGCGACAGGGATCGCTGGAGACTCACTCGTTAAGAGAGTGGTGAAAGAGTACAATTAATATTATTTGTTTAAGCAAATATATTCGGCATTTTTTTCTCCGTCGGTTTTTATCCTCGGAAAGTGCTACGAGGGCCGAATTCTCTAGCAATGGAGATTGCTAGACCTTAACCTTACCTAACCTAACCTTAAATTCCTCCGGAGAATCGGTGGTCCCGGCCCATGAATACACGTAAACACATGCATTTCGCCGAACTTTGGTAACCCACACACTATCCCAACACTACACACCATCATTAAAAATGTATTTATAACTTTTTAAAATTATACTCCGACAGCGCGATATTGGCTGTCACATCTTGAGCGCGAAACCGGGTTCACACAAACAAGTCGCCAAATTTCCATCGTCGACGAATGCGTGGTTACGTCGAGGATACACTACAGAAGGTCTGTGTGATCCCTGCTTTATCGAGCTCAAGCAGCAGCCGTCGGTATTTGATATCGACGCGACAGAACGATAGCTCTGAGCCCTCGCCGGAATTCGCGAGAACTGAACTAGACAATCGTCACGCGAATTTTGGGTAAAATTCTTGACGATTACCTATAATGTGTAGCTACCCAATGATTTCCGTAATTACTTGCTGGAATGAAACGGTTGAGGTGTCAAAATGTTCGTTTTCACTTCGGGAACAACCGCTATCTCTTCGTTAGTCGATCGCGTGTGCCATTTTTTTTTCTTTACTTTAGCTAGGGGCCTCGCGTGGTAAGAGAAACTGTTTTATTTTTTTCAAAATCGGGAAAATCGCGGAGATAGCCGTTGTTCGTCTATTAATTTGTCATCGACTGTGCAAATTTCGTGATATTCTGTAGAGCCGTTTTCGAGAACACTGGGTACCTGTAATCGTGTTCTGTTGTACCGGCCGAATCGAGTGACACATGGCCTTAAACCGCGTGCGGCTGACGTAGTAATGCACACCAACATACACGCCCATACGCGTTGCGAGACGCAGGAAGGCATTTACAATCTCCCGGTAGGTAGCAGGGTTTCGTGCGAGTTCTGCCCTACCGACTGGAGCCGGGGCTGCGTCGAAGTCTTGCTGCGGGTACCGTTCCCTCTTAAAGCCGACAGAGGCCATACATTCGAAGAACCCGACTTTTGACGTTTCTAGCGCGCCATTGTTTGTTTATAGTAGTACCTCTCTGAAGTGAGCAAACAGTGCACTTCAGGCTGAAACGCTAAGCGTTCCCATCATGTTAACGCTTTCCCCAAAAGTACGTATGTAGTATAGCTTACGATGCGACCGAATAACTTTATCCCTCCAAGTTCTAAAGTGTTGAAGAATTTTTGTGGTAAAAAAGTCGCTCGGAAATTCGGCTAATATTACGAGATCTCAAGTTTGAGTAGGCGGATCGAAAAATGACCCAAACAAAATCGATAGGAAAAAATAACATTTGATTGGTAAAATGTCATTAGATTTTCGATTCGTCTCCGCGTTTTCACGTAATGTCGATTATAAGTTAAAAAGTCGTCTGCTAAAGCCCATCTTGGCGTATAGAGTGCGCGGCGTGTCGTGTCGTGACAGTCGTTTTTTTTTATTACTTGGCGTCGAGACGCTGCCGCGTCTCTTGATAAGTAGTATCAATTATTTTGAAATATTCATATCGGAGTCGTATGGTTGACGAAAAAAATGTTAATGGTGATTTCTCATTAAATACTAATAATAGATGAAAACCATAAACATAAAACCGAATCCGAGTAAGTAAAAATGACCTAAATGACCTGAGAAAAGTCATTTCGGAACAAAAATAAGTGAAACAGGACATAGAAATTTGTAAAACAAAATGAATGCCAACGGCACGCGGTGTTCCCAAGCGGTCACCCATCCAAGTACTGACTGCGCCCAATGCTGCTTAACTGCAGTGATCGGACGAGAACTGGTGCTTTCAGCGTGGTATGGTCGTTGGCTGATATTATATTGTATTGACTTTTCATTTAAATCAGTTTTGCAGAAACAATGAAATCGTTATAGTTAAAAATATAATAGAGTAATAAGAATGAAAATATTATTTATATGGCTTTACGACCAGCTTATTCATAGTGTGAAGTTATAATAGGTATAAGTAGTATCAATTATTTTGAAGTATTCGTATCGGAGTCGTATGGTTGACGAAAAAAATGTTAATGGTGATTTCTCAGTAAATATTAATAAAAGATAAAAACCATAAACATAAAACCGAATCCGAGTAAGTAAAAATGACCTAAATGACCTGAGAAAAGTCATTTCGGAACAAAAATAAGTAAAACAGGACATAGAAATTTGTAAAAAAAAATGAATGCCAACGGCACGCGGTGTTCCCAAGCGGTCACCCATCCAAGTACTGACCGCGCCCAATGCTGCTTAACTTCAGTGATCGGACGAGAACTGGTGCTTTCAGCGTGGTATGGTCGTTGGCTGATATTATGCTGTATTCACTTTTACTGCAAATCAGTTTTGCAGAAAGAATGAAATCGTTATGGTTAAACATATAATGCAGTAATAAGAATGAAAATATTATTTATATGTCTTTACGACCAGCTTATTCATACTGTGCAGTTATAATAGGTATAAGTAGTATCAATTATTTTGAAGTATTCATATCGGAGTCGTATGGTTGACGAAAAAAGTGTTTATGGTGATTTCTTAGTAAATATTAATAACAGATGAAAACCATAAACATGAAACCGAATCCGAGTAAGTAAAAATGACCTAAATGACCTGAGAAACGTAATTTCGGAACAAAAATAAGTGAACCAGGACATAGAAATTTGTAAAAAAAAAAAATGAATGCCAACGGCACGCGGTGTTCCCAAGCGGTCACCCATCCAAGTACTGACCGCGCCCAATGCTGCTTAACTTCAGTGATCGGACGAGAACTTTTTTTTTTTTTATATATAAACTTTATTAATCGGTAACATGTGTACATTCATATATCAAAAATATGAATATATAAGAAGTACATAGACAACAATGTTTCTTATGCCTAGTCCCTGCTTAACCTAATAAGCTTTATCTAGTGCTTTGCGCTGTTTTTGTACATCAGTAACGGTGCATGCTCTGCTGGGGATATTATGTTTCTACATTAGTTGTTAATTAAATCGGGTAGTGGTGTTTGTCTTACGTATAGGAAAACTGTTTAGAAAAAACCTATTTTTACTTTCTTTGTACAAAAACAAATTCGGGCAGGGTGATTTTTGTATGTTTGTAGTTAATGTATCCTAGTTTGGTTCTCTGAATATCGGTAACGCCTGATACGTTAATTTGTGTTTGATTTCGAATGGGCTGTTGTATGCCCTGATTGTGGTGATGCCTTTTGTGAGCGTATTGCCATTGAGTTGCGTCTGGTAGAATTTTTCACCCAGTTCTTTGGCATATTCGTGGATTAATGGTAGTTTGGTCACTTCATGCATATCACTTATTTTAGCGTACGAATTTTCCGATAATATTAACCTAAGGCACTTGTTTTGTAGTATTTGTAAGGGTTTAATATTTGTTGCAGCTGCGCTACACCATATCGGATATCCGTACATTATTATGGGTCTAATTATCATTTTGTAGATTAGAAGTTTATTATACGTAGATAGTGGCGAATTTTTAACCATTAACGGGTATAGTTTCCTAAGTACTATATAGGCCTTTCGTAATACTTCTTTTATATGATTTTTAAAAGTTAGCTTAGGATCTAGGTGTACTCCCAGGTATCGCACAGAATTCGTCGGCTGTATATTGTGTCCGTATACTGTGATTGGTTGTATGATCCTTAAATTGTTAAATTTTTTGGCAAGTACTATTATTTCTGTTTTTGTTGCATTTAATGAGATTTTCCATTTCGTATAGAATTTCTCAAGAATATTTATGTGTATTTGGATTTGCTTAGCGGCCACCATTGCATCGAATGAGTGCGCATATATAGCTGTGTCATCTGCGAAAAGCGCCGTTGAAGTTTTTTGAAACTGCGGTATATCATTTAAATATATGTTGAAGAGTTTGGGGCCTAAGACAGAGCCTTGTGGTACCCCGGCTCCAATTGTTCGCTTTCCCGAGTGTGCGCCATCAACCATTACTGTTAGATGCCTGCGGCTTAGGTAATCACTTATCAATTTTATTAGTGTCGTTGGATATTTATTTTGCATCATTTTGTAAATAAGTCCGTCTATCCATACTCTGTCAAAGGCTTTTTCTATATCCAGCAATAGCAAAACAGTAACATTGTTCTTGTTGAAGTTAATAATCGTATCGTTTACTATTCGTGTTACCTGTTGGACAGTATTATGGCCTTCTCTAAACCCAAACTGATTGTCGATAAGGACCTTATTTTGTTTTTCGAATATATTCAGTCTGTGGGGTATTATTTTTTCAGTAAGTTTTCAGTAGATGTTAGGTGCGGGAGGACTGACCAGATTCCTCCTACCGGCATTCGTACCGACTGAGTTAGCCAAGACACGAACCATTGGTTCATGTCCGAGCTAAGTCAGGTTCGGATGGTCGGGTAGGATTTTGTCAGAGCCCCCGCACCTCTATCGACTGTCGATACTTACCGGTCGATGGTAAGGCTCCCTTGGTTACCGGCTGATGGTGGCCCCCCTCACGAATAGGGGGGCACGGAGACGTCCGACTGCCGGCGAGGCCGCGCAATGACTGACAAAGAGTTGTGGTGCTTTGTAATAAAAGGGAGCCCCCCCCCCCCCCTCGCGCCAGAAGGAGGGGCGGGAGGAAGAGTGGAGGGTCTAATTTCTCAGAAAGATTGTTTAAACATTTGTGGGTGGTCAGTCGTCGGGCGCCGTGTCAAAGGGACCCCCCCCCCCCTCCCCCCGCCAGAAGGAGGGCCGGGAGGAAGAGTGGGGGTCTCATTTCTCAGAAAAATTGTTTAAACATTTGTGGGTGGTGAGTCATCGGACGCCGTGCCAAAGGGACCACCCCCCCCCCCTCGCCGCGCGATAGCTTTGTGACGTGTTGAAACCTGTCAGCGAATGACTTTTCTCAGAATTTGTTTATCCCGGCAGCGGCGGACGAGTGACAGGATGTCAATATGGCCGCCGAATTTCGTGTCATTTTTTCTACGCATTGTTTTTATCGGACGTTTGAAATTTTGGCGGTGGAAGAAAAGAGAGCGACGGGATTTCGTCAGACTTTTTCTATGCATTGTAGAAATCAGACGCTTTTTCGGTGGTCATCAGAGGTGTTGAGTGAGAGGTGTCGACCGTCCGATGATTTGCTCAATGTGTAATTACCCTCTCGTCGGTAAGGCAGAAAATTATCGAGAAATTTGCGTTCAAGATTGAAGAGTCACACACAACGTCTCGCTGTTTAGAACTCGATCTTGTGTATACAAACTCGACGTTCGAGCGGGCGGGCGCGCGTCTCTGCACACACACACACACACACACACACACACACGCGCGCGCGGTTATATAGAGATTTTTCTCTCAAATATATTCATCAGCCCTTCCACATGCGTATTTGATTTCGATTCATTGAGCAGTCATCATGGACGATTGCGACAAAATTATCGATACGTTGAAGAGTGCGCGGTATTCGCAGGCGGAAAAGTGGCAAAAGTATTGTGACGTGCACGTCAAGCTCTTGGGGAAAACATTGAAAAAACCGGGGCTTAACGTTGGTCAAAAATTGAAAATTCAATCGACATTAGCAACGTTGTCGTTGAGGGAAAAAATCGCGCATGGAGCAGGTGTAAGCAGTGCTGGTGTAAGCGGTGCTGGTGTGAGCGATGCTAGTGATAAACTAAAGTGGGTCGATCTTGAGGCGGCATTTCAAAGTCGGATAAAGATGGGCTCCATTGTGAATTTCGAGCCCAAAGGTGTGCAAAGTTTCCTCGAAGATGCGATGCACGTGGTTATCGCAAAATTGGAAAACATTGTGCGAGAGGAGGGTAACGTGAAGGTGAATGTGACATTAGCGTGCAAATTTCACCTCATGAAGGTGAATGAAATCATTGAGGAGGAAAAGACATTTCAAACGAAAAACGCAATCATCTTACCGTCGAGCGATATTAGCGAGTGGTTCATCGAGTACGTCCAATCAAAACTCTCGACGAAAATCGAGGACTTTCAGGAGAAAGAGTCTGGTTGGACATTACATGAAATCTCACATCTACTTGTAAACATTAACAAGTACGAACCACTGCGAGGAAGCTTATCCACGTACACGCGTCTCCCGCGGGATATACAGATGAAACGGGCCGTCATCAATATTGAAAACAATGACCCCTATTGTTTTCTCTGGTCCGTCACAGCAGCTCTCTCCCCACCACCGAGGGGGAATCCTGTACGTAAGAGTTCGTATCCTCATTACAGCGAGGTGCTCAACTATGAAGGCCTGGATTTTCCCATGAGTTTGTTAAATATTAAAAAATTTGAGCAATCGAATGGCTTATCGATCCACGTGTACGGGATTGACGGCGTGACAAAAGACGGCACTAGTAAAATTGTGCCGATATATTTGAGTAAACAAATGTCGGATAAACCAACTATTCATCTACTCATGATCAGAGCGGAAATCGATGAGGAGGAGGAGGAGAAGGAGGAGGAGGAGGAGGAGGACGCAGGTGTTCCCAAGGTGTATCATCATTTTTCGTGGATTAAAAACATTTCGAGGCTCGTGAGTGCGCAGATCTCCAGGGGAAAACGCTACACGTGGATTTGCGACCGATGTTTGTGCTACTTCATCAGAGAAGAAATATTGCAAAGGCACAAAAAGGACTGTAGTAATAATTGCCGAGTTATGTTTCCCAAAGTTACCAACACAATATTGAAATTCAAAAATTACAAGCACAACGAGATAGTTCCATTTGTAATTTATGCAGATTTGGAATGTTTGCTCGAACCGGTCGCAGCATCGCAGACTAACACTGTAAACTATCAGAAGCATACTCCCCACAGTATTGCCTACTATAAGCATTGTAGTTTTAAGGACGCGCTCTCAGAGTACAGAGTGAATCGTGGAAAAGACTGTATTGAATGGTTCATGCGCGACTTGGAAGAACTGGCCCACTCATTGAATGTAATTTTTCAGACAGTCGTACCGATGAAACCTTTGAGCGTGGACGAAAGTCGAAGCTTCAAGTTAGCTGAAAAATGTCACGTTTGTGAAAAATCTTTTGCTCCTAATCAAGTGAGAGTGCGAGATCATTGTCATTTTACGGGGAAATTTCGTGGTGCTGCTCATCAAGGATGCAATTTACATTACAAAAATAGCCACGTTGTTCCCATAATTTTTCACAATTTGTCGGGATACGATGCACACTTTTTAATAGTCGCATTGGCTCGAACATTCGAGGGATCGATCAGTCTTCTCCCTATTAACAAGGAAAAATATATTTCATTTTCAAAGTGCGTCAAAGGCACACGCGTGCAGTATCGATTCATCGACTCTATGAGATTTATGGCGGGTAGCATTGAAAAATTAGCGTCTTATCTGAAAGACGATCAAAAAATAGTGACACGTAAGCATTGCGCCAACCCCAGGGAATTTGAATTATTGACGAGGAAAGGTGTGTTTCCCTATGACTACTTGGACTCTTGGCAGCGACTCGATGAGACGGAATTGCCCGCTAAAGATAAATTTTTCTCTCGACTCAATAATGAGGATATCTCGGTGGACGATTACGCACACGCTTGCAAAATTTGGACAGTCTTTGACATTAAAACGTTGGGGGAATATTCCGACTTGTACTTGAAAACCGATGTACTCCTACTGACGGACATATTTGAAAATTTTCGTCAAAATTGCATCAGCACATATGACCTCGATCCATTGCATTATTTCACCGCTCCCGGCCTATCCTTTGATGCAATGTTAAATGTACCAAAGTCGAACTCGAACTTTTAGTCGACGTTGACATGTTGATGTTCATCGAGAGAGGTATTCGCGGTGGAGTAGCTCAGTGCTGCAATAGGTATGCGAAAGCAAATAATCGCTACATGAAAGATGATTTTAATGCAAACGAGCCAGAGTCATACTTAATGTATTACGATGTTAATAATCTGTATGGTGCAGCTATGTGTGAGTCACTGCCCTACGGCGCGTTTGTTTGGGTAGACGATTTCGAGGAACATATCGATAGTATTCCGGATGACGGTGAAACGGGATACATTCTTGAAGTTGATTTAGAGTATCCTCGAGACTTACACAACACACACAAAGATCTGCCCTTGTGCCCCGAACACTACGTCCCGCCTGGGAGCACTCATAAAAAATTAACAACCACGGTAATGCGAAAAGAAAAGTATGTAATTCATTATCGAAATTTGAAGCAATGCTTGAAATTGGGACTTCGCGTCACAAAAATGCACAGAATCCTCAAATTCAAGCAGCGCGCTTGGCTAAAAAAATACATTGATGTAAATACGGAATTGAGAAAAAAATCTAACAATGATTTTGAGAAAAAATTTTATAAACCCATGAACAATGCGGTCTTTGGTGAAACAATGGAAAATGTGAGGAAACATCGGGAAGTGCGACTTGTAACAAAGTGGAAGGGGCGGTGGGGAGCGGAAGCGCAAATCGCCAAGCCAACGTTCCATAGCTGCACCATATTTGACAATGACATCGTTATAATCGAGCTCAATAGAGCATGCGTTCTATTTAATAAGCCCATCTACACAGGATTCTCAATCCTCGATATCTCCAAACTCTGGATTTACGATTTTCACTACAATTACATACTCGAAAGATTTAACAATCATGCAAAATTGTTGTATACAGATACTGATAGTCTCATTTATCACTTCAGCGTGCCTGACATTTACGAAACGATCAAGTGTGACATTGACAAGTTTAACACGTCCGATTATTCCCCAAACAATCCCTACGATATGCCCTTGCGAAATAAAAAGGTATTAGGCCTCATGAAAGATGAGAACAATGGCCATATTATGACGGAATTTATGGGCTTGAGAGCGAAATTGTACTCGTTTAAGATCCTCGACTGTGGCGATTCAAAGAAGAGAGCTAAGGGCATTAGGCGGTCAACCCTGAAATCCATCACATTCGACGATTTCAAAAATTGCTTGTTTGCGCACGAAAACCTCGTCAAGGCGCAACAATTGATTATGAGTAAAAAACACATTGTTCACACGGCGATGCAAAATAAAGTTGCTCTCAGCTGGAGAGATGACAAAAGAGTGCTAATCCCAGATTCCACGGACACTCTTCCATGGGGTTATGCTTCCGACGATATGGAATATTAAGATGAAAAAAACCCCAAGCTGTACAATGGTGTGTAAATAACTAAAAACCGTATGAAAATCAATGCCAAAAATTCATCTCCTCAAATTCAATGCCAAAAATACCTCTCCCCTCCCCTAAGCGGAGAATGGTCGTCGAAAACAAGAGACGTTGAAGTCTTTCGTGCCTAGAACGTAAGCAAATCGTGTATGAGATGAGCGTAAGATGGAGGGAGATTCGAGAGCAATGAATCGAGTGGGTTACGCACGCATGCAAACATCTCCCGAGAATACCAAGGAGAGAGAACTCTTGCGGTCTAAGGGAGAAAAAAAACATTTTTTTACGAATTTTTGAATGATTATTCAAAAACTTTTTTTACAACTATTTTGTATAATAATAAAAATTTTATTTGATTTCTTCATTTTGTCAATTCTGATTTGTCGATCCAACTGTTGTGTGCATCGTCGAAGCCCAACCACTTGACGAGCATTCGATCACCGCGTTTCTTCACAATCTTCTCAACGAGGTAAATGTCGGGATGCTTGATGCTCTGGAGCTCCTCTTCGTAGAAGCAGCCGGCGATGGGTTCGTTCCGATGGTCCTTGAGATTGTACGTCGTTGGATTCGTTCTTTTCTTCACTCTATATATCGTGAATATTTCGGTTGTCCAATTTGGCGTGTAACCCTTCTCAAATACATGCTTAAATTTGCTGATTCGCACATTATCGCCAATTTTGAATTTTTGTGATTTTTTTCCTACTCGAGGCTGGCGGAAAATACGATGGAGGATCTGTTTCTCATTTGCCGTATTGACATTTTTTGGTTTCACCTTGATGGTGCGATGCACGGTATTGTTGTATTCGGTCATTAGAGAATCCAGAATATCCATCCATTTATAACTTCCACGTAGACTAAATTGCATCCACATTTTATTTTTTAACGTTCTATTGAAACGCTCGCAGATTGATGCCTTCAAATTGCTATACGTTGAGTACATGTTAATATTGTATTTTTTCATAAGCTTTTCAAACTGAGCGTTATAAAATTCTTTTCCACGGTCAACTTGCAAGTTCTTGGGTACACGGCCCTGACATAGTATACATTTAATTGCAGTCGTTGTATCTCTACCGCTCTTGCTTCTCAACGGTATGGCCCAGGCAAATTTGGAGAATATATCGATGACGGTTAGGAGGTACTTATGTTGTGAGTTTTGCCTCGCGTACGATGACATATCTACGATGTCGGCTTGCCACGTTTCTTCCAGACCTCGAATTTCAACGTGTCGACGAGTATAATTTCTTCGTGCAGGCTTATGCAGCTCTCGCACGAGCGTCCATTTTTTGTCATCATTCATGGCGCGGTTAGTCCACACACATCAACGTTCAACATGCGAATGTGTGAAAAAACTATCCTTTTGCTTTATTAATAAATAATTCCAGCCTCACGCAATTCTTCGATAATCGATATGATTTCATTGGAATGCGATGAGTTGCCTGCCGCTTGAGATGCGTGGAGTAATCGAAGACGATCTACAAGCTCATTCGCATTGTCCCAGTAAACATAATCAAATTGCATATTTTTTCTAGCTTTCTTATACTTGGGCATCCCCCGACCCGTACGTGCACGAATTATTTTTGAAATATAAATCTTGAATTTGTGACTGTTTTCACGTCGCACAGCTCCGTCGGGACGATAATATTTTTTATGAGCATTTGTGGCAATGATAATATTCTCATAATTTTTCAAATCCGTCGGTTCGAGAATCCCAACGTTTGGCACTTTTTTAAATAGAAGCTCCGCTAATCCAGCAGTTTTTGCATAATCTTTCTCCCCCACACGAATATGCTGAGAATCGAAATTTATGCGAGAATCGCCAATCATTAGTTTCGCATTCGCAAGAACTCGTACTCCATACGATGTATCCAGGCTTTTCTTTCTACCCATGCGTAATAATATGAGATATTTATTTATCAATTCATTGGCGCGATCCGATGAATAATCTTCATCCTCTTCTTCTTCTTCATCATCATCATCATCTTTGTGGTCATACGCCTCTGTGGAAGGTGATTCTCTGGCATCTTCATACATCTCTGTTGAAGGTGAAGCTCTGGGTGACTTTACTTCTTCTCTCATTTCATTCTTGATTTCCTCCTCCTCCTCCTCCTCCTCCTGCTTCATTGTCGGCATCTCGTTCTTGTGAGAAACGAGCTTTTCTAATGGTGTGACTATCGGCTTAAAGACATCCTTCATCGCCTGATCAGCATTATCTCTGCCCATCTTTATCATTCGATGTTTTCGCCTAATTGCATCACTAGCCTTGACGATTTGCTGCAGCACGTCTTTTTCTTGCAAAAGCTGTTGACGCTTCATGCTGTTGTCAGTTTCACAACACTTGCAATACTGTTTGCATTGGAGCAAAGAACACGTCATTTATTGACTCGCAGGAAAGAATCGAATCCCCGCCTATACCTACCCTCGTTGATACTACTATCCTTGTCAATTGTAAGGAATCCATACTTGCCGGAATTCCAACATTCGGAGCATATATTTTTAAAGTGTGTATATGACATGTCGGTATTGACATGGTCATCGTACACATGTTTGAGGTTCGAATCGTCCTGCTTGAAGAGAACTATGAAATTCGTATTATCGCGTATGAGATGCATAGGAATACGAGCGTATGTTCGAGAAAGATAGAAACAGTCAACGTTCTCATGCCTTCCCATGGAGAAAAAGGCTCTGACGTTGTCTTGTTTCTCGCACGCTATATCGTCAAAGATGAATATCGAGTTTGGTCGTGCTTCGCTCGGTGACACCACTTGTTCATGCTCATTAAATGGATAATATTCGAGATCCTTCACTGGCTTGAGAAATTTTTCGAGTAATTGGTATTTCGGTTGTTTCAGCGACTTTGAATAGAGATAAACGTTTTCGAATCTGAGACCGTTAGGGTGTATTACAAGGGTGAGCAACGCGTTGGTTTTTCCGCAGTTTGAGGGACCGCAGAATACTGCGCGAATCGTATTTGGCAGTAAATCACCATGACGCTTTCGTCCACCATCCCCCCCGCCCCGAATTTGTGTAAATTCATCAAAGTTTATTACCGGCAGCTTTCCACACGGCTTCTTCTTCATCTTTGTCGCGACTGACATAATTTTCATATAAAACGAGCTTTTATATCGATTACCACTTCAGTCGAGGGTCAACCTTCATCATGATTAAACGTCGCGTCAAGTCCGGTAAAGGTCTCCTCAATCGTATGATCAAAAATCTTCCCGTTGAATTGCATTTGCCTGGGTATCAGTATTGCGGACCCGGCACAAAGCTAGCTAAACGTCTTGCACGCGGCGATCCTGGAATAAATCCGTTGGATGCAGCTTGCAAGGAGCACGATATCGCGTATTCGAAAAATCGTGAAAACCTCAAAGCTAGACATTCTGCGGATAAAATATTGCAGGAGAGAGCTTGGCAACGAGTTCGCGCCGGGGACGCTAGTATTGGGGAGAAAGCAAATGCGCTTGCCATAACAGGCATCATGAAAACAAAGAGAAAATTCGGCATGGGGATTAAGAAGAAGAAGAAGAGGGGGACAAAAGTTGTTGGCTTGAAGAAAATTATCGATGCGGCGAGAGAAGCCATGGTTAAGAGTGAAGATTCAAGTGTAATCGCTGCGTCAGCCTTAAAGGGTGCCCGAGCAGCTGTCAAGAGGGTCGCAAGTGGCACGCGCAAAGTGCGTACCCCTCGAGTGTTACCCGTGCCTCGTAAAATCGGTGGCTTCCTACCGTTTCTCGTGCCCATCTTTGCCGGTCTTAGCGCTGCGGGAACGCTAGCCGGTGGCACGGCCAACATAGTCAAAGCGGTCAAGGCCGCTCAAGCAGCGAAACTTGAGCTCGAAGAAAGCAAGCGTCACAATCGAATGATTGAAGCAATAGCATTGGGCAAAGGCGTGCATCTCAAGCCGTACAAACAGGGAATGGGTCTTTTTATCGCGCCAAAAAACTTAAAGTAGAGCTACCTCACCGACCACTCACCGACGCCGATTTACTGAAATACGCCAAAATTATGAAAATCCCCTATTTTCGTGGAGTTTACATGCGAAATCAATTGCCCAAGGGTGGTCCATGGCGACACGAATGTGCCATTGTAAATCTCGATGAGGATATGGGGTCTGGCACACATTGGGTGGCGTACAAAAAAACTGACAATAGAGTCCAGTATTTCGATAGTTCCGGCAATCTTCAACCACCAGCTGAACTTTTAAAATACTTCGGTGTGGGTAGCGTAAATTATAATTACAAGGGGTACCAGAAATACGGTACTTTCGAATGTGGTCATTTGTGTCTCAAGTTTCTCTGTCAACAATTACTACAACGAGGGGGGAAATTTTCTCTATATAAACGTGGATGATAATGCAGAAATCGAGTCAGTTTGTCAAACACCATTATGGATAACAGTCTTACGTTGACCTTATCGGGATCATCGTCTGTGCTCGAGGCTCAATACTTTCCCCCCATTGAACTCGCCCCCCACAAGAGTTATACCCTCGGACTTATCGAACTCCTAACCTACAATTCTATTCCAAATATAGACATTGGACACAACACATTTTACGTTGGCAAGGAAGTTTTTGTCATTCCTACTGGGAGTTATGAAATAGACGACATTACGACATACTTGGAAAAAGAGCTAGCAAAAAAACAAATTAGCATTCGCATTAGGCTCAACCACAATACGCTGCGCAGTGAAATCGAGTGTAATTATGAAATATATTTCACGTCCGCCGATTCTATTGGACGTATGCTAGGATTTGCGCCGCGTAAACTGAGAGCTGGTGAAAAGCATCAATCGGATCATCTAGTGACCATTCTCAAAGTGAACGCCTTGCGTGTCGAATGTAACCTCACAGCAGGCGCCTATATTAACGAGCGAAGAGTACACACAATCCACGAGTTTTTCCCATCCGTACCACCAGGCTATAAAATCATCGAGGTTCCATCGCACGTAATTTATTTACCAATCGCGAGCAAGACGATAGACAATATTCAGCTCCGAATAGTGGATCAGGACGGTGATTTGGTGAACTTTCGCGGTGAAGCAATTACCATACGACTACACATTAAATCGCAATGGGCATAGTCTTTCATAGAGTCTCTTATAAAAAGAATACTCCGTCGAGGAGAGAGGCCAGTAATCGATGGACACGCACGTCGCTAACAACGCAGAACGTGCTGTTTTTGAAGAGATTGGGTCTCCGAATACGTGGAAAAATCGTATAAAAAACTATATAATCTGCATTGCGTGTGTATGTTGTTTGAGATGGAGGCGGAAATAACTGATATCAAAACACCCGTCATCTTCGATGATTCCATCGCGCATTATGAGATTCATGCTCATTAGCCGTATGCATCCACAACCTTTAATAACAGTGATGAAATACGTATTTCCATTCAGCATCAAGACATATGCATACTTCCCAGTCATAGTTTGCTACGCGTATGCGGGCGAGTCACCAAAGCCGATGGTACACTGGCTGCCAATACGCATTTCGCAAATAATGGCATTTGCTATTTGTTCGACGAAGTGAGATATGAGCTCAATGCCATGGAAATAGATCGATGTAAAAATGTGGGCATAACGAGTTCGATGAAGGGATACGCGAGTCAATCCAAGAACTATAAGCTTGAGAATGCCGGCTGGTATGATGCCCGCAGCGGGCACGCTGTCGCAGATTCTGATGGGAATTTTGACGTATGCATACCGCTGAGTATGATCCTCGGTTTCGCTGAAGATTATCAAAAAATTGTTGTAAACGCGAAGCATGAATTGATTCTATTGAGATCGAAGACTGATGATAATGCGATATGGCAAGCCGCGGGCGACGTCGACATTAAATTCACGTTGAAAAAAGTAGAATGGCTCGTACCATACGTGACACTCTCCGATAAATGTAAAATTCAGCTTCTCAAGTTTATCGGTAAAGACACACCGATACCCATGACTTTCCGTTCGTGGGAATTGTACGAATACCCAATGCTCCCCGAGACCTCAAAACACATGTGGGCCGTGAAGACATCTACGCAACTTGAGAAGCCGCGATATGTCATTCTAGCCTTCCAGACTGATCGAAAAATAAGAAAAGCGCAAATGCGAGCAATTTCGATAATTGTGACATCACCGATGTTAAACTCTACCTAAATTCGCAAAGTTATCCCTATGGGAATTTGAATCTGGACATCACAAAGAACCAATATGCGCTTCTCTATCAAATGTATGCAAACTTTCAATATTCGTACTACAATAGAGAGCCCGAACCATGTTTGAAAAAATTGGATTTCATAAAGTATGCTCCTCTCCTTGTCATTGATTGCTCGAAGCAGAACGATTCTCTCAAATCCGGCCCCGTTGACGTACGCATCGAATTTGAATCAAAGACCAATATTCCCGCCAATACTTCCGCATACTGTCTCATTCTCCATGATCGTATTGTCGAGTACAATCCGATAGGTGGTGGCGTCAGAAAGTTGATATAAAAAAATGAAGGTCGCGCGCCACCTCAGTCATCATCATGGAGTTCATCGTTGTCGTGCAAGGCTTCAAGCGACCGATCAACCAATTCGTCCCAAAGGAAATATCAATTGTCGAGGTGACGAGTGTTGACAGCAAGCCTCTGACGTTGCTCTTCGAACCACCGTACGTCTGGCACTCTCTGCCCGCAAAGTACAAGAGTACGAATATGTGGTTGGAACGCAATTACCATGGTTTGCGATGGGAAGATGGCGACTTTCCACACGACACGATCCCCATGTTCATTCGATCAATCTCGAATCGTCTACATCAAGGGATTGGAGAAATCGCTGTGGTTGAAGACATTCACCGACCAAGCAACGGAGATTATCGAACTGGAGACTCTGAACTGCCCATCGTTGCACAAACTTGCGTCAAAAGAGCTACGAAACAACGGATGTCCCTACCATACGACTCTCGACCCGAAATTCAAGTGTGCCTATGAAAATGTTAAATGTCTGGAAAAATGGTTGAAAGAGGATATGGGAAAACAAATTTTTTTATTCATTACATGTGTTTTTCTTCTTATTTACACAAACTTTCTCCAAATAGCTGGGGGGCTTCGTAGATTTCTTCTTCTCGTCAGATCTCTAGGCGCAGCTTCTGGATCAAGCGCTTTGGTGAAACACACATGTCTGCTGCTGGTGGCAAAATCGTCCGTCATCCACGTTGACAAAGTTCGCTGGTCCGGATTTTCTCTGCCGACATCGTCCGACCCTCGGTGAATTCGAGACCCCACAGCGACTCGGTGAATTTGAGACCCCACAGCGACTCGGGCGACAAGTTTCTTCACTTTTTTTCTTCACTCGCAATTCACTTGATGTCAATCGTCACCGCGATCGCGAGGTTCGCTCGACACATTTTTGAATTCCATGCCGTGAAACTTTCCACCGATGTACACCATGCAGAGATCGCCTTTGTACGCTGCTGCCAACATCGTCTGAAATGTTGCTGGACTCGCTTCAAGCACCTTGCTGATCCTCGTCGGTAGAAACACGGTGAATTCGTTGCGGATGTCGATCACGAACTTTTTTCCATATTTGGTGTTCACTTCCCGTATATTGGTGATGGGATATTCCGACTCGGCTGTCAGCTCGTTCAGTTTTTTCGCCGGGAGAAAATCGGCATATTTGCCAACCTTATTGATCCCCTCCATTTTTCACTTGCCGTTCGTCTGATTGTTCGAAGCCGTCTTCATGAGATTATATACTCACTCCCCTCCACCACACCCACCACTCGCACTCCTCGACCAATAACGAGGAGGGAGAGATTTTACGGACGTTAGCTCTTCCATGGCTCCAAATTCACTTTTTTTCAAACATTATCGCCAGCTAATGAAGACCACGAGTCTATTTCTCCTTTCAATTGTCGAATGTTATTCAACAATCTCTCGATGCGCACTTTTAATTCACGTCTCTTGCACGATTCTCCGTGCCGCATGACTTCAATGGCAACTTCTCGACAAGAGCTTGGTGGTCTATTTTTTCCGTGAGTCGCCCACAGCCCCGTATCGCCCGGGATGAACATTATCATTAAATGCTTCACTCCCTTTGATCTTTGGAACTTCGTAGGGGGATGGGGGACTTTTTTTTCGATGTTCATCTTCAGCAAACTTCTTCAAATTTTGAGAAACCGGATTTTTCGAATCTCTGAAGTGACTCATGTTGACGGAGGGGGGGTTAGATGCTATACTGGCAAATAGTTTTATAGATACGCTCCACTTATAGCCCCCTAGTGACCACGTTTATCGCATAGCTTTGATTGTGTGAGTGTGTGTGTGTGTGTGCGTGTGTGTGTGTGTGTGTGTGTGCATGAAAATGGCACGTGCAGTCGCATGGTTCGACACGATATTATAAACAGCAGTCTTTTAACACTGATCTGTTTCCCGTGATCGCACTTGAGAGCGAGACTCCTTTGTCAAGCGCCGAAAAGTGTCCAATGACAATAAACAATGCGTAGAAAAAATCTGACGAAATCCCCCCCCCCCCCCTTTGCCTCCGTCGGGATAAACAAATTCTCAGATTTGATATTCGCTGACAGGTTTACATTTGATAAACAATGCGTAGAAAAAATGTCACGAAATTCGGCGGCCATATTGACCTCCTTTCACTCGTCCGCCGCTGCCGGGATAAACAAATTCTGAGAAAAGTCATTCGCTGACAGGTTTCAACACGTCGCAAAGCTGTCGCGCGGCGGGGGGGGGGGGGGGGGGGGGTCGCTTTGGCACGGCGTCCGATGACTCACCTCCCACAAATGTTTAAACAATTTTTCTGAAAAATTAGACCCCCCACTCTTCCTCCCGCCCCTCCTTCTGGCGGGGGAAGGGGGGGGGGTCCCTTTGACACGGCGCCCAACGACTCACCACCCACAAATGTTTAAACAATCTTTCTGAGAAATTAGACCCACCACTCTTCCTCCCGCCCCTCCTTCTGGCGCGAGGGGGGGGGGGGGGGGCTCCCTATTATTACAAAGCACCACAACTCTTTGTCAGTCATTGCGCGGCCTCACCGGCAGTCGGACGTCTCCGTGCCCCCCTATTCGTGAGGGGGGCCACCATCAGCCGGTAACCAAGGGAGCCTTACTATCGACCGGTAAGTATCGACAGTCGATAAAGGTGCGGGGGCTCTGACAAAATCCTACCCGACCATCCGAACCTGACTTAGCTCGGACATGAACCAATGGTTCGTGTTTTGGCTAACTCAGTCGGTACGAATGCCGGTAGTAGAAATCTGGTCAGTCCTCCCGCACCTAACATCTACTGTTTTCCCATAGTTGAGAGGAGGCTAATAGGCCTGTAACTGCTCGGCTCGTTTTTATTTTTGCCTGGTTTTAAAATTGGTTTGACGTTTGCGGTTTTCCACTGGGACGGAAAGTAAGAGAGTTTAAAGCAGGCATTTATTATATGTGTGAGTTGCACTATTACTTTGCGGGTAAGATTTTTAAGTATAATATTTTGGATTTTGTCAATACCTGGTGCTTTTTTTGACGGTAACTTAATTATTTCCTTAGTGATTTCCCTAGGGGATGTCATGTACTTGATCCAGTCACTGTGCATATTATTATTTACTAGGAAATGTTCTACTCCTTCCGTTACTTCAGCCTGTTCACGCGTATTGATTATGGTATCTATGTTGTGGACTCTTTCGTATTGAGCTGCAAGCATGTTGGCCTTTTCTTCAGCTGTTATTGCTTCTATGTTCTGACTTTAGAGAGTAGAGACTGGGTGAAACTCTTTCTTAAAGATTTTTGTCATTCGCCATAGTGAGTTGTCATGTGGGTTTAATTTCTTTAGTTTTTTAGTCCATAAGTTATTTCTGTGCCGTGCAATTTCGGCTCTTATTTCATTTTTTTCTCATTTTGTTTCTTACAGAGATTAGGTGCAATATATGATTTGGTAAGTTATCTCGGGCTTGCTGGTAAGTTCTGCCAGGTATTGTTTTTTCAATACAGTGTTGCATTTTGCTAGTGAGCCTTTGAACTTCTTGATCAATTTTTTCGGGGGTCGTAATGACAGGGTCGATCTCAATTTTTTCGATCAATTGATCGAGAAAACGGGCGCCCTAACTGCCCGAGCGCCCGTATACCTGCTCGACACTCCACTACGTTCAGTGCTGTATCTTTGGAAATATTTCGAATTGGGCTATAAAACTTTGTCTAGACATTCTTAGATACATCAGGAATAGATTTAAGCAATAAAAAAAAAATCGATTTTTTGGACCTTCTAATTCAGGATCCGGCCTTAAGACGAGTCTAGCCCCCGCCAGTATAGCTCCGTCCCACTCTCCGAATTGGTGTCGAACACTGTACGCATGTGTAGGGAGTGAGAGGGAGTTAAGATGAAAATTAGCCGTATTTCAATTCAAATGATTGAGTCGGTAATGCTGACTGCTGTTGTTGTCGGTAAATCGTCTTAGCAGGTATCTCTCGAACATGCCGGCCGCCTTGGAACCATCAGAATGTAGGTTTCCAAATGAACGACTCGATGTAGTTGATCATTAGGTGGACGATTGCACGGGAAGCGGGCAGATCGTCGAAAAGGCTCGTTGAATGATGCCGGCCGATGTGCGAATTTCGGCGACTCGTGAGATTCCGTCCTTTGCCGGAAACAGACGTGTAACTCTGCCCATTCTGTACCGCAAGGGCGGAAGGTTATTTTCCTTTATCAAAACCAGACTGCCTTGAGCAATGCCTCCGTTATCGACTTTCCACCTGGTACGTTGTTGAAGCTTGGACACGTATTCCTTGGACCAACGTTGCCAGAAATGCTGCCGGAGTTGCTTCACTCGGTCATAGCGTCCCAGTTTTGTAGGCGTGAATGCCGTTAGGTCAGCGCAAGCTGGGCAGTTAACGGACGGCCAATCAAAAAATGTGCTGGAGTCACAGGAAGATAATCGTCTGGATCTGAAGACAAAGGCGACAATGGGCGAGAGTTCAGGACGGCTTCAATTTGAGTTAGTATCGTGCTGAACTCCTCGTACGTTAACATTGCATTGCCTAGCACACGTCTTAAATGGTACTTACAGGACTTGATTTGAAATGAGGAGCGTAAGGAGGTATATACGTGAAACGAATTTGACTATCACTGGCGAAGGCCGAGATGTCTTTAGCCTTTTAAAAAATAACGAATAGGTCCTTTTCAGCGCCAACGAAATTTCTCCCATTATCCGAAAAGATTTGATATGGCTTGCCACGACGCGTCATGAAACGTTTTAACGCCAAGAGATAATCCTGTGTCGTTAAACCGCCAACCAACTCTAAATGCACAGCTCGGGTGGTGAAACAGATAAATAAACAAATATACGCTTTAACTAGCTTAGCACCTCGGCCTTTGCGATTTAATCTGAACACCGGTCCAGCATAATCTACACCACTTCGCATGAAAGAGAAACTTGGTTCTAATCTTTCCGATGGCAAATTTCCCATAATCGGATTTAAGGTCTTTCCCTTGATACGAGCACGTACAACGCAATTGTGCACTACTTGTCTGGCTAAGTTGCGAGCTCCTAGCACCCACCACCTTTCACGCATGGTATACACCAGAAGTTGTGGTTCCGCGTGTAGTAATTGATTATGTTCATATTCGCACAGCAACCTTGTAAAGCGATGTTCACCATACAACAATGCGGGATGTTTTTTCTCGAAACTAAAATCATTCGCATTGCATAACCTAACTCCTACACGAATAATACCCTTTTGATCTACGAATATATTTAGACCCGATATTTTATTGATGAATTTATTGGGTTCTGTGCTTATCGGTAAATTCCTTTCGAGATTATGATATTCTTTATTAAACGATTGTTGTTGCACGTACGCGTCAACATGGTAAGTGAACGATCCAGCTCATCTGCGACCAATACTCCAGTTCTGCGATTTTGACTGCAAGCGTTCGTAGGCACTCACACGTTATCTATAAATCGCAGTACATACATGTATGCACCGGCGCGTCGTAAACGAATAAATGACGAGAAGCGATCAAAGTCAAATAATTGGCTTGCATTTGAAGAAAGCAAATTTACGGAGTGAGATTTAACCTCGGGCAATTCGGTGTGAATGAGTTCTCCATTACTATTCGACCAATCACTACTAGGCTATCGTAAAAATGCAGGGCCGCACCACCAATGATTATTGGTATCGTATCTTAAAGACTGGAGAGTAGCGTCTCTCGTTATGAGGTCGGCGGGGTTTTCTGTGCTCTTTAAATGCCGCCAAATTGTTTCGTCACTTAATTAATTTATTTGTACAACTCGATTTTGTACAAAAGTTTTAAGTGAGTGTGGAGACATACGTTGCCATCCCTGTACTATTGTCGAATCAGTCCATAGATAGGCTTTATTGAACGTTAAACGAAGTGAGCTTTTTATTTTTCTATACATGGTAATTTTGCAACTACCAATGACCCGCATAACTCCAGTCTCGGGATGCTAACGGGCTTTATTGGTGCTAATTTACTTTTTGCATACAATAAATGTACAGCCATAGGAAGTTCCCAATTTTCGTAACAAGATCGAATATATGCACAGGCACCATAGGCGTTTTGAGACGCATCAGTAAATATGTGAAGTTCTTTATGTTGCGAATTTACCGTTGTTACATAACGAGGGACCTTTATATCTCGTAAATATTGCAAATTCGAAATGATTTTTTTCCACGTGGTTGCAACATTACGGGAACTTCCTCATGCCAATCCAATTTGTGAAGCCACAGATTTTGTAATAAGGCCCTTGCGGTGATTACTATGGGAGCCAACAAGCCTAATGGATCGTAAACTTGTAAGATGACTGATAATATTATACGCTTATTACATACCGAATTACTTTCCGTGAATTTAGTGGTGAAATGCAATTCGTCATTTTCTGCGGACCAGCCTAACCCCAACGTTTTTAAAAAATGATTTTCGCCTATAGTCAAGTTCTTAGTACTTTCAGGACACGTATTGTGATTGAATGTCCATTTATGTAACGGAAAACAACCTCTACGTAATACTTCAGCCGTTTTGTTACATAAATCTGTCAACGAATCAAGATCATCGTGACCAGTAATCAAGTCATCGACGTAAAAATCTTCATGAATCGTTTTCGCGACGAGATCATAATTACATTCCTGTGCTAATTGGTGCAGACACCGCATACTGAGAAAGGTTGCGGACGCTGCGCCATAGGTCAGAGTATTTAAACGATATAATTGCAAAGGAGCTCGTCGATTTTGTCTCCATAATATCAACTGTAAGTTACGTTGATCAGATTGCATCAAAATTTGTCTGAACATTTTTTCAATATCGGCACACACCACAAATTTATATTGTCTGAATCGAAGCAAAATTGAATATATGTCATTTTGAAGTGGTGGACCGATGTGTTGTATATCATTTAACGATTTATTCGTGGATGTATTTGCGCTTGCGTCGAATACAACCCGTAATTTAGTCGTGATACTGTTTTCGCGATAAACACCGTGATGTGGCAAAATGTAACACGGTTTACTTTAATTGTCGACATTTTCTGACATCGAAGACATGTGACCTAGGGCCTCATATTCTCGCAAGAAATCGCAATATAGTTGTTTGTATTGAGGTAAGCAGAGCTGTTCAAACTGGGCACCCGAGTGTGTTAGTGTATTAGTCGTCCGCGCTGAACGACGTAGCGCCGCCGTTGACGAATACAAAGGCGCAAATTCATTTGGGGGTCAGTTGGTACGAGCGGGCCCTCATTTCAGTCTTATTAGAGCCGCGGTTCGAACAGTACAAAAAAAACGGTAAACGATAAACTGTGAATGCACTATTGTGTGGTGAAAAGTAATAATTTGACAAAAGATGAATTCGTCAGACGACGAGGGTGGAAAGGTAAGAAGAATAATCTTTAAATATTGCGAATTTAATGTGGAAAAAGAAAGATGTAAATGGTGCCCAGTCTTGATAAGAAACAGACAATTACAGTCCTTAGCCGGAATCCACCTTACATGTTTAATGATTTGTTATTTTATTTTATGCTTTCCTTTAGTTAGTAAGATTATTTAAAAATAACGAATGCCAGTTTACAATACTAAAACGAAATATTAAGTAAAAAAAGTTCATCAACCATATATTTAATAAATACTGTAAATAAAAATTTATAAATCAAATTAAAAAAATAGAACCATTAAAAAGCGAAGAGAAAGTCACATTAGTTTCTTTATTTAATATCGTTCGAATTGACTACAATTTTCTATCTGTAATAGAAAAAGGATGGTAAAATTATTTCGTACACGAGGACAGATCTGGCCAACCCTTGCCCCGATGTGTGTCTTATCTGGTTCAAGACGGGCCCAAACCGGCCGCCAAGATAATAATTAAAAAACCAATTGTCCAATAAATAATTAAGTTCCCGATTCTTTTTTTCGTTTTAAACAAATTCCTAGATTTTTCAAAATCCATACGAATTTTTTCAATTATTTTTACGTTCTTGAAAAAAAATTGAAATTTTGAAAAACGAACGAAACATAACGAATTTTGGATATGATCTTGTAACAAAAGATTCCATATCATACTTGAGAATATTCCGGGCACTTAGATTAATAGTTGCACGGTATAGCATAGTTTTTCGAAAACCGTCTTTTGAAAAATTTAAGGATATTCTGAAAAGTTAAAGTGTATTTAGAAATATTAATGAATTCGCTTATTACGAAAAAAAATTAATATTTCGTCTACTTATGGGACAATTTTTTTCCCAATTTATTATCAAATGTTTAGCCATATTTTAATGCAAAATCAATGTTCCTTTTCCATGTTTTTATTTTTTCATAAATAATATCATTTTTCTAAAATATAGGTTACGGAGAAGAAGGGATTCACAATTGTCTTCTTCATAAAAGAAAAAAGAAGAGGCAAAATTATCATAGAACTTGTACCAAATTCATGGTTGATTCAAGAGAAAGATGACGATTGGCTATGTTACTTCTCATCTAAACAGGTGGATGTATCCGCGCTTATTAAACAAGGGAAGCCACTGGCATCAGAATGGAAATTATTTGATGTCAAATATATAAAAAGTGCAGGTATATCTATATATTATAACTATAGCTTAAATAATTATTACTCGCATCTTTGTCTAATGAACGTGTTTCGATGTGTGCGTCGTCGAGTATGTCGCGA
The DNA here is from genome assembly GCA_963932345.1 of Ophion ventricosus. NCBI lineage: Eukaryota > Metazoa > Arthropoda > Insecta > Hymenoptera > Ichneumonidae > Ophion > Ophion ventricosus. The sequence goes on from OZ010719.1 coordinate 22,902,950, forward strand.
TTATTCGGTGCAGTAATTAGCGTCGGGATTTCGAGTTTTTCTTTGGCCTAAAAATCTGAATGAGGTTAGGGAAGGTTTTTGCTGGATTATTAATTGGTATATTTGATATTTTTCTGTTCCAGTATTTGTTAACGGAGAATGCGAATTCCTGTTTCAACGCCGCTCGGATTATATGAAGAATTCTAGTGAGTGATCTCAGAATCTCGTCGTTGTCCGTATCAAATTGTCTACGCAGCCGGTGCATGTGAGTTAGTATCAAACTTTTTCGTTTGCGCAGCTTTTCGATTCTTTTGTTGTTGTATATTTCTGTAGAATTGAAGTTCCTTCTTTTTGGGGCTGATTGATTTAATGCTGTTGTTATTTGTCCGTTCATTAATTCTAAATAATTTTCAATTTTAATGTTGCTGAGGTTTGTATTGTTGGGTGTAGTGGGAGCGGACTCATTGCTTAATAAATTATTGAACTTTTTACAGTCTGTTTTGTGGAGCATTAGCCGGTGTTCTCTGTTTGCCCGTTCGAGTTCGACTGACATATTGGAGGTGTTTGCGATTTCTATGCTGATGGCATTGTGGTCGCTGTTGTAAGGAATGGAGCGTAACTCGTTTGAGTTGCCGATTGTGCTTATCGCTAGTCGACAGTCGGCTATGCAAATATCGAGGTAAGAATTGCCGCTTGGAAACGAACGAAGGTCTGGAGTGAAAAGTTTTTCCTTATATTCAATTTTGTTTGCGTCGAGCCAGAAGTCTTGAAATATACCTCGGGGGTTGTTTACTTGATTTTTCCAATTTGTATGTTTGGCGTTCAGGTCTCCAGCGAGAATGTAATAATTTTGATTGTTATTGAGTTTTAGCGCTTCAAAAATGTAATGCCATTCCTGATGGAATTCTCTTTTATTGTTTCCAGGTGCGTATGCCGTTATTATGAAGAGATCATTGTTTCGAGGCAAGCGTAGTTTGAAGATGGAGACTTCTAGCACGAAAAACTTTTTCAGATGAGGTAAATAAATATTTGTAAATTTTATGTGGTTCCTTATTAATATGGCAGTGCCTCCTCCTTGTGTGCTATTTGGACGGTCGTTTCTTATTAAATTATTTTCTTGAAAACTGATTTTGTAACGTTTGCTGAGTTTCGTTTCGTTTACCAGAACTATATCTGGGTTGTGTTTTTTTGTCAAGTGTAATAAAGTATCCCTACGCTGATTTTGTATCACTGAGTTGATATTAATCAATATCAATTTGATGTTCCAAGGCGCTCTATTCATTGTGCCCGCTAATTATATTTAAGGCTGAACAAATTGTATGAACTAATTTTGAATTTTTTGAGACTTCGTTTTTAATCAAATTAATTTCTTTGACTAGACCTGCGAGTACAACTTTTTTTATTTCTTCTGCGACGGTGGTCCATTGCAATGCGGCGTTCTTGTTTCGTTGAAGATGCGGAGAAGGCTGAAACGTATTTGGGAATGGGACGTGCTGTGACTGATGTGCACTCCCAGACTGCGGTCCTTTGACGATCCGTGCAAAGTCTATGTTCGGCTGAATGAATCTGTGTAAAGACTGTGACTTCGAGATTTTTGTTGCCTTCTGTTGTTGGATCTTGGTTCTCAGTCAGTCTCGGTGTTGAACAATTTTTGGGCATCCTCTGTAAGATGCTTGGTGTCCGTATGTGTGGCAGTTGACGCAATACAACCGGTTGTTCTCTACCTGTTGGTTTTTTCGATGGAGCACTCCCCTGGCAGGTGATTATCATTGCACTTTACGCAGCGATAATTCATTTTGCAGTTCGCTGCGGAGTGGCCCATCCTTTGGCATCGTCGGCATTGGATGGTCTCCGTCTTCTTCAATTTTTCCCATCGAACCGCTTGGTACTCAACGAATTTGATAGAATTCAGTCTCGATGCTACGCTGTCGGCTGATAACTGTACCAAGAATATTGGCAGTGTTGTATTGTTTTTTCGAGAGTTGGACGTGGAGAAACGTTGAACTTTGACTATCTCAATTCCTGGAGTGTTGAGTGATTTTAGGTCTGATTCGATTTCGTCTGTCGAAAAACTATTGTTGATTCCTTTTAACAGGTAAGATTGTGGCTTTAGGTTTTTCGGCGTAAATGTGTAATATTTCGTGTTGACTTCTTCTAGGGTTTGCTGCACTTTATCATAATCCTCGTGGTTGTGGATGTAGATAACGTGATCCCCGGATCTGAAGCTTTTCAGGTGAAAATTCTTTATTTTTGAGTACTTGGCGCATAGTCGCGTTGTATCTTTTGTTTGTTGGTCCGAGATGAAGATCGGTGGCAATTTCGGATATTTTTTGCGGGTTGTCCTGATGCTCGGCTGAGGATCCTTGGAGGGGACCGCTATGGACGTGTCAGCTGGCTTTCGCAAGTGTATGTTATTCTCGCTTATATTTGTACTGTCTCTGTTGGTGTTGCGGTCGAGTGTATTCTTGCGTTTGATTTGGTAGAGGATGTCTTCTTTATGCGCAGTCGGTGATCGTGTTTCGACAAGGTCGCTGTCCGTGTATACGAGTAGAGGTGCGAATCTATTCCTCGATTCGAAGAACACTTCCCTTGTGTTGGATTTTTTTCTCTCGGGTTTTTGAATTTATACCTCCGGGTTGCTTTTGTAGTCGTGATATTTGCTCATTAAGTGCTTTGTTTTCTTCAAGGAGATTTTTCGCCGTTGAATCTTGCGTGTTATTCAGTGCTTCGATGTGCGATCGAGTTTGAAATTTTCTTATTTCGTCAGGTATTTGAATTCCGTACGTGGATCGAGACTCAATTTGCTGGTTTTCTGCTTCCATGTCTTCAGATTGATTTGTAGATTATGTATGTCGACGATTCGCCGATGACAAACATGGGTGCGGGTTTAGCCGACGGCGTTTTTCCTTTTTTTCGGTGTCGGTTGTGATTTTTCTTTCCCTTCCAGGAGAAGAATGGTTTGCACCATCTTTTTTCGATCACTTTCGTCCATCGAATTTAGAGTTTGCGCGGATGGAGCCCATGGGTTGCTTGTGATACCTGCGATACTTATGGTTTTTTCTGTAGATATGCCGTGGCTCTTTTTTTTAGCCTCTTGCGAGGCTGTGACTTCTGGAGTACTTTTTGACACTATGTGTATTGTTTTATCGTGTACTTTAAAAACGACTTTGTGTGTGTTTTTTTTAATTTTACTTATTGTCTTTAATAGTAGTGTGTCAAGGAGAGCTACACTACCGCGACGAAGGTGAGAGCGTCCGAACGCGCCCACGGTCTGTCGCGAACTGGCGATAACTGGTGCTCTCAGCGTGGTATGGTCCTTGGCTGATATTATACTGTATTAACTTTTACGCCAAATCAGTTTTACAGAAATAATGAAATCGTTATGGTTAAAAATATAATGAAGTAATAAGAAGAAAAAGATTATGTATATGTCTTTACGACCAGCTTATCCATAGTGTGCAGTTACAGTAGGTATAAGTAGTACCAATTCTTTTGGAGTATTCATATCGGAGTCGTATGGTTGACGAAAAAAATGTTTATGGTGATTTCTCAGTGAATATTATTAATAGATGAAAACCGCAAACATAAAACCGAATCCGAGTAAGTAAAAATGACCTAAATAACCTGAGAAAGGTCATTTCGGAACAAAAATAAGTGAAACAGGACATACAAATTTGTAAAAAAAAAATGAATCCCAACGGCACGCGGTGTTCCCAAGCCGTCACCCATCCGAGTACTGACCGCGCCCAATGCTGCTTAACTTCAGTGATCGTACGAGAACTGGTGCTTTTTTTTTTTTTTTTTTTTAGATCTGTTTATTCAAGAAGGCACATGTGACAGGTAACAAAGTAATATAATCATTAAACAGTGTGACAATAAAGAACTATAATTATATAGACAAAATGGCCCCAGGGCTCTCACAGTCATGTTCCGTATCATATAATATATGTAATAATATTATATTATTTTTATTCCGTTCGAGAGGTAAGTAGGATACTCGTCTCCGTCGACTAATACAAGCTTTGGTATGAAGCGCAGAAAGCCTAGGCCAAGAAAACTGCACTGTCCGTAATAAAACTAATTTGACTAAACTATGTTAACTATGCTAACTAAAACTAAGGTATATATACATATTTTACAAGCATGAAAGATTTAACAAATATCTTGTTAACTGTAATTTATGAATGCTCCGTCTCAAGCTTAGAAATTAATCAGTCTTCCAGCCACCAGTATCTTTTGATGTTTGTTCGGTGCTTATCTTTGCGATCCTTATCTGGTAATGACATTGAGTACCTCCATAGAATATTGCCGGTTCTACTGTTTAGATTTGGCAGGTATTTTATTTTTGTGTTCCCCGATTTTCGATAGGTATGATATATTATCGGCACATTTTTATTATCTTGTAAGTAGCCATTTCGATCCAGGTAGAGGAATGCTTCTGGTGGTATATATCCAGTCTTTAGCGATGATGACAAGTATAGGGGGTTAGGATATGCGGATCCGTATATCAGACTATTACTCAGGACTGATCTAGTATTTGCGAAATGATCTCTGATAAGTTTCAGTATATGCATGTCGATTTTTGTGATTTTTGCTTCATTATATAATTTTTTGTTGCTGATATAGTAGAATAAATTTGTTTTTGCCGATCTATATTTCCCCACGCATGTTCTAATACATTTTCTTTCGAAGATCCTTACTTTTTCCATGGTTGATGCGCTCAGGTTGTACCAAACTGAGCAGCCGTAAGTGATAATAGGCCGAATTAACGTTAGATACGCAGTAATTTTTACCTTAGAGTCGAGGTATTTGTTGTAAAATAGTCTACTAAGCGCAAAAAATGCATTTTTTGCTTTTTGTAATTATGCTTGTATATGTTTGGTAAACGTCAAAAACTGATCTATATGTATGCCCAGGTATTTTACTAGGGTTTTGTGTTCAATCACTTCTTCGTTGTTATCAGGATCTTTGAGGGCAAACCGTTTCCAGTGTCTTTTTGTGTCTCTATTACTTTCACTGAGTCTCGGTCTAAAGAGAATTGATTCGCATTTTTTGGCATTAATTTTGCGTTTCCACGAATCGCTATAAAATTTAATTTGATTAAAGGCCTCCCGAAATTTTACGTTAATAATCGAAGGATTACTGTCTATGATATATACTATAAGATCATCTGCGAAAGCTATAGCTTTTTTGATTGGTGTGCTATTAAAATCAAATAGATTGAGAATGTCACTGTTGTAAATATTAAATAATATTGGCGAGTTTACTGTGCCTTGTTGCTACCCATTTCTTACAAGGAATAATTTGCTTGTTTCACCCGATGTATCAGTTACCACGAAACTTCTACCAGTTATCATGCTGTGGACCATTTTAATCGGGCGTCTCGGGAATTTTTTTTCGCCAGTTTGTGAATTAATCCCTCGGTCCACACGGTATCGAAAGCTTTTTCGAGGTCGATCAGACATGCACCTACACATTGTTTATTGTTCAGTGCCCAGCAAATATCAGACGAAAGTCTCGTTATTGCATGCAGGGTTGAATGTTTATATCGGAACCCGAATTGACTCTCTGAGATAACATCATTTTGTGCACAGAAAATTGTTATGTTCTGATTTAATACGGCTTCGAAGATTTTACTAATGCTCGGAAGTAAACTGATGGGTCTGAAGTTTGAAGGGTCTGATACATTATTTCCTTTCTTTTTTAGTGCAATGACCTTAGCTGCTTTCCAACTTTCCGGAAAGTGTTTATTGTTAAGGATATTATTGAAGAGAATGCTATAATTTTTTTATCATATTGGGAGGAATTTGTTTAAGAGCTACATTAGGAATATTGTCATTTCCCGAGGACTTTTTGGTGTTCATTTTTTTGAAAATTTCTAGAAGCTTATAATATGATGTGAAATAAAAAGGAGTGTCGATATCGGTAGGCTCGTCACTTTTGTTATTTTCTGAAAATGTAGTTATTGTAAGTTTTTGTTCGGAATCGAGGTTTATTTCTTGTCTGAGTTCTTCAGTTACGTTATTTACGATTCTACATAGGTTCTCTTTGCCCATATTTATGTTTTCTGTATATACGCTGGCAAAGTGTGCTCCAATGACGTTTAATTTTTCTCTATTATTCGTAACCAAATAGTTATTGTTCGCGTCTTTAGTGAGTGAGTCTGCAATGATATCTGCGTCATCAAGAAGATTTGCTTTTAATTGAGGTATTGTTAGTGTGGGCATGGACAGTGACTGCTTTGGACAGAAAATTTGGTTAAGTTGTGGGAACATGTTTTTTGGGTCATTGGATGGTATGCCAGCTATTTTATTTTGCCAGTATTTATTTACGGAGGCTGCGAATTGCTGTTTTAACACGGCTCGAACAGTCTTTAAAGTTCTCGTTAGGCTAATAAGCAAGACCTCGTTTCGATTATCGAATAGTCTTCTGAGTCTATGAATATGGGTTAATATTGTACTTTCTTGTTTTTGTAGTCTTACTATAAAATCGTTACTGAAGCACTGGGTTGAGTTGTTATTTTTTTGCTTGGGGACCGATTTATTCAGGGCTATTGATATTTCTTTGTTTAGTGTAAATAAGTATTGTTCTATTTCCTGGTTGTCAAGGTTTCGAGTGTTTGGTACTTTTGTACTATCGTCTGTATTTAGGAGCTGCTTGAATTTATTCCAATCTGCTTTATGCAGCTGGAGTAATTCTTTGCCTTTTTGTGTTTCTATATATATGGGTGTTTTGCCAATATTTTCTATATACAGGGTGATTCATAATAACCTGTACACCCGGAACTGGCGGGTTCAGACGGGTCCCCCGAGTCTAACTGTCAAGGCTTTTTTTTTTCCTTCCAATAGTTTTCAAATGGGAGCGATTAGAATTTTGGCGTTCGAAGGATTGTTGTAGTCTGCCCTTAACGACGACGCCACTCGAGCGCTGAGTCTGAGTGCGAGAAACGTAGCAGACTACGAGCAAAGTAGATAGGCGTCTGTCTCGCTTGCCCGGTGAATTTGACGTTTCGTGTATCGTCTGATATTTTTTTCTGTCATCGTAGGTACGCAAGTTCAGAGAGCGAGTTGAGCGGCACGAAATCGAGCGGCTGAGCGTGCTTTGTTTTTCCGGATGTCTTCAATTCCTATGTGTCGGAATTTCATTCGCTTTGATTTAATTAGCGTCTGACGGTGCTGCGAGAACGTTAATAGGGCATCGTTGAGGGAAAAAAGATAAAATCGAGGCTCGGAGTGGTTCTTGAGTCATCACTTGAACATTACGGATTTATCTGGACCGAGTCCGTCTCCGATTTTATCTTACTTCCGGTTAGACTGCGTCAGGAAGTCTGACGGTGCTGCGAGAATGTTAATAGGGCATCGTTGAGGGAAAAAAGATAAAATCGAGGCTCGGAGTGGTTCTTGAGTCATCACTCGAACATTCCGAATATATCTGGACCGAGTCCGTGTCCGATTTTATCTTACTTCCGGTAAGACTGCGTCAGGAAGTCTAATGGTGCTGCGAGAATGGTGATACGCGCGATGTTGACGAAAAAAGATAAAATCGAGGCACGGAGTGGTTCTTGAGTCATCACTCGAACATTCCGGATATAACTGGACTGAGTCCGTCTCCGATTTTATCTTACTTCCGGGTAGATTGCGTACCTTTTGTCAAGGCCAAAATTGCGCAAAAATAAAAAAGGATGAGAGAGGAGATAGATTTTGATTAATGAGAGATAGACTCGATAACAGACGCTAATTGAATCAAAGCGAATGAAATTGCGACAAATAGGAATTGAAGACATCCGGAAAAACAAAGCACGCTCAGCCGCTCGATTTCGTACCGCTCAACTCGCTCTCTGAACTTGCGTACCTACGATGACAGAAAAAAATATCAGACGATACACGAAACGTCAAATTCACCGGGCAAGCGAGACAGACGCCTATCTACTTTGCTCGTAGTCTGCTACGTTTCTCGCACTCAGACTCAGCGCTCGAGTGGCGTCGTCGTTAAGGGCAGACTACAACAATCCTTCGAACGCCAAAATTCTAATCGCTCCCATTTGAAAACTATTGGAAGGAAAAAAAAAAGCCTTGACAGTTAGACTCGGGGGACCCGTCTGAACCCGCCAGTTCCGGGTGTACAGGTTATTATGAATCACCCTGTATATTCTAATCGCGTTATGATCACTATCATAAGGTATCGTTTCAGTCTCATTATTGTTTGCTGGAGAAGTTAGAGATATTCTGCAATCCGCTATGCAAAGGTCGAGATAAAAATTTCCTCTGGGGAAAGAAGGAATATCAGAACTAGATATTTTCGCCTTGTATTCTATTTTATTGTCATCTAGCCATTGATTTAAAAAGACCCCTCGAGGATTGTTTACGGGATTTTTCCATTCTGCATGTTTTACATTCAAGTCACCTGCTAAAATATAGTAATTCTCGGGATTGCTAAGATTTAATGTATCGAATACATTATGGAATTCATTGTGAAATATTCTCTTGTTGTTGCCTGGTGCGTATGCTGCTATTATGAAGAGATTATTTTGCCGTGGTAAAGAAAATTTGACTATTGAAGTTTCTAGTACTGTCGAGTTGGAGAGTTGACGAATTTCTATGCGTGTGAATTTCAATGGTTTTTTAAAATTAATATTGCGGTCCCGCCCCCCAGTTTACTATTGGGTCGATCAGATCTTAAGAAATTGTAATCTTGAAAATTTATTTTATATCTTTCACTCAATTTTGTTTCATTAATGAGAACAACCTCAAGACTATATTTCTTGGTTAGATTTATTAAGTTGTCTCTACGTTGATTCTGTATTAATGAGTTGACATTGATCGATATTATTTAAAACTTTTGGAATCTAATAGATTCCATTCGGGGCTTCGATCTGGAGTCTCGAGCAGATTTGATCGATTCGTTTTGAGTTCCTTATGATTTCGAGTTTGAAGCTGTTCATTTGTTGTGCAAACGTATCGAGTAAAGATTTTTTTATTTCGTCGGCTATTGCCATCCATGATGGAGGCATTATATTGTTTTGTGGTTCAATGAAGGTACTTTTGTGACTTTGACCGAGATTTGCTTCGTATGCTCGATTTATTTGAGAGGTCTTTGTGGCATTTGCGTAATTTATATTTGGCTGAATATATCTGTTGATAGCTTGTACCTTTTCCCTTCAATTGATGTTGCTTTGTGATTTTTCTGTTGATTGTTGTTTGTACTCTACAAGTTTCGGGCAACCTCTGAAGGAGGCAGGATGTCCGTAACTCTTGCAATTTATGCAGTAAATTTTTTCATTCTCAATTTGCGCACCTTTCGGTATACTACACTGGCCCGGCCCGTGATCATCTTTACATTTAACGCAACGATACTGCAATTTGCAGTTTGCTGCAGCATGTCCGACTCGCTGGCATCTCGGGCATTGTATGGCCTCGGTTTTTTTAGTTTTTCCCATCGCACAAATTGATATGCTACGTACTTTATTGAATAGAGTTTAGTGACTTGACTGTCAGGTGATATTTGTACCAAAAATATTGGGAGCTCGATATTGTTTTTTCGTGAGTGACTTGTCGAGAATCTTTGAACTTTGACGAACGTTATTTCCGGTACATCAGTTTCGGACAATTCTGTCAGAATTTCGTCGGGGGTAAAACTATTATTTAGACCTTTGAGGAGAAAGGATTGCACTTTTTCGCTCTTTGGTGTGTATGTGTAAAAATTAGTGTCTACTTGCTCGAGAGCTTGTTTCACTTTCTGGTAGTCTTCGGTGTTGTGAATATACGCAACGTGATTATCTGATTTAAAATTTTTTGTGTGAAAGTCTTTGATTTTTAGATGCTCCGTGCACAGTTTTATCGTGTCTTTCGGGTCTTGGTGAGAGATGTATATTGGCGGTGGCTTCGAAGGTCTCTTGCGTCCTAAGCTGGGCTTCTGCGTAGGTTGCTGCGCTGTTGAATTTGGTGTTCTGGTTTTGGAGGAAGATCTATCGTTGCTGATGCTGTTTATCTTTTTTTGTTTTTTCGTTGGGATGCCGTTATTGTTGTTGTTGTTGATGTTGTTATTTTTTTCTTGATTCGTGTCAGTATGTCGTTGATATCGTCATCTATTGGCTTAGAACTATCGTTTTCTTCGATGTTCCCTGTCGAATCATTCGGTGAGAGTCCTGCTAGCAACTCGAATCTATTGTTCGATGTAATTGCTGAATCGCTTCGGCTTCTTTTTTTCTTGGTCGAAGTTTGAGAATTGAGAATTTCATACAGTACTTCGTTAAGTTTTGCTACTTCGAGCTCGAGATCCATGTTTTCCCGTAGGAGAGTATCGGTATCGCAAGCACTCCACTCGGATAAGCGAGATTTTACTATGATTCTATCAGGGGGAGACGCTGAATCATCCATAGCGGTCGACGCGCTTGCGCCGAGAGTGTTTAATGCCATTGTAACTTTGCGTAGCGGTATTATCGGTTTTGTTTTTAGATTCGATTTGACTAAACGTTTTATTTCTTTTAGCCTGGCTTTACATGAAGGACGTAGATTACCCGTATCTGAACCACTAGCTTGTCCATTGGCCGAGGCCCTCGTTGAATCGTTGCTCGAAGCACTTGGAATAGATTTTGTGTTCGCTATTACTTTGAGAGCAGGAAAATTATTTCGGTAATTTTCCTTATTTTCTGTTGCTAGCGATGCTGCTAATATATGATCACAACATTGCGGATTGTTTATCTGTGATATTATATCACTGTCTTCTATTTTTGAAACGATTTTATTACTTATTTCTTGGCAGGTTTTGTCGAGAATTTTCGTGAAACAAAGAACGCACGCTAGTCGCTCGCGCGTCTGCGCACGTCTGCACACGTCCGCTCTCGGTGCGTGCCCGACAAGAACTGACGAGAACTGCTGCTTTCAGCATGGTATGGTCGTTGGCTGATATTATATTGTATTCACTTTTCCTTCAAATCAGTTTTGGAAAAACAATGAAATCGGTATAGTTAAAAATATAATAGAGTAATAAGAATGTAAAGATTATTTATATGGCTTTACGACCAGCTTATTCATAGTGTGAAGTTATAATAGGTATAAGTAGTATCAATTATTTTGAAGTATTCATATCGGAGTCGTATGGTTGACGAAAAAATTGTTAATGGTGATTTCTCAGTAAATATTAATAATAGATGAAAACCATAAACATAAAACCGAATCCGAATAAGTAAAAATGACCGAAATGACCTGAGAAAAGTCATTTCGGAACAAAAATAAGTGAAACAGGACATAGAAATTTGTAAAAAAAAATGAATGCCAACGGCATGCGGTGTTCCCAAGCGGTCACCCATCCAAGTACTGACCACGCCCAATGCTGCTCAACTTCAGTGATCGGACGAGAACTTTTTTTTTTATATAAACTTTATTAATCGGTAACATGTGTACATTCATATATCAAAAATATTAATATATAAGAAGTACATAGACAACAATGTTTCTTATGCCTAGTCCCTGCTTAACCTAATAAGCTTTACCTAGTGCTTTGCGCTGTTTTTGTACATCAGTAACGGTGCATGCTCTGCTGGGGATATTATCTTTCTACATTAGTTGTTAATTAAATCGGGTAGTGGTGTTTGTTTTACGTATAGGAAAACTGTTTAGAAAAAACCTATTTTTACTTTCTTTGTACAAAAACAAATTCGGGCAGGGTGATTTTTGTATGTTTGTAGTTAATGTATCCTAGTTTGGTTCTCTGAATATCGGTAACGCCTGATACGTTAATTTGTGTTTGATTTCGAATGGGCTGTTGTGTTCCCTTATTGTGGTGATGCCTTTTGTGAGCGTATTGCCATTGAGTTGCGTCTGGTAGAATTTTTCACCCAGTTCTTTGGCATATTCGTGGATTAATGGTAGTTTGGTCACTTCATGCATATCACTTATTTTAGCGTACGAATTTTCCGATAATATTAACCTAAGGCACTTGTTTTGTAGTATTTGTAAGGGTTTAATATTTGTTGCAGCTGCGCTACACCATATCGGATATCCGTACATTATTATGGGTCTAATTATCATTTTGTAGATTAGAAGTTTATTATACGTAGACAGTGGCGAATTTTTAACCATTAACGGGTATAGTTTCCTAAGTACTATATAGGCCTTTCGTAATACTTCTTTTATATGATTTTTAAAAGTTAGCTTAGGATCTAGGTGTACTCCCAGGTATCGCACAGAATTCGTCGGCTGTATATTGTGTCCGTATACTGTGATTGGTTGTATGATTCTTAAATTGTTAAATGTTTTGGCAAGTACTATTATTTCTGTTTTTGTTGCACTCAATGAGATTTTCAATTTCGTATAGAATTTCTCAAGAATATTTATGTGTATTTGGATTTGCTTAGCTGCCACTATTGCATCGAATGAGTGCGCATATATAGCTGTATCATTTGCGAAAAGCGCCGTTGAAGTTTTTTGAAACTGCGGTATATCATTTAAATATATGTTGAAGAGTTTGGGGCCTAAGACAGAGCCTTGTGGTACCCCGGCTCCAATTTTTCGGTTTCCCGAGTGTGCGCCATCAACCATTACTGTTAGATGCCTGCGTCTTAGGTAATCACTTATCAATTTTATTAGTGTCGTTGGATATTTATTTTGCATCATTTTGTAAATAAGTCCGTCTATCCATACTCTGTCAAAGGCTTTTTCTATATCCAGCAATAGCAAAACAGTAACATTGTTCTTGTTGAAGTTAATAATTGTATCGTTTACTATTCGTGTTACCTGTAGGGCAGTATTATGGCCTTCTCTAAACCCAAACTGATTGTCGATAAGGACCTTATTTTGTTTTTCGCATTTATTCAGTCTGTGGTGTATAATTTTTTCAGTAAGTTTTCCCATAGTTGAGAGGAGGCTAATGGGCCTGTAACTGCTCGGCTCGTTTTTATTTTTGCCTGGTTTTAAAATTGGTATGACGTTTGCGGTTTTCCACTGGGACGGAAAGTAAGAGAGTTTAAAGCAGGCATTTATTATATATGTGAGTTGCACTATTACTTTGCGGGTAAGATTTTTAAGTATAATATTTTGGATTTTGTCAATACCTGGTGCTTTTTTTGACGGTAACTTAATTATTTCCTTAGTGATTTCCCTAGGAGATGTCATGTACTTGATCCAGTCATTGTGCACATTATTATTTACTAGGAAATGTTCTACTCCTTCCGTTACTTCAGCCTGTTCACGCGTATTGATTATGGTATCTATGTTGTGGACTCTTTCGTATTGAGCTGCAAGCATGTTGGCCTTTTCTTCAGCTGTTATTGCTTCTATGTTCTGACTTTGGAGAGTAGAGACTGGGTGAAACTCTTTCTCAAAGATTTTTGTCATTCGCCATAGTGAGTTGTCATGTGGGTTTAATTTCTTTAGTTTTTTAGTCCATAAGTTATTTCTGTACCGTGCAATTTCGGCTCTTATTTCATTGGTGTAGTTTCTCGCTTCTATTTTATATATGAACAATCTTGTCCTTTGCCATTTTTTTCTCATTTCGTTTCTTACAGAGATTAGGTGTAATATATGATTTGGTAAGTTATCTCGGGCTTGCTGGTAATACAGTGTTGAATTTTGCTACTGACAAGGAACATCACTTTGGTGTTCCCCTCCGATTTTGTTGAAACTTTTTTATGTGGAAGAGTATCAAAAACTAAGAGACACGTATTTTTTTTTATCGGCGGAAAAACGGTTTTAAGGGGTGAAACGCACCCTCAAAAATGGGGATGTTTTTGGTTTCTCGTCGATAACGTTTTAACGGTACGAAATATAAAAAAAATTCAAATTGCAACAACCTTTATTTTTTCGCGTGTTATACATTGGAGATGAGAACGATGCAGATAACGACAAATTTCATATTGTTTATTGCAAAAATGTAATTTTTTTATACGTATCTCCGAGAATTTTGAATCGATTCGGATGTAAGTTTGCGTACATGTAGAGGATGGTAAAGTAGTGGATACGTGTTTTTCCTTTTTCCGATATCTCATAATTGAGAGGTTGCAACTGCAGTTCGATTTTTTAGCCAAGAGCATTGTATAATCAGCTAGCCTTGTGGCATTCCGGGCAAAATTTACGTCAATGTAAGTTTGCATATTTGTTTGCGATTGCATATTTGTGAATTCCCCCGTATAAAAAAAATTAAGGGGTGAGCCACCCCTGTGTTTATCTTTTTCCCACCCTATATTAGAAAGGGGTGGACCTAATTGGAGGCAACCTGTTCTATTTTGATGAAAACACAAAAATCTAGTTGACGTGTTTATGCATTTTTTTCCAAATAGCAACCTTAAGGGGGTGAACTACCCTCTACCTGAACTTCCTTACCGCAGTCGTCTTTCCCTGTTTAACATGTCTTTGCTGATTCAAAATATTTCTACCAACTCCGAATCGACGTTTCCTCATGTTGCGAAATCAATATGAGACCCTGAGAGGGTAATCCACCCCTCTCTATTTTCCTTTTCATTGGCGATTAAAAAATTTGCTACTCTGTTTTGATGAATCTGCTTTCCCTCCGGTGACCATACGAATTCTATGGTTTTAGATACGTGTGGATATTAGCATTAATCTCAACAGGGGCGAGGGAAGGGAGACGCAGAGATCTGCCCCTTACTCCTCACTATTCTAATGTTTATGAGAAACTTGTATTCTATATGTGCACGAATAGGTACTTTTTTTAATTTACTTTTTTGGCGGCGATACTTTTTTCATTTCAAGAAAAAAATAGAGACGTAGAAATGCGATCACGGTGTTTATACTAGATATTTTCGTCATGCTTCGTAATCTCCTCTCAAAGTGTTTTTCTACTTCACACGTATTTACATATCAAAAAAACATGTGCGATTTGCACAACTCCGAACGCTCAGCCGTCCTGTGAACTGACGACATACGCGCCGACCTTAATGTTGTTTATTGAATACGCTTTTGGAATTTATATCGTAAGGCGAGAGATTAAAACGATCATGCTGGACAAAAATATTATCAGGTGTTGTTATAAAAATATTATCAGGTGTTATCGGGTGTTATATTTCGCAGCACCTGATAATATTTTTATCCAGCATAATCGTTTTAATCTCTCACCTTTCGACTATCTATTTTGATCCTTCCTTTAAAAGGCGGTAACCATTCACAGTGTACTAGTACAGACGTATGAGTACTTAACCGAGTTTCAAATTGTATTCTGGTTTTTGCGAACTTGGTGTGTTGCGCTGAAAATATTATGATAATGAAAGTCAACCCGATCAACGTTATTAAACTTTTACTGGCTACATTTGGGGCTATGAATATTGCACAAACTTCTATCAATAATGCAGAAATAGAACTGAAGGAACATTTTGAGAAGATTTTATATGACTCTATGCAAGACTACAATGGAGTTGAGATGATAGAGGAGGAGACTCTAGATTTTCAAGAACCGTTTAAAGAGTACGAAGCAATTGCCGTTGAACATACTTTATGGTAAAAGGATGATAAAGATGTTAATTCTGACGCTTGTTCGAGTGACGATGACCTAAGCTATGATTACAAAAGGAAATCTGTGGAATACTGGAGATCTGGTAAAAAAAAAAGAATTGCAGTATCGAAACCGTCAAACAAAAATATAAATCTGTCAGAAGCGTACAACAGCTGCGCCGCTAGGCTCATCACCTTAACAAAGGCGGCACTTGTAAAGAAAAACTAGCTCGAATTATGCTGCTCGAAAACTGCTATAGATGCCGGTGTTATTATTCATGATATTGACATTAAGTGGGCTCTACAGGCATAGAAAGTTAAAAGTTGATCGATATTTTTGCAAACATATACTTATAAATACAAATTTGTTTTATGTTAATAGATCATTTTTAAATTTGGTGGAAGAAAGTTTTTTTCCCCAATGTCGGGAGTGACAACGTATTATTGATCGATTCTTGGAGTGGATACTGCCCTAGTGTTGTTCGTGAAACTACGCCTCATGATAAAAAAATCATCCCAATGATTATCCCAAAAGGTACAACTGGAAATATTCAACCGCTTGATGTATTTGGATTCCGAATATGGAAGAATTTTGTGCGACATTTTTCAGATAGTGTGATACTAATGCATGCTGATATAAATTCACATTTGAGAAATAATATAATTAAATTGCAATCTCTTACACATAATCAACTGGCATCTTCACGTTAAACAAATCTTTTGAAATATTCATGGTTTAAAAGTAATTATATAACAGAAAAGCCAGAACATTTTGAAAATCCAGTCGATTTCCGTTTCGGTCAATCAAAAACACACTGTGAAATACCTGGCAGCAATCATATAGCAGTTGTAAAATGCTCGTGGTGTAAAAAGTCTCTATGTTTGAAGCATTTTTTCGAAGACTATCATTATTGTACGACGTATGCGCCATGAGTAGTGTAAATTATCATAAAAGTATGACTTCAGTTTTCAATATCAATATCTAATAAAATCCTATTGTTGACTTTGCGAGTATTAATTCTACTTGTTTAATCACCAACCCGCATGTAAGCTTGTATTAAATATATAATTCTACATCGGCCAGAAAAACACCGTGGAGCTAATCTAGCGCTAGACATTGGAATAGTGGTGAGTAAGGGGTAGCGTTTTGTATCTCCATTCCGCACCTCTATTGAAAATTATGCAAATAAAATATCTGGTATAAACACCGTGATGTCTCTACGTCTCTATTTTTTTCCTGAAGTGAAAAAAAGTATCGCCGCCAAAAAAGTAAATTAAAAAAAGTACCTATTCGTGCACATATAGAATACAAGTTTCTCATAGACATTAGAATAGTGAGGAGTAAGGGGCAGATCTCTGCGTCTCCCTTCCCTCGCCCCTGTTGAGATTAATGCTAATATCCACACGTATCTAAAACCATAGAATTCGTATGGTCACCGGAGGGAAAGCAGATTCATCAAAACAGAGTAGCAAATTTTTTAATCGCCAATGAAAAGGAAAATAGAGAGGGGTGGATTACCCTCTCAGGGTCTCATATTGATTTCGCAACATGAGGAAACGTCGATTCGGAGTTGGTAGAAATATTTTGAATCAGCAAAGACATGTTAAACAGGGAAAGACGACTGCGGTAAGGAAGTTCAGGTAGAGGGTAGTTCACCCCCTTAAGGTTGCTATTTGGAAAAAAATGCATAAACACGTCAACTAGATTTTTGTGTTTTCATCAAAATAGAACAGGTTGCCTCCAATTAGGTCCACCCCTTTCTAATATAGGGTGGGAAAAAGATAAACACAGGGGTGGCTCACCCCTTAATTTTTTTTATACGGGGGAATTCACAAATATGCAATCGCAAACAAATATGCAAACTTACATTGACGTAAATTTTGCCCGGAATGCCACAAGGCTAGCTGATTATACAATGCTCTTGGCTAAAAAATCGAAGGGCAGTTTCAACCTCTCAATTATGAGATATCGGAAAAAGAAAAAACACGTATCCACTACTTTACCATCCTCTACATGTACGCAAACTTACATCCGAATCGATTCAAAATTCTCGGAGATACGTATAAAAAAATTACATTTTTGCAATAAACAATATGAAATTTGTCGTTATCTGCATCGTTCTCATCTCCAATGTATAACACGCGAAAAAATAAAGGTTGTTGCAATTCAAATTTTTTTTATATCTCGTACCGTTAAAACGTTATCGACGAAAAACCAAAAACATCCCCATTTTTGAGGGTGCGTTTCACCCCTTAAAACCGTTTTTCCGCCGATAAAAAAAAATACGTGTCTCTTAGTTTTTGATACTCTTCCACATAAAAAAGTTTCAACAAAATCGGAGGGGAACACCAAAGTGATGTTCCTTGTGAGCCTTTGAACTTCTTGATCAATTTTTTCGGGGGTCGTAATGACAGCGTCGATCTCAATTTTTTCATTTAACAAATTTCTGAAGCTTGGCCAGTCGGCGCTGTCGTAGTCGTATTGTATACTTTTAGTTTCGTTTTTCAGTTCTGATGATAGACGTACAATGATAGGGTTATGGTCTGAGCTAAGTTCTTGGGATACTTCTATGTGTGATGTATTGTGAATATTTTTGTTTATGGCTAGGTCTATTGTCGTAGGTGTCATACCATTGTGGGGGTAGTGCGTTGGCTCATCTGGGAACAGAATTGTGCAATTGTTTCTCTGCGTATAATTAAATAAGACTCTGCCTCTTTTGTTATTGACGTGGCAATTCCACGTAGTGTGTCTTGCATTGAAATCACCAATTAATAATACTTTGTTTCCTATGCTAAGTAAAGTCTCTAGGCTTTGGTTTGTAAAGTCTTTGTTTGGACTACAATATGCGCATATTATATGTACATTACTTACTAATCTAACACATATGTTTTCTATAGGAGAGGCATTAATTTGTATTTCTTTATGGGGTATATTATTCTTTATGAGCATAGCTACCTCTCCGGCTGCGCTATTCTTATCTGCTCGAATTGCTTTATAATTTTCTATTTTCAGTTTTAGTGTGTTATCGTACCTCGTTTCGTTTAGTAAGAGTATATCTACTTTTTGTCTGTCTAGGAATTCAATTAATTCTCCTATTTTACTTCTGAGACCTTCTGCATTCCAGCTACAGATTTTTATCGTATCAGTCATTGAGATTTTCGCAAAATACAAGGAATGTTTGACATTTTTTTCCCTGTGTGTGACATTGCAATAGTTGATTTTTGAGGTTATGAACTGCATCTATCATTTTACTGATGCAGCGGAGTCCTCGGTCTGCGGAGAGTTCATCGGTATCATCTTAGTGAACTTTTCAGGTTGCGAAGAGCTTATCGCTGCACGTCTATGGTGTTGTGTGCTGTTTGGCGCAGGTGATCTTTGTGCAGGTGCCCCCTTCATTCTTGATTTTCGATGTGTGAGAGTAGGAAACTGACTTTGATCGCTGACTACTGGTGGAGGCTGATAAATTCTTGCAGTCGATGGTCTTGTACCCACAATGTTTGCGTGATTTTTTATTTTGAAGCGTGATTCTACTATTTCAAGTCTTGCCTTGTAGGCAGCGCAGCATGTGGCATTGGCTGGATGAGCCTGTCCGCAGTTGACGCATTTGGCTGGTGTATTTTTGGGTTTTTTGCAGTCCTTCGTAAGGTGTTCTTCGGCGCATTGTAGACAAGCTGGTTTGGCATAGCAATTACTAGTTGCATGTCCCCATGTCTGGCATCTGTGGCATTGTGTAATTCTTCTTTTGTTGACGTAATTGTCCCAGGTGATTTTCGTGTGCCCAAGATATATCACTTGTTGTTTTATTTGTTTAAGTAGTACGTTGTCGTAAAGCGTTACCATAAACATTGGCTGTTTGGTGTTTTTCATTAGATTTATGCTGTGGACTGAATAACCAAGCGACTCTAATTCTCCTGTGAGTTCCTGCATATCTGTATTCTCATGCAGGCCTTTAATTACCAAGGTCCTCTTTTTTATGCTTTTGTCAGTGTAGGTGTGAAATTGATAGTTGTTTTCTTGCCAAATGCTTTTCAGTCTTTCATATTCTGTTGGATTATCGGTGAACACTTCGGTGAAATCTTTATGATATTTGACGTAACATTTTTCTTTTAAGACATCTTTGAGTATTTTGACGAATCTCGTGTGAGATTCTACCGTGTCATGGACCACTAACGGAGGTCGTTTGTTTCCCTTTGGGTTCGTTGTATCTTTTGAGGTTGGATTTTCTGTCGCACCGTCGGTCGCGCTAGTATCCATTGTCCCGATTTCTGTATTTTCGTCATCGCTTTCTTGATCTGTTAGTATAGCGTACCTGTTTTTTGTTGTTAACACGTGTTGTCCATCCTCCTGCTTGCGCTTCCTTTTGGTATACATTTTGGTGTCTACTATTTTTCTTTTTTTCGGGACAAGGACATCTTGGAACGCGTTCGATGGTATTTGCCCCTCTTGGGCTTGGTTGGCAGTTTTGAGGTTATCCTCACTCAATGTGGTTATAACGATTGCTTTCTATTGTGTAGTTTATCGCGTGATATTTTAGTTGGATGATTGACTTTCGTTTATCAATATTAATTCAATCTGATAGATTTGCGGTTGGTATGTCGCTTTGTTTGTCTGATACTCGATAGGACGCAGAACGAGAACCTTCGCGTATGAGATCTTGACAACGACTCGGACGAGAACTGGACAAGAACTGGTGCTTTCAGCGTGGTATGGTCGTTGGCTGATATTATGCTGTATTAACTTTTACTCCAAATCAGTTTTGCAGAAAGGATGAAATCGTTATGGTTAAAAATATAATGGAGTAATAAGAATGAAAAGATTATTTATATGTCTTTACGACCAGCTTATTCATAGTGTTACCAGCTTATTCATAATTTCAGATTAGCGGTTGTACTCTCACTACTGAGATCGAACAATGTTTGCAGGTTTCTTTCATGTCGGGAGCAGAAGGCCAACAGTAAACTGCTCGTGAGTATTTTTTCTTTCGATTAGAATACAATATATAAACTTATGAACTAAACTTATAAACTAATTATGAGCTACTTACATAGTACGTATATACAATATGTACAGGCAGGGGGGAGGATATAAAGGTGGGAGTATTTTACTGATTATCGAGCCACCAGTATTTCTTTTTGTTTTTACGATGCGTGTCTTTCTTGTCTCTATCTGGTAGAACCATGGAATATCTCCAGAGCTGGTTCTCAGTTCTACTGTCTAAGTTGGGAGCGTACATTATTTTTGTATAACCTGCCGTTCGGAATGCATGGTAAATTATTGGTACATTTCTGTTATCCTGTATATAACCATGTTGGTCTAAATACATAAATGCTTCTGGTGGTATATATCCAGACTGTAGGGTTTTGCGGTGATACATCGGGTTTGGATAGGATATTCCATGGATCAGACCATTGCAGATGACCTTTCTTGTATTTACTATGTGATCTCTCGTTAGTTTCAATATGTGTAAATCTATCCTAGTAATTTTTGCCTCGTTGTAGAGTTTTTGGTTGCTTGCATAATGTATATATCTCGTTTCCGAGGATCTGCATTTGCTCAGGCAAGTTCTGATACATTTTCTTTCAAAGGTTCTTAGTTTCCCTGCAGATGACGCGCTGATGTTGAACCAGATCGGCGAGCCGTACGTTACAATCGGTCTAATCAACGCTTGGTAAGCCATAACTTTTATTTTTGGGTGCAGGTGTCCGTTGTAAAACAATCTGCTACATGCGAAAAAGGCATTTTTTCCTTTCTGTAATTGTGCTTTGGTGTGATTTGTGTAATTTAAAAACTGATCGATGTGAATCCCTAAATATTTAACAACATTTTTGTGCGCTATTGTAATGTAATGTCCCGCGATTTTTGGGATTCAGATTGACTTTCGAATTCGCAATATTTTACAAATTTCCCGACAGATAAAAGGAAAGGAGACCTGTTTGAGAACAGCCCATCACACTGCGTTGTTCGTTATTGGATTCCCGTCGGGGAGGCGATATGTCGAAGCAGATGTAATCGTCGCCAGACAATACGATCTTTGTCGCTAATCTTGAAAAATAAACCTTTGCTGAAAACTCTCTGTTTGGCTGGCGTACGGGGACGCCCGAGTCGATACGACCGGCGTCTGTCATCAAGTGTATGGCCCCTCAACAAAATTTAGAGCGGGATCTAATGCCATACGCCAGCCGAAAGAAAGGACAGAGCGTGCAAGGGGGAAATGCGATTCAAGTGACGGCGTTAAAAATTTCCTCCTGGTCAGTGGTTCCCTATTTTTATTGGAAGGAGATGGACAGATGTTGTAGATCTCGGAAGTCTGGTTCATCAAACCTATTACCAAGTGCGTTGAAAGCAAAGAAATTTGAGGCGAATATCCGCAGGGGTCAGGTCACTCGTGATTGTTTGATCGTAACGATCAAATTTTTTTTTCTCTTCCTTTTTTTCTTTTCGTATGCATTCAATTATATTTATGTAAAATTTCCCGAACAGAACTATTTTTATGCATACTATTGTAGTACGAATACTTTTAAATAATGTGACGAAAATTTGTGAACAATACTCAGTGTGATGAATTAAGGTTTTTGAGAACCACGGTTGTGAGTCGGACTATCGTCTTATTATGTAGAAAGACCACGTGTAGTTTCTCACCGAAAAGCGTTCATGTATTTTCCTTACCGTAAGATTATTTATTAAATCATAAAAATCAGCCTACATGGCGACTCGAAACGATAGCACGAAAACTCCGGCGTTTGATAAACAAAATATCCCATTCGATCCGGCCGTAAAATCAACAAGGCCCGAACCATGGGCACTTCGCCGCGCACATGGCCTCCTTTATTCTCACTTCGCAGTATTTTCGAGATAAAAAAACGTAGACCCAATTCTTAGAAAGGCAGCATCGATCGCAGCCCTTAACCAATCAAAAATTTCCCAAATTACTCCCCCACTCTAATTTAACCAATCATGTGAGACGACCTATGTTTGATGCACTATTCTCCAATCCCCAAGAGACGCATCACCAACGATGCGTGCCCCTACCCTCTCGGAATTTGTATCGCTTAATTCTTACGTCGTGAAAGAGGAAAATTTTTAAGTCGGTCTGCCGACCGAATCCCGAGTAGTCACTTCTTTTTGAGACTTCCATAATCGTAATTGGAGGAAAGTCTCTCAACATTTTTTCTATCAAGTCGAGTTCCCTATCTAAGGAGTCTCCGTCAATTTTCTTTTTTTTCTTTCTTTGAAACAAGAAATTAGCCGTCGTTAATCTCTCTATAATTAGTGTAATCGCAGTCGTAGTAAAAGTCGGTTTTATAATAAGAGTTCGGAAATGTGAAAACTGTTGAAAAGAGGGGTAAAATAAAAGAAAAAGGATCAAGAGTCTAAAACTGCATTTTGACATCTTAACTACCTGGCCATCACGAATTCCTACACCGATTCACGCAGCAGGAATAATTGGGTTTCACCTATTCCGTCTCATTAGACCCAAACGAGGTAAGCAATCATGAATATTTTTCACACATGTGAGGGAAAGGATGGGGATGTTCTCCTATTTCAGCGATATCGGACGTCTCCCCAATTAGGCGCCCGATAGCTTGGAATTTATACGACATCGCTCTTTTCACCCTGACAACATTCTGATCTTATAATTGCTGATAATGTTTGGAAACCCGAGAATTTTGCTCTTCAAATAGTTCATAATGGAATTCACCCTCTTTTTCAACTTGCAATTATTTCTCTTTATTTTAACTAAATATTTCACGTTTGTATCATATTTTTTTTTTTTTCTTAATAACGAGTCATGGTTCATAATCGTGATTCGCACTCTCCAACCCATCCTGAGCAATTTTCCATAAGGTTAGGCTCGAAACAGGGCAACTTGTCCTGATATAACGCGGATTGTCCGAATAACGAGTAAAGGGGGAAATCGCTCTTCTTGACCGAGATGGATATCCGCCGGTTAGGACGTAACAAAATTTTTTGGGTGCTCGTCCGGGATCCGAGAGTGCTTCGCTATCAATAGAAGTTTAATTTTGTGAAAGTTTATCCCTGCGTAAAAATTGTGCATTCGGAAAATCCATGACTCCTTCAGCTGGGCAAATGTCCGCTCTCAAAATCCAGTAAAACCCTATAATATTCATATCGTGCTCATGTCGCGGGAGACTCGCTCTAAAAAGGTTTTGGACGAATCCATAGTTCATCAATATCCAGACGAAAGGCGCATAAGAAAAGAATCTAAAGCAGAGAAAGGATCGACAGAAAAACCTAGCCATGAAAATCTGACGGCGATTAGGGGGGAAGATACCGAACATGAGGTATCGTCTCTTCTAACCGGTGATGAGGATTTTCCAGATGAGGCAGAAGGAAGTGATAAGGAAAATTTAGTGAAGGATGGTGATCTCGCGGAAATAGCAGGAAAATTAGAAGAACCCCTAACTGATAACTTAAGCAAGGACGAACTAGATGATGCTTTGGATACAATTTTATCTCCCGCACGAAAGAAAATTTTTTTGGCCATCAGAAATTCTCAAGTTAACGCCCCAGGGACGTCTCAACATAAACCATCTATAAAGAGTTGGTCGCTAGCATCTATTGTAAAATTTTTTGGTCCTTCAGAGGATTTGTCTCCAAAAATTGAAAATCTCTCACTAAACGATATTGAACAACCAAGTGTTTCCGAAATGGCTCAGTTACCTCCGGAAGGGCTTACGTCTTTGTGGGAAGCGATGAAAGTTGTGTCCGATTTTGACGGTAAAAAAGAATCGCTTGGGCGCTATATAGCTGCAGTTGAGGATGCGCTCACCATCGCGGGAGTGGCCTATGAGACCCAGCTATTACGGCGCGTAAAAGGAACATTACCCCCAGCTGTTTGGAACAAGATTTCAAAAATAACATTCGCTTCAATTAAAGAATACCGTAACTATCTCCGTGACACCTATGATCTGCCTAAAGACGTGTATCAATTGATTGCTGATCTTGGCAATACTTATCAGAAAGTAAATGAAAGCGTAGATGATTATGTAGATCGAATTCGGTATTCCGCAGAAAATATATTAGAAGCATACGCGACGGATGAAACAGTGACACAAGCAGAAAAAAATTAAGTTGATGGTATGGCACGAAAAATTATGACTCGCGGTTTATTGCCAGAAATAGAACAGCGCATGACGCCCACGGTTTCCCTTAGCGATGCAGTTAATAAGGCAAAGGCAATAGAACGCCAGCTCGCTAACATAAAATGGATAAGGAATGGCGAGACTTCCAAGCCAATCGTAACGGAAAAACTCGAGAAGAAGGCTAGTATTCATTATGTGAAGCCAGATGAAACAGAGGCAAGTAGGAAGCAAGGCAACTCAAGTGTCCCAGGCACCCTGAGCTGCCAGCTGTGCGGCAGGTCAGGGCACGCTGAGAACAAGTGTCGATGTCCGATGGCCGAATCGTCAGGCCCCATGATGACGTGTCAGGCGTGCAGTAAAGTAGGTCACAAAGCTGAAAAGTGTCGGAGCGTTGGCCCTTATGCATCGCCTGTAGCGCCTATGATGATTTGTCAAACGTGCGGCGAATCAGGACATACGGCAGGGCAGTGTCGCTCAGGATCTACCATGGCTAATGATCAAGGTTTAACTATTTGTCAACTGTGTAATAAGAGAGGACATACGGCCGATAGATGCTTCCAAAATCCCTGTCGTCATTGTGGCCGAACGGGGCACAATCCCGATAATTGTTATCAGGTTCAACGGATAGGCGGGGCACGGCTGATTGCAAATGGCATACGTTTTCAACAACCATTGAACAAGTTTGCTGCCAACCCGCTACCTCTGATGCAATGCTATCGATGTCAGGGATGGGGACACGCGGCTCGGAATTGTGGTACCCATGGTTTTAATGGGGTCAATCAGGGAATTTCTGGGCTGAATCCTTTCGCGAATGGTCATATGATGAACCGCGGTGGTATTGCTTCATATAGTCAGATCCTGGCAACAACCTCTCCCCCGCAGGTGTGTCGCTATTGCAAACGAGCCGGTCACATCTTCGAGGAATTTCAGTTGCGAGTTGCAAATAATAGCAAACACACTGTCTTCCAGGCAAACGAGAATGGCCAGCCGGGAGTGGGTGCCCAGGCACAGGCCGCGCAGGGGACTCACCCTACCCTTTCTATGGATGCTACCAAGGAAAACAAATAATTATAACTGAGATTTTTTTTGCGAGATCAGCAGATGAGGTGATTCCTCCAACAATTCTGCTGAAGGGAAAGGAATTAAGTGAACAGATAATATTGATGCAACACACTGGTGCAAGCAAAAACGTTTTGAAGAAAAATTACCTAGATTCGACGGTTTTTATTAATGAAGATCATATTTTGCTTTTAAAAGGAATAACAGAGAATACTGTGCGCACGTTAGGATACGTTGGCGTTCTGACCCTGGGAAATGACGCGACGTTCCATATCGTCCCCAGTGATTTTCCGATAAAACAATCAGGAATTTTATCATCGGAATACTTCAGAGACAATCTTGCAAAAATTGATTATGAGAATAATTGTTTGGAAGTTCAGGGATCAAGAATACCATTTCACACAAGAGAAAGTATGATGTTTCCGGCTCAGACGACAAGATTATTTTACGTTCGCATCAGAAATAAGGAAGTTCAGGAAGGTTATCTGCCAACTCTTTCATGCGGGGAAGGAATAATCATTCAGCAGGGTTTCGTGCGAAATGAGAAGGGAAGAGCTTATATCCAAGTAACTAACACCAGAGATCAGGAAGTCCAAATCATGATACCCGTGGTGACGTTATCGAGCTCTCCACCTTCCTCGCCGGAAAAGAGTGATGTAGGGAGTGCCGAAATTCCCGCATCCCAAGGCAATGATTATAGCAGCCCGTTGTTAGAATCAGGAACTGAGGAAATTGTGCGATAAAAAGGATCACGAATTAAGCAAAAATGAAGGGGGGAGGTACTCCAAAGAATTCGAAGGAAATAGGAATGGGACGAGCAAAAGCGAGAAACGAGAATCCAGTCGGCAGAATCCAGAGTATCGGAGCTAGATTCATGCCTTAACGAGGGGGATCACGAAATTAACGCAGGAAAGGGAATCACGTTAGATAATTCTGAGAACTTTGGGTATTTTAATCGTATTGAGAATTTTGGTATCGTTGAAAAGAATTTGGAAAATGTCGAGAATTTTGGGAATTTTGATCGTATTGAGAATTTTGGTATCGTTGAGAAGAATTTGGAAAGTGTCGAGAATACTGGGAATCTTAATGGGATTGAAAAGAATTTGGAAAATGTTGGGACTTTCGAGAATAATGTTGTGAATTTTAAGAATTTTGATCGTATTGAGAATTTTTGTATCGTTGAGAAGAATTTGGAAAATGTCGAAAATATTTCGAATCTTAATGGGATTGAAAAGAATTTGGAAAATGTTGGAAATTTCGAGAATAATGTTGTGAATTTTGAGAATTTGGATAGTGTCGAGAATTTTGAAAAAGTTGGTAATCCGGACGAATATCCCGTAAATCCAACCGGAAAAGAAAAAAATTTGGAGAATATTAAGAATTTCGATAATATCGGTAATCTTGAGAAAAATGGTAATCCAGAAACCTCTGTCGTATATTCAATGGAAAATGGTCAGTGTAATGAGAAAAAGAGTTTTGAAACCGTCAATTGTGAACGAGGAAAAGATTTTACGTTCATTCAGGGAAATAGAAAGATCGATGATAGAAGGAACTCCGAAGGAACGAAACGGGTAATTAGGGGTTGTACCCCGAGTACCATGAAACCGGAAAATGAAATAGTAACTGTTGAGCCAATAAGGGAAAAAACAGGGTTTAAAGGGAAAATGGAAAGTCCTAAATCTTTGACTTCAACGCTGAACGAAGCTGAAGCTGGTCCATCGCGAGCACCAGAGCCAAAGGTGAAGAGGGTCACTAGGAGTCAAACAAATGCCCAGCGATTGGATGGCTCCAAAGATCGCGAGGAGGACGAAGAAAAGGAGAATGATACATCAACCCCGGAAGCTTCGGATGACGAGAATTTTATCCGAAAGACAGAACAGACCGTGCATCTATCGGAGCTGGAAGATGATCATGAACCATTCTCTGCACTCGAGGACAACGGCAGTGAAGAAAATTCAAAGAAGAAAAAAACGCAGAAGGTTTCGAAGACGCGAAAGAAGAGAAAACGACAAAGAAGAGAAAAGTCCGATGAATAGAATACAACGTCCGACTCTGAAAGGAGTACCCACGATGAAGATACCGGAGAGGGAATTATTACCAGGAACATTAGTCAATCTAGGGATCTCTTTTTCACAAGGAAAGACAGTCTAGCATACTTTTTAAATACTCATGGAGAGCCGTTCGATAGTGGCCCACGCAAACTTGCCGATCGAGGTGAACTACCATATTTTCCGGATCTGGCATTGGGACGGGCTCACGCCGTAAAAAAGGCGAATAGGTACCACGTAGCCTTACCAGTCAGTGACGATTCTCGAGATGGAATGTTGATAATTTTAGGTCATATCAAAGCCGTTATAGCCAGCCTTCGTGAATTAAGTAGCGAGATCGGTATTCAAAGTCTGAGCATAGCGAAATCCGAGACCGTAGGAAACGTTCCATGGGATGACATTGCTACAGAATTAAGACTAGGGTTTCTGCAAAGCCCGTTGAAGATAATAATTTGTCATGGTATTATTCGGTATCCAGGAAAAGGAGAACGCGCAGATATAATAAGAGAAATGCATAGCTCGCCTGTCGGTGGCCATAGGGGAGTGACCAAGCCTTATAACCGTATTAGACAACATTACTTTTGGGAAAAGATGAAGATTGATATTCAGGAGTACATTCAGCAGTGCTTGCCATGCCAGTTAAAAAAGTGTGTTCGAACGAAAACTCGTCAACCCATGATAATCACCGATACGCCGGGAATGGCATTTGACAAAATTGCGATGGATATGGTAGGACCTTTGCCGAAAACAAAGAATGCAAATGAATACATTTTGACGATTAAGGATCAGTTAACAAAGTTTTGCTTAGGAGTACCAATGGCTGATGAAACAGCTGAGACTGTCGCAAATGCTTTGGTCAAAAATTTTATCACCCTGTTTGGAGCTCCCAAAGCCATACTTACAGATCAGGGCCGAAATTTTATGAGCAAATTGCTAAAGCAAGGGTCAAAAAATGTTCGGATAAAGAAAATGCGTACGACCGCGTTCCACCCGCAATCAAATGGATCATTAGAAAGATCGCATCACGCCTTAGGGGAATATCTCAAGCAATACGTTGGGAAGGAATACGAATGGGACGAATGGGTCCATCTCGCGATTTTTAATTATAATACCAGTGTCCATGAGGGCACGAAGTATACTCCCTACGCATTAGTCTTCGGAAAAATGGCCCGAGTGCCGACGAGCGACCCTTTGCGTGTGGACAATAAACTACCGAATTATAATGATTATGTCGTAAAACTGGTCACTCAATTGCACGAAATCCGTGAAACGGCTAGGAAGAATTTGATTGAAGCGAAAGAACGATCCAAGGTGTATTACGATAGGAAGATGAACCCGAAATCCTTTGAAAAAGGAGACTATGTATTTTTGCAAAAAGGTAGTAAACCCAAGAAGTTAGAGGACCAGTACGCGGGCCCGTATGCAATAGTAGAAGTAATGGGAAATGGAAATGTTAAGATAAAAATAAAAAAGGATGCGAAGGTCGTGCATACCAACCGACTGAAGCATTCCCATATCAAACCGACGTGATTTAATCGGGAGGGGACCTAATAAAGCCACTTTTCACCCGTTACGACGGATTGGGGGCTGTCTACCATACCACGAGCAGTACACCCGATTTTGTTCCTACTCCTTATTTTGCATACTCCACTGCTTGCAATGCCGTTTATGAAGATTAGAAACTCGGATCAGCGCAGGTTTTGCGGGGAAGAAAAGGGGGGGGGGATCTTTAATTATTTCAAGTATGTTACAGGGAGCAATATGAAAGGAAGAGGATTTAAGCAGTCAGTAGTTGCTATCATTTTGTGGACAATATTAATCAAATGGCAACCTGGAAAAGCAATTGTAGGATATATATGCGGTACGTCCGCAGCCAACATAACAACGCTATCTCTCCTGAATGTGGAGGAATGCGACATTCTTCGACCGGAATTGAACATTTCAAGTGTGCGTATGCAGTTTCTGCAGTTGGACGATTATGGGTCAATTCATGTGCGACAATGTAAAATAGAAATCGCGCGGGATGTTCGTAAGTGTGGAATGTTCTCGCATGGCAGTGCCGTACTCAACGGAAAAGCGTCATACTTATACGACGTTTCGCGAGTCGCATGTATACGCTTGCATGAATATGGGTCCATAGCCATTGATAAAGCTGTAATCACGGGAATACGCCCAAATGATACCGCGAGTTGTCCCCTCATCTTAGCAGGGAAACTCAACGTTGACGGAAGCTGTATTGGTACTACATACGCGGACCCGTTTGGGAGCTGGAGTGAAGTGACTGTGCAAGCGGACGTGAAATTCACGCTACGAGACTATAGGGCGAGAGTGGGATTAAAAAACAATAAGGTGTATCTAAATTCGGGAATTCGGTGTAACTTGCAAAATGGACATTGTATGGACGTGGAAGGTGGACCGACCTTCTGGGACCCTGTACCACGAGATCGGTGCAACGAGAATAGATACAGTGTGTTGTATACTGGAATGGCTGAAAAGGCGATGGACCAAAATTCGGTAGTGATGTTTTCTCTGACTACCGATGATATCACGTTCGCGCTTACTACGACTGGAATTGTAAATGTGTGTGGGCAAACACTCGTGCGTACTGAACATCCGCGTTTGTTAGTGCATGAAATTCGCGATGGACAAGGAGCCGTACTCGGGACCAAAGTGGACGTGAATAATATGGATATTTTCGCGTATATCAATTCGAAATTTGTTTATGTGGAACGGCACATCAGGACGCAGATGCAGCAGTTGTATTATGATATCCTCGTACAAAAGTGTTCGCTGGAAAGAGAAATGCTGAAGAATCGTCTGGCCATTGCCACACACGCACCGGACGAGTTCGCCTACCACCTAATGAAGGGACCGGGGTACATGGCTGTCATATCCGGAGAGGTGGCACACATAGTCAAGTGCATCCCAGTCGAGGTACAGGTTCGACATACGGAAGAGTGCTACAACCAGTTGTCAGTAGCCGAAGGAAATGAAACATACTTCATGTCACCAAGGACGCACATTTTGATGCGAGCGGGAGTTCAAATTACGTGCAACAAGCTTGTACCACCCATGTATTTCATCGAGGGCGAATGGTATGGGATGTCGCCTAGTCCAGTACACGTATATCCACCCGAGAGCCTTAAACCAATGACGAAGCCTACTTGGAAGTACAAGGATACGAAGTCTCTGGCTATTAGCGGCATATATACTCCAGGCGATTTGGAGCAACTAAGAGAGCATGTTATGTTTCCCGCCGAAAGACCCGGAGTCCTCAACAAAATAGCCCGTGGGATGATGGGAAAAACCAATGGTCCGGAGGGAGGCTCAATCACCAGCCTGCTCGACGGTCCAGATTTCGAAAAGGTCATGGAATCTGCGTGGAAGAAAGTTTGGGGACAATTTCTAATATTCGGACATGTTAGTGCAGGAGTGATAGGCCTATTTATGTTAGCGCGCGCGATCAAACTCGTTATAGATACTGTCATTCATGGTTATGCATTGCATACCGTCTACGGATGGTCATTGTATTTAATAGGAGCCGTATGGGACTCCGTGAAGAATCTTCTTTTACATTTACAACGAAATGCCAAAAACCGAAAGCCGTTAGATAAGGTTGACTCTGAAAAGGGGAAATTTTTGAACAAATCGGAACAAACTGAAAGAACGGAAAACAGAATAGGGGAAACTGGACAAGATCAGGGCAATCAGATAAACTTTGATAAGCGACAATTTTAGAAAAAGGGCTCACAGACAGAAGGGATCGCAGAGCAAAGCACAAAGCTCCTGTTGTACCCTTCAGTCCCTAGAGACCCGAATGCGTATAATCAGTAGAGTAAAGATAAGTGTAAGGTTTGCGTATATCCTACTACGACTGCGTAATAGCCTTAGTGTAGCAACGAAGAAAAGTTACTAATTTTCATGATGTGTTTATGAATCGGAAACATTCTATTTTTGCTAAACGTTTGAACTAGAAATACAGTATGGATACTTGCAAAAAAAATTTTGGAAAAAAAAAGAAAAACTATGTTGTCCTGTTTGTTCTCTCTTACAGAAGTTTAGAACAAGTGTTAATCTTAGGTCATCTTTTTTTTTTCTTCTCTCTTTCTTTTAACTCATTTGAGAATATCGTACGCATGAATATACGAATATTTCTACATAAGAAATAAGTAAGGTTAAAGTGATAAGCATTGAGAAAAAAGATATGCAAATGAGTTTGTTTGCTTTATTACGTGATTAATCATTCCAGAAAGAAAGAAAAAATAATATTAATAATAATAATAATAATAATAATAATAATAATAATGGTAAATAAACATATGAAGTTTAATAAGTAATAATTTGCAGCTCTATAATTTTGTAGCTCTTATATGAGTCTGATCATTACTTTGAGATAAATAGTCATCAGTTTAATGGATCTTGTTTGCATGTGTTCTTATACTTAGTATATATATATATATATATATTGTGACTTGATTTTTCAAATCGCGTCACAGAAAAAGCTACCGGTGATGCGATTACGTTCTCGATGCCTGGGTTGAGACCCACACGTTGTGTTAAGGGCCTTTTCTCCGCATGATTGGTTCGTTGCGTAGGTTTATTGTTGTTATCGTTATGGTTACCGTTGTTTTAGGTTGGCGTGCGGAACTCGGTCGAGCGGCGTGTCGCTCAACGTATCGAGCAATTCCGACCGAGGGAAGCACCCAACGAGAGTTTCGGGGAATCGGTGCACGCCCGGCTGAGATGCCGGCGCCCCATCGAGAGGTGCATCGTGTCGAGGAGCGGGCCGTTGGGTTACGGGCGGAGGCTGGAGAACTCCGTGCCGCGCTTCCGGAGGGAAGCTTTGCCCGCTCTCGCACGGTGACCCGGGGATGCGATCCCCGAGAATCTCCATGCTACCGAGGAGAAAAGGTCCCGATTTGTTACCGTTCCGTTACGGGATAACTCGGGCAGAAAATATAGATTCCGAAAGGAATATTCTATTAGAATATTCCAGCTCCCGAAATAATATTTCAGCTCACGAAAATTACGAGATAAGGATTCTCGCTTAGACCAGCGTTCTCGCATGGTCCGATTGCGCGAGCGTGTTTACCTTTTTTTCGGTAAGCGCGCTCGACAATGCTCTCGCGCGCTGGCCCTCGCGGTACGAGGTACAGTCCGCGGCAAGATTTCGGAGGTAGCTCCCGAAGAGTCGTGTTTCGGACGTCGCGATGGAGAGAGGTGTCGTGGTCTCTCTCGCGACAGAAAGGTTCGCGTTCTCGCTCTCGCGCTGGAGACACCTGAGAGGTGCTCTCTTGCTCCCGTACGAGTGACGCTCTCGCTCGCGTTTTGCGATCACGATTGAGGTTTTCCGCGTACAGTTCTCGGGATTTCTCTTCGTGTGAAATTCGGCTCCCGCGTAATAAAATAAAATAATTATTTTATTTTATTTTAGTTCGTTCTCGACAACTTCGCTACCCCCCGGTGAATCCCGACCCCTCTACCACAATCCACAGCCTGAGCGGCCGTGCTGTACCGCAACCGTCCCTCCGTCCAAGTGCACCCAGTTTAGTCCGGTTATGATTCCGGCGATAAAAAAAATCAGGGAGGTCTCCAGCCTCCCAGTTTAGCCCGGTTATGCTTCCGGCGATACAAAAAGTAGGGAGATCTCCAGTCTCCCGGTGGTGGGTCGAGGGCGGATCCCCCTCGATCCCAGGTCATACCGGTTGTGAAACCGGTGAAAAAAATTCACTGGCGCCCCGGGTTCTGCGGGTGCACGACGACGGGTGGACGGCCGAAGGTGACGGTTCTCGCACCCGAGCTCTCGAGTTTTTCGCTCCCGTTCCCGTGGAGATTCGAAAAATCCGTCACAATATATATTAATATTGGTAAAGATAATCCTGTAGCGACAATCAAAAATGAGCTGACCCATAACAGATGTCTCTACCGAGACCGACCGCCGTTCTTCGAAGCGGCGCTCGTTTAAGGGAGGAGGTGTAATGTCCCGCGATTTTTGGGATTCAGATTGACTTTCGAATTCGCAATATTTTACAAATTTCCCGACAAATAAAAGGAAAGGAGACCAGTTTGAGGACAGCCCATCACTCTGCGTTGTTCGTTATTGGATTCCCGTCGGGGAGGCGATATGTCGAAGCAGATGTAATCGTCGCCAGACAATACGATCTTTGTCGCTAATCTTGAAAAATAAACTTTTGCTGAAAACTCTCTGTTTGGCTGGCGTACGGGGACGCTCGAGTCGATACGACCGGCGTCTGTCATCAAGTGTATGGCCCCTAAACAAAATTTAGAGCAGGATCTAATGTCATACGCCAGCCGAAAGAAAGGACATCAATTTTTTTTATCAATTTATATAAGAGACCTTCAGTCCAAACCGTATCAAATGCCTTTTCCAAGTCGATCAAGCATGCCCCAACGCATTCCTTGTTGTTTAGAGCCCAGCAGATGTCAGAGGTGAGTTTATTGATAACGTGAATGGTGCTGTGTTGGTGACGGAAACCAAATTGACTTTCTGGTATTATGTTATTGGTGAAGCAGAATGAACTGATACTCTGGTTGAGAACCACTTCAAAAATTTTACTAATATTCGGGAGAAGACTTATTGGTCTGTAGTTAGAGGGATCGGAATCACTTTTGCCTTTCTTTTTTAGGGCTATGACCTTTGCTGACTTCCAACTGGCGGGGAAAAACGTATTATTAAGAATATTATTAAATAAGATACTATAGTTCTTTATCATTTTCGGAGGTAGGTGTTTGTTTTAATGCCAGGTTAGGAATATTATCGAATCCGGATGACTTTTTGTTGTTCATTTTTTTGAATATCAGTTGAAGTTTCGTATATGATGTGAAGTAGTTCACGATATTTTTTTGTTGGGGTTGGTGCGCTTGATTCGTGTCAGAGAAAGTCGTTAGCGTGGTTGCGTTAGTACAGTCCCTATCGAATTCTTGGTTCAGGTCGTATGCTTAGTTCTGTACAATGGGGTTAAAGTGTTCTTTGCCCATGTAGAGATTTTGTGTTGTGGCTTTGGCGAAATGTGCCCCGATCACGTTTAATTTGTCTTCGGCTGCGTATATTAAGGGGTTACCCCCACTTGCGATTTAAAAAAAAATCGATTTTTTTTATTGCATTTTTTTTAAGTATAAATATCTGAGAATATGTCCTGAAAATTTCAAGTCGATCCGAACAAAATTGACTGAGATATGAGCGTTGAAAGAGAAGAATCCGTTGTGTAAACGACCGGCTAGTCTGCCGTCTGGCGCGCTCGACCCTCCCTCCGACCTTGAATGCATTGTTCGATGAAAAGGGTCGTATACCTGGCATTCACAACGTTCATATAATAGACTGGAATTTATAAAAACGTATTTTCGTTGTCTGTTATGGTCTAAACTCGTCAGTGTAACTCGAAAGTTCGACTATATAAGACGTATATTCCGCCGTTCATAATATTATAAGCGCAGTTTTTATTCATTTTACATTCAAAAATGGATCGAAAAAAAGGTTCGCGACAAACAAGAAGCAGTGATAATTTACGGAAATCTCGACCAAAAAAAGGAAGGGTGTTTTTAACCCCAACCTGGCCGAAACGGAAACTGAAAGTTTCAGCACGTCTGCGAAGAAACTGAAAAATAATATTGATATGACTGTGAATCAAAGTCCTAATATTGAATATCGGATTTTGAACTTTTGGGCTGTGTTTGCTGCTATTTCAAATTTAGTGAAGTGCAAAACGTGTAATGGAAATATTACATTTGAAACGGCAAGTGCAAGAGGACTAAGCTTCAAAATCGTTGTGAAATGTGACTCATGTGCAGATAATTTGATACCATCTTCTCCTTTTTTGGAACATTCGTATGAAATAAATCGTCGATTTATATTCACCATGCGAGTTCTCGGCATAGGATTGGCTGGAGCACAAACATTTTGCGGACTTATGGACATGCCAAGGTTTCTTACCGAGACTACATATTCAATAATTTTGAAAAGTATTTATGAGTCTGTGAAAACATGTGCAGATGTAATATTTAAAAAAGACGTACGAGAAGAAATTGAAGATACACCTAATGC
Source organism: Ophion ventricosus (assembly GCA_963932345.1). NCBI lineage: Eukaryota > Metazoa > Arthropoda > Insecta > Hymenoptera > Ichneumonidae > Ophion > Ophion ventricosus. The sequence continues at coordinate 22,938,646 of OZ010719.1, forward strand.
AGAAGGCGATGCAACTCCTCAATTAACCGTTTCCGGAGATGGATCCTGGAGGAAGCGAGGATATACGTCGTTGTTCGGAGTCACATCAGTCATAGGCTACTACAGTGGAAAAGTACTTGATCTTACGGTAAAAAGTGCGTATTGTAAAATGTGTGAATCGTGGAAACGTAAGCTAAATGATGCGGAATACGAAGAATGGTACGAAACACACGAAGATAACTGCAGTGCAAATCACGAAGGCTCCTCGGGAAAAATGGAGGTGGACTCCATTATCGAAATCTTCAAGCGTTCAATAGAAAAATATAATGTCCTGTACCGTTACTATATTGGAGACGGAGATTCGAAAACGTACACTGGGCTAGTAAATTCTCATCCTTATGACGACGTAGAAGTTATAAAAAAAGAATGCATCGGTCACGTCCAAAAGCGTATGGGATCCCACCTTCGTAATTTAGTAAAAAAAAACAAAAAGCTTGGTGGTAAAGGACAGCTGACAGGAAAATTTATTGACAAGCTCACTGTGTACTATGGACTTGCTATTCGACGCCATTCTACTTCTGTTCACGATATGCATGAGGCAATATGGGCGACCTTCGATCATTACAGTTCAACCGATGCAAATCCACACCATGAGAGATGTCCAACCGGTGAAGAATCGTGGTGTTCGTATCAACGAGCTCAGGCGAGAAACGAGGCTTTCCAACACGATTACAAACCAGTTCCATCAAATGTATTGGATGCCATCAGACCTATATACAACGATCTGAGTAAGGAAACTTTACTCGAAAGATGCGTCGGTGGCTTCAATCAAAATAAAAACGAAAGCTTCAACCAACTTATTTGGAAAATCAGCCCAAAAATCGTCTCGAGTGGAGCAATCGTTGTAAATTTAGCAGCTTATATTGCCGTTGGACTATTCAACGAAGGTTCAAAATCATTATTATTTTATTTGAACTCAATCGGAGTGAGCTGTGGACACAACGCGCACGAATACGCTGATAAAATGGACGAAGCACGGATTGCACTGGCAGAGAGACGTGCGGCCGAGAGCACTCGTGAAGGAAGAATGTTACGAAGGCAACACCAAATTTCCGTTTTGCAAGCGGCATCGTCGGCGGAAGAACTTCTGTATGGGCCCGGAATAGATGACTCTATGTAAGTTTACAAAAAAAAATATTTTCTTCGTGTAAACTGAAATTGACACTTTAAACGCGTTTTTCTCAAAATGGCATTTCTGAAGTCGGTGACCAAGATTACTCGAACACTAATGAACCGATCTTCTTGAAATTTTGCAGGATTATTTAACACATAAAAATGTAGTCTTTAATCGTTCGATTTTTTTTTTCGAAAAAAAATGGCCGTTTTATAGCCAAAAAACGGCCGTTTTTTTTCGTTAAAATCGAACCATTAACTTTGACTGTCCGCCATTTTGTGAAAAATGAATATTTTTTTAAATCCTTCGATTAAAGACTAGTTTATACTTATATTTGACTAAATCCATCCGCATTTTTTTTTCAGATGATCCACTTCGCCGCAATGTTGGTCACCGCAAACCGTGTATATAAAAACATTTCATTGACGGCCATTTGCCACTAAACAATGTAATATTTTTCAATAAAAAAATTACTGAAAGTTCTTCAAGATGTGTTCTTTAAGATGGTATATTGATCGATTAAAAAAGTTTTGTAGTTTTCTTTAAAAAAATTCATGAAAAAGGCCTTTTTTTGGGCTACAAGTGGGGGTAACGCCTTAAATAATTATTACTCGCATCTTTGTCTAATGAACGTGTCTAATAATTAGCGTCGGGATTTCGAGTTTTTCTTTGGGCCTAAAAATCTGATTGAGGTTAGGGAAGGTTTTTGCTGGATTATTAATTGGTATATTTGATATTTTTCTTTTCCAGTATTTGTTAACGGAGAGTGCGAATTCCTGTTTCAACGCTGCTCGGATTATATGGAGAATTCTAGTGAGTGATCTCACAATCCCGTCGTTGTCCATATCAAATTGTCTACGCAGCCGGTGGATGTGAGTTAGTATCAAACTTTTTCGTTTGCGCAGCTTTTCGATTCTTTTGTTGTTATATATTTCTGTAGAATTGAAGTTCGTTCTTTTTGGGGCTGATTGATTTAATGCTGTTGTTATTTGTCCGTTCATTAATTCTAAATAATTTTCAATTTCAATGTTGTTGAGGTTAGTATTGTTGGGTATAGTGGGAGCGGACTCATTGCTTAATAAATTATTGAATTTTTTCCAGTCTGTTTTGTGGAGCATTAGCCGGTATTCTGTGTTTGCCAGTTCGAGTTCGACTGACATGTTGGAGGTGTTTGCAACTTCTATGCTGATCGCATTGTGGTCGCTGTCGTAAGGAATGGAGCGTAACTCGTTTGAGTTGCCGATTGTGCTTATCGCTAGTCGACAGTCGGCTATGCAAATATCGAGGTAAGAATTGCCGCTTGGAAACGAAGGAAGGTCTGGAATGTAAAGATTTGCCTTATATTCAATTTTGTTTGCGTCGAGCCAGGAGTCTAGAAATATACCTCGGGGGTTGTTTACTTGATTTTTAGAATTTGTATGTTTGGCGTTCAGGTCTCCAGCGAGAATGTAATAATTTTGATTGATATTGAGTTTTAGCGCTTCAAAAATGTAATGCCATTCATGATGGAATTCTCTTTTATTGTTTCCAGGTGCGTATGCCGTTATTATGAAGAGATTATTGTTTCGAGGCAAGCGTAGTTTGAGGATGGAGACTTCTAGTACGATAAACTTTTTCAGATGCGGTAAATCAATATTTGTAAATTTTATGTGGTTTTTTTTTATTAATATGGCAGTGCCTCCTCCTTGTGTGCTATTTGGACGATCGTTTCTTATTAAATTATATTCTTGAAAACTGATTTTGTAACGTTTACTGAGTTTCGTTTCGTTTACCAGAAATATATCTGGGTTGTGTTTTTTTGTCAAGTGTAATAAATTATCCGTACGCTGATTTTGTATCAAAGAGTTGACATTAATCAATATTAATTTGATGTTACAAGGCGCTCTCTTCGTTGTGCCCGCTATTTACATTTAAGGCTGAACAAATTGTATGAACTAATTTTGAATTTTTTGAGACTTTGTTTTTAATCAAATTAATTTCTTTGACTAGACCTGCGAGTACCACTTTTTTATTTCTTCTGCGACGGTGGTCCATTGCAGTGCGGTGTTCTCGTTTCGTTGAAGATGCGGAGAAGGCTGAAACGTATTTGGGAATGGGACGTGCTGTGACTGATGTGCATTCCCAGACTGCGGTCCTTTGACGATCCGTGCAAAGTCTATGTTCGGTTGAATGAATCTGTGTAGAGACTGTGACTTCGAGATTTTTGTTGCCTTCTGTTGTTGGATCTTGGTTCTCAGTGAGTCTCGGTATTGAACAATTTTTGGGCATCCTCTGTAAGATGCTGGGTGTCCGTATGTGTTGCAGTTGATGCAATACAACCGGCCGTTCTCTACCTGTTGGTTTTTTTCGATGGAGCACTCCCCTGGCAGGTGATTATCATTGCACTTTATGCAGCGATAATTCATTTTGCAGTACGCTGCGGAGTGGCCCATCCTTTGGCATCGTCGGCATTGGATGGTCTCCGTCTTCTTCAATTTTTCCCATTGAACCGCTTGGTACGCAACGAATTTGATAGAATTTAGTCTCGATGCTACGCTGTCGGCTGATAACTGTACCAAGAATATTGGCAGTGCTGTATTGTTTTTTCGAGAGTTGGACGTGGAGAAACGTTGAACTTTGACTATCTCAATTCCTGGAGTGTTGAGTGATTTTAGGTATGATTCGATTTCATCTGCGGAAAAACTATTGTTGATTCGTTTTAACAGGTAAGATTGTGGCTTTAGGTTTTTCGGCGTGAATGTGTAATATTTCGTGTTGACTTCTTCTAGGGTTGCTTCACTTTATCATAATCCTCGTGGTTGTGGATGTAGATGATGTGATCCCCGGATCTGAAGCTTTTCAGGTGAAATTTTTTTATTTTTATGTACTCGGCGCATAGTCGCGTTGTATCTTTTGTTTGTTGCTCCGAGATGAAGATGGGTGGCGGTTTTGGATATTTTTTGCCGGTTGTGCTGGTGCTCGGCTGGGGATCCTTGGAGGGGGCCGCTATAGACGTGTCGGCTGGCTTTCGCAAATGTGTGTTATTCTCGCTTGTGTTTGTACTGTCTCCATTGGTGTTGCGGTCAAGTGTATTTTTGCGTTTGATTTGGTAGAGGATATCTTCTCTATCCGCACTCGGTGATTGTGTTTCGGCAAGGTCGCTGTCCGTGGATAGCGGTGCGAATCTATTCCTCGATTCGAAGGACACTTCTCTTGTGTTGGAGTTTTTTTTTCTCTCGGGTTTTTGAATTTATACCTTCGAGTTGCTTTTGTAGTTGTGATATTTGCTCCTTGAGTGCTTTGTTTTCTTCAAGGAGATTTTTGGCCGTTGAATCTTGCGTGTTATTCAGGGTTTCGATGTGCCATCAAGTTTGAAATTTTTTTATTTCGTCAGGTATTTGAATTCCGTACGTTGATCGAGACTCGATTTGCTGGTTTTCTGCTTCCATGTCTTCGGATTGACTCGTAGATGCTCTGTGTCGACGCTTCGCCGATGACAAACATGGGTGCGGGTTTAACCGACGGCGTTTTTCCTTTTTTTCGAAATCGTTTGCGATTTTTCTTTCCTTTCCAGGAGAAGAATGGTTTGCATCATCTTTTTTTTTTATCACTTTCGTCCATCGGATTTGGAGTTTGAGCGGATGGAGCCCATGCGTTGCTTGTGATACTTGCGGTACTTCTAGTTTTTTCTTTAGATATGCCGTGGCTACTTTTTTGAGCCTCTTGCGAGGCTGTGACTTCTGGAGTACTTTTTGACACTATGTGTATTGTTTTATCGTGTAATTTAAATACGCCTTTGTGTGTTTTTTTTATTCTACTTTTCGCCTTTAATAGTAGTGTGACAAGGAGAGCTACATTACCGCGACGAAGGTGAGAGCGTCCGAACGCGCCCACGGTCTGTCGCGAACTGACGAGAACTGGTGCTTTTAGCATGGTATGGTCGTTGGCTGATATTATATTGTATTAACTTTTACTTCAAATCAGTTTTGGAGAAACAATAAAATCGTTATAGTTAAAAATATAAAAGAGTAATAAGAATGAAATGATTATTTATATGGCTTTACGACCAGCTTATTCATAGTGTGAAGTTATAATAGGTATAAGTAGTATCAATTATTTTGAAATATTCATATCGGAGTCGTATGGTTGACGAAAAAAATGTTAATGGTGATTTCTCAGTAAATATTAATAATAGATGAAAACCATAAACATAAAACCGAATCCGAGTAAGTAAAAATGACCTAAATGACCTGAGAAAAGTCATTTCGGAACAAAAATAAGTGAAACAGGACATAGAAATTTGTTAAAAAAAATGAATGCCAACGGCACGCGGTGTTCCCAAGCGGTCACCCATCCAAGTACTGACCGCGCCCAATGCTGCTTAACTTCAGTGATCGGACGAGAACTTTTTTTACATAAACTTTATTAATCGGTAACATGTGTACATTCATATATCAAAAATATTAATATATAAGAAGTACATAGACAACAATGTTTCTTATGCCTAGTCCCTGCTTAACCTAATAAGCTTTACCTAGTGTTTTGCGCTGTTTTTGTACATCAGTAACGGTGCATGCTCTGCTGGGGATATTATGTTTCTACATTAGTTGTTAATTAAATCGGGTAGTGGTGTTTGTCTTACGTATAGGAAAACTGTTTAGAAAAAACCTATTTTTACTTTCTTTGTACAAAAACAAATTCGGGCAGGGTGATTTTTGTATGTTTGTAGTTAATGTATCCTAGTTTGGTTCTCTGAATATCGGTAACGCCTGATACGTTAATTTGTGTTTGATTTCGAATGGGCTGTTGTGTGCCCTGATTGTGGTGATGCCTTTTGTGAGCGTATTGCCATTGAGTTGCGTCTGGTAGAATTTTTCACCCAGTTCTTTGGCATATTCGTGGATTAATGGTAGTTTGGTCACTTCATGCATATCACTTATTTTAGCGTACGAATTTTCCGATAATATTAACCTAAGGCACTTGTTTTGTAGTATTTGTAAGGGTTTAATATTTGTTGCAGCTGCGCTACACCATATCGGATATCCGTACATTATTATGGGTCTAATTATCATTTCGTAGATTAGAAGTTTATTATACGTAGACAGTGGCGAATTTTTAACCATTAACGGGTATAGTTTCCTAAGTACTATATAGGCCTTTCGTAATACTTCTTTTATATGATTTTTAAAAGTTAGCTTAGGATCTAGGTGTACTCCCAGGTATCGCACAGAATTCGTTGGCTGTATATTGTGTCCGTATACTGTGATTGGTTGTATGATTCCTAAATTGTTAAATTTTTTGGCAAGTACTATTATTTCTGTTTTTGTTGCATTTAATGAGATTTTCCATTTCGTATAGAATTTCTCAAGAATATTTATGTGTATTTGGATTTGCTTAGCTGCCACTATTGCATCGAATGAGTGCGCATATATAGCTGTATCATCTGCGAAAAGCGCCGTTGAAGTTTTTTGAAACTGCGGTATATCATTTAAATATATGTTGAAGAGTTTGGGGCCTAAGACAGAGCCTTGTGGTACCCCGGCTCCAATTTTTCGCTTTCCCGAGTGTGCGCCATCAACCATTACTGTTAGATGCCTGCGTCTTAGGTAATCACTTATCAATTTTATTAATGTTGTTGGATATTTATTTTGCATCATTTTGTAAATAAGTCCGTCTACCCATACTCTGTCAAAGGCTTTTTCTATATCCAGCAATAGCAAAACAGTAACATTGTTCTTGTTGAAGTTAATAATTGTATCGTTTACTATTCGTGTTACCTGTTGGACAGTATTATAGCCTTCTCTAAACCCAAACTGATTGTCGATAAGGACCTTATTTTGTTTTTCGAATTTATTCAGTCTGTGGTGTATTATTTTTTCAGTAAGTTTTCCCATAGTTGAGAGGAGGCTAATGGGCCTGTAGCTGCTCGGCTCGTTTTTATTTTTGCCTGGTTTTAAAATTGGTATGACGTTTGCGGTTTTCCACTGGGACGGAAAGTAAGAGAGTTTAAAGCAGGCATTTATTATATATGTGAGTTGCACTATTACTTTGCGGGTAAGATTTTTAAGTATAATATTTTGGATTTTGTCAATACCTGGTGCTTTTTTTGACGGTAACTTAATTATTTCCTTAGTGATTTCCCTAGGAGATGTCATGTACGTGATCCAGTCATTGTGCACATTATTATTTACTAGGAAATATTCTACTCCTTCCGTTACTTCAGCCTGTTCACGCGTATTGATTATGGTATCTATGTTGTGGACTCTTTCGTATTGAGCTGCAAGCATGTTGGCCTTTTCTTCAGCTGTTGCTGCTTCTATGTTCTGACTTTGGAGAGTAGAGACTGGGTGAAACTCTTTCTTAAAGATTTTTGTCATTCGCCATAGTGAGTTGTCATGTGGGTTTAATTTCTTTAGTTTTTTAGTCCATAAGTTATTTCTGTACCGTGCAATTTCGGCTCTTATTTCATTGGTGTAGTTTCTCGCTTCTATTTTATATATGAACAATCTTGTCCTTTGCCATTTTTTTCTCATTTTGTTTCTTACAGAGATTAGGTGTAATATATAATTTGGTAAGTTATCTCGGGCTTGCTGGTAAGTTCTGCCAGGTATTGTTTTTTCAATACAGTGTTGAATTTTGCTAGTGAGCCTTTGAACTTCTTGATCAATTTTTTCGGGGGTCGTAATGACAGGGTCGATCTCAATTTTTTCATTTAACAAATTTCTGAAGCTTGGCCAGTCGGCGCTGTCGTAGTCGTATTGTATACTTTTAGTTCCGTTTTTCAGTTCTGATGATAGACGTACAATGATAGGGTTATGGTCTGAGCTAAGTTCTTGGGATACTTCTATGTGTGATGTATTGTGAATTTTTTGTTTATGGCTAGGTCTATTGTCGTAGGTGTCATACCATTGTGGGGGTAGTGCGTTGGCTCATCTGGGAACAGAATTGTGCAATTGTTTCTTTGCGTATAATTAAATAAGACTCTGCCTCTTTTGTTATTGACGTGGCGATTCCACGTAGTGTGTCTTGCATTGAGATCACCAATTAATAATACTTTGTTTCCTATGCTAAATAAAGTCTCTAGGCTTTGGTTTGTAAAGTCTTTGTTTGGACTACAATATGCGCATATTATCAAGAGACGCGACAGCGTCTCGGCGCCAAGTATTAAAAAAAAACGACTGTCACGACACGACACGGCGCGCACTCTTTATACGGCAAGATGGGCTTTAGCAGACGACTTTTTAACTTATAATCGACATTACGCGAAAACGCGGAGACGAATCGAAAATCTAATGACATTTTCCCAATGAAATGTTATTTTTTCCTATCGATTTTGTTTGGGTCATTTTTCGATCCGCCTACTCAAACTTGAGATCTCATAATATTAGCCGAATTTCCGAGCGACCTTTTTACCACAAAAATTCTTCAACACTTTAGAACGTTCCAGACTCGTCGGTTTCTTGGAGGGATAAAGTTATTCGGTCCCATCGTATAAGGTATACTACATACGTCCTTTTGGGGAAAGCGTTAACATGATGGGAACGCTTAGCGTTTCAGCCTGAAGTGCACTGTTTGCTCACTTCAGAGAGGTACTACTATAAACAAACAATGGCGCGCTAGAAACGTCAAAAGTCGGGTTCTTCGAATGTATGGCCTCTGTCGGCTTTAAGAGGGAACGGTACCCGCAGCAAGACTTCGACGCAGCCCCGGCTCCAGTCGGTAGGGCAGAACTCGTACGAGCCCCTGCTACCTACAGGGAGATTGTAAATGCCTTCCTGCGTCTCGCAACGCGTGTGTGCGTGTATGTCGGTGTGCATTACTACGTCGGCCGCACGCGGTTTAAGATTTTTATCTTTCCGCGGGCTGATCCTTCGTAGCGCGTACACACCGCGTGAGCGCATATACACCGCGCGAGCGTATATACATGCACAAACATACATAAACACAGTCAGCGTCGAGAAAGAACTTTATTTTCTTTTCTCAGCGCCGACTTCGCAAGTAATTCAAAAACACGAATTTCGCAGAAAGAGTCCTTGCTGAGTGTAGCGATTGGCTCAGTAAACATTTACGGTATAAATAATACAAACATAATTGTTTAAACAATTATGAATGCATTTATTCTCGACCACGATTGTGATCGGTAGATACGGTACTTTCAGTACCTCTCAGCAAATAGATTGCTGTTTGCGAGCTGCAAAACGGTACGCTAAAAATAATGCAAAAATTATTTTTGCATTTTTCCTCGATCACGATTGTGATCGGTAGATACGGTACACTCAGTAGCTCTCAGCAAATAAATGGCTACTCGCGAGCCGCAAAATGTAACGATACAAATAATGCAAAAATAATTGTTTAAGAAATTATTTTTGCATTTTTCCGCGATCACGATTGTGATCGGGAGATACGGTACTTTCAAACCTCTTAACACTTAAGATTGCTGCTTGCGCTATGTAAAATCCAACGGTAAAAATAATGCAGCCATAATTGTTTAAACAATTATGAATGCGTTTATCTCGACCACGATTGTGATCGGTAGATACGGTACTTTCAGTACCTCTCGGCAAATAAATTGCTGCTTGCGAGCCGCAAAACATAACAATAAAAATAATGTAATCATAATTATTTAAACAATTATGAATGCGTTTATCTCAACCACGATTGTGATCGGTAGATACGGTACTTCCAGTACCTCTCAGCAAATAGATTGCTGATTGTCAGCCGCAAAACCTCACAATAAAATAATGCAAACATAATTGTTTGAACAATTATGAATGCGTTTGTCTCGACCATGATTGTAATCGGTAGATACGGTACTTTTAGTACCTCTCAGCAAATAAATTGCTGATTGCGAGCCGCAAAACCTAACAATAAAAATAATGCAATCATAATTGTTTAAACAATTATCACTGCGTTTATCTCGACCACGATTGTGATCGGTAGATACGGTACTTTCAGTACCTCTTGGCAAATAAATTGCTGCTTGCGACCCGCTAAACCTAACAATAAAAATAATGCAAACATAATTGTTTAAACAATTATGAATGCGTTCATTCTCGACCACGATTGTGATCGGTAGATACGGTAATTTGAGCATATATGATTGCCTCTCAGTATATATGATTGCTGTTTGCACGCTGCAAAGCATAACGGTAAAAAATAATTCAAAAATAATTGTTTCAACAATTATCAATTTGCTTTTTCTCGACCACGTTTGTGATCGGTAGATACAGTACTTCCTATACCTCTCAGTAAATATGTTTGCTATTAACGCGTTGCAAAACTCAATGGTAAAAATAATGCGACAATAATTGTGTAAACAATTAAAGCATTTCGTCTCGACCACGATTGTGATCGGTCGGTGCGGTACTTTCTGTACCTCTCAGCAAATATGATTACTGCTTGCGCGCTGCAAAACATAACGGCAAAAACAATGCGTAAAAAATTGTTTAAACCATTAAAGAATTTATTCTCGACCACGATTGTGATCGGTAAGCACGGTACTTTCTGTACCCCTCAGTAAATATGATTGTTGCGTACGCGCTGCAAAAATCAACGGTAAAAGTAATGCAAAAATAATTGTTTAAACAAGTATTTTTGCTTTTTTTCTCGACCACGATTATGATCGGTAGATGCGGTACTTTCTATAGTATACAACTTGATGACGTTGAAGTTTGTATTGTAAGATGCATCAAAAACTTTTTCATTTTAATAGCCCAAATTTTTTTTATTTTCATGCTGAACAGATCGTTACAACATTTTCACACAGTCTTAGACAAGTTAAATTTTCACAAAGATTACTCTCTATAATAATAAAAATAAAGAAATGGAAAAAATATGTTGTGGTGGTTTGAAAAATAAAGTTTATAAAGTTACTTTTCAGGGCTTACTGTTGATGAAAATTGTAAAACACATGAATATTTATTTCCCCTTATTTATAATTTATTCAAAACAATACATTATTTAATTTTACGGTATTACTGGATGGACCGTCAGACAAAAAATTAGTCCAAAATGGGCGAATCGTAAATTTGCAAATCTAGATCATATCGTACAAGTTTAGCCTTACAAGCGGCTAATTTAATAATAAATTAACACTGAGGAATGTTAATTTTCCACTTTCAATACCAACTAAAGTCAAATTCGACGATACTGGCGTGTGCTTGACTGAGGTTTTGTTAGTGACTGTACATCTGTTTCAACTGGACAACAAAAACATTTCTCAATTTGTAAATTCAATTAATACGTTAAGATAATGTTATTATGATCAATAATCGCCCAAAAACTCGTTAAGTTTATAACTACGTTAAGTTTATAACTATAGAAAATGAAGTATTTCCGTTTCAAAAAGATATGAAATCTCCCCAGAAAACTTTAACAAGTAAAAAAAAACGCCACGTAATAAAAAATGCCCTCGAAAAAATTATCGGTTGTTTCACTATCTACAAGATTCTAATTAACCTCGAAATATTTGTGATTTTTTTTCAAACAATAGTTTTATTTAGATTTTAATTTTCCAACTCAAACGTACAAAAGAATAGAAATAACTTTTTATGAAAAAGCCAAGCAAATTTACCAGAAACGTACAGAAAATTACCAAACTCTAGTAATACCATTTTCCTCAATATTTTGTTTTCAAAAACCATTTTACTATTATAATAAAAGTACGAATCACGATTATATAAAAATACAACGTGTGCATCACACAAGTACTGTATGTATGTATCATTAGAAAAGCTGGGCAACGACTTGGTGTGCATGGTTAAGAAAAAAAGCTCGGCGAAGGATGACGTTTTCTCAACAACCTGACCATTAGTTTAAGAAAAACATAAATTGACGCAATTTATACTGCAAACCAAGTTTCTGATTCCGCAAAGTATAAATTAAAAAATCAGTGATGTACCCCTAGACCACACGGCTCTTGAAATCTCACTTTATTTGCATACCTTGAAAAGTTGTGTGGAAGTATTCACTTTCTACTCTATTGCAGAACCACCATACATCTCATGAAATCTATTGCGTCGTATAAATTTTTCTGTAATGAACATAGTTTTGGCAGGCTGAAGGTTTGAATTACGGTCCGCACCACTTGCTGGTGGAAAAGGAATATCGATATTACTCTCGACACCTATCGCTCCATTTCCGATAATCTGTCTCAGTACAGTGGAACATCTCATTTCTAATAATCCTGTATGCCTGATGTGATGTTACTATTTGAAATAATCTATGTAGATAAATTGTTGCAAAAGTTACTTTTGCAAGCGGTAAGGACGGTTCTGTAAGAAAATCGTGTATCTTCCCGAGCTTTTTTTCTTACCCATGCACGCCAAGTCGTTGCCCAGCTTTTCTAGTGATACCTACTTACAGTACTTGTGTGATGCACACGTTGTATTTTTATATAATCGTGATTCGTACTTTTATTATAATAGTAAAATGGTTTTTGAAAACAAAATATTGAGAAAAATGGTATTACTAGAGTTTGGTAATTTTCTGTACGTTTCTGGTAAATTTGGTTGGCTTTTTCATAAAAAGTTATTTCTCTTCTTTTGTACGTTTGAGTTGAAAAATTAAAATCTAAATAAAACTATTGTTTGAAAAAAATCACAAATATTTCGAGGTTAATTAGAATCTTGTAGATAGTGAAACAACCGATAATATTTTCGAGGGCATTTTTTATTACGTGGCGTTTTTTTTTACTTGTCAAAGTTTTTTGGGGAGATATGTACATTACTTACTAATCTAACACATATGTTTTCTATAGGAGAGGCATTAATTTGTATTTCTTTATGGGGTATATTATTCTTTATGAGCATAGCTACCCCTCCGGCTGCGTTATTCTTATCTGCTCGAACTGCTTTATAATTTTTTATTTTCCGTTTTAGTGTGTTATCGTACCTCGTTTCGTTTAGTAAGAGTATATCTACTTTTTGTCTGTCTAGGAATTGAATTAATTCTCCTATTTTACTTCTGAGACCTTCTGCATTCCAGTTACAGATTTTTATCGTATCAGTCATTGAGATTTTCGCAAAATACAAGGAATGTTTGAAATTTTTCGCCCCGTGTGTGACATTGCAATAGTTGATTTCTGAGGTTATGAACTGCCTCTATCATTTTACTGATATTGATGATTTTATTCAATTCTCTTATCTCATTGGATAGTTGAAGAAATTCTGAGAGGGAACTCTGTTTGTCTGTTAAATTAACAGGGTATTGATACCTATTTGCAATTGCATCGCCGTACTTTTTGCTTGGTCTTGTGTTTCCTTGCTGCGCTAGGATTTCCTGCGCAGCGGAGTCCTCGGTCTGCGGAGAGTTCATCGGTGTCATCGTAGTGAACTTTTCAGGTTGCGAAGAGCTTATCGCTGCACGTCTATGGTTTTGTGTGCTGTTTGTCGCAGGTGATTTTTGTGCAGGTGCCTCCTTCATTCTTGATTTTTGATGTGTGAGAGTAGGAAACTGACTTTGATCGCTGACTACTGGTGGAGGCTGATAAATTCTTGCAGTCGATGGTCTTGTACCCACAATGTTTGCGTGATTTTTTATTTTGAAGCGTGATTCTACTATTTCAAGTCTTGCCTTGTACGCAGCGCAGCATGTGGCATTGGCTGGATGAGCCTGTCCGCAGTTGACGCATTTGGCTGGTGTATTTTGGGGTTTTTTGCAGTCTTTCGTAAGGTGTTCTTCGGCGCATTTTAGACAAGCTGGTTTGGCATAGCAATTACTAGTTGCATGTCCCCATGTCTGGCATCTGTGGCATTGTGTAATTCTTCTTTTGTTGACGTAGTTGTCCCAGGTGATTTTCGTGTGTCCGAGATATATCACTTGTTGTTTTATTTGTTTAAGTAGTACGTTGTCGTAAAGCGTTACCATAAACATTGGCTGTTTGGTGTTTTTCATTAGATTTATGCTGTGGACTGAATAACCAAGCGACTCTAATTCTCCTGTGAGTTCCTGCACATCTGTATTCTCATGGAGGCCTTTAATTACCAAGGTCCTCTTTTTTATGCTTTTGTCAGTGTAGGTGTGAAATTGATAGTTGTTTTCTTGCCAAATGCTTTTCAGTCTTTCATATTCTGTTGGATTATCGGTGAACACTTCGGTGAAATCTTTATGATATTTGACGTAAAATTTTTCTTTTAAGACATCTTTGAGTATCTTGACGAATCTCGTGTGAGATTCTACCGTGTCATGGACCACTAACGGAGGTCGTTTGTTTCGCTTTGGATTCGTTGTGTTTTTTGAGGTTGGATTTTCTGTCGCACCGTCGGTCGCGCTAGTATCCATTGTCCCGATTTCTGTATTTTCGTCATCGCTTTCTTGATCTGTTAGTACAGCGTACCTGTTTTTTGTTGTTAACACGTGTTGTCCATCCTCCTGCTTGCGCTTCCTTTTGGTATATATTTTGGTGTCTGCTATTTTTCTTTTTTTCGGGACGAGGACATCTTGGAACGCGTTCGATGGTGTTTGCCCCTCTTGGGCTTGGTTGGCAGTTTTGAGGTTATCCTCACTCAATGTGGTTATAACGATTGCTTTCCGTTGTGTAGTTTATCGCGTAATATTATAGTTGGATGATTGACTTTCGTTTATCAATATTAATTCAATCTGATAGATTTGCGGTTGGTATGTCGCTTTGTTTGTCTGATACTCGATACGACGCAGAACGAGAACCTTCGCGTATGAGATCTTGACAACGACGGGGGGACGAGAACTGGTGCTTTCAGCGTGGTATGGTCGTTGGCTGATATTGTGCTGTATTCACTTTTACTGCAAATCAGTTTTGCAGAAAGGATGAAATCGTTATGGTTAAAAATATAATGGAGTAATAAGAATGAAAAGATTATTTATGTGTCTTTACGACCAGCTTATTCATAGTGTGCAGTTATAATAGGTATAAGTAGTATCTATTATTTTGAAGTATTCATATCGGAGTCGTATGGTAGACGAGAAAAGTGTTTATGGTGATTTCTTAGTAAATATTAATAATAGATGAAAACCATAAACATGAAACCGAATCCGAGTAAGTAAAAATGACCTAAATGACCTGAGAAAAGTAATTTCGGAACAAAAATAAGTGAACCAGGACATACAAACTTGTAAAAAAATGAAGGTCAACGGCACGCGGTGTTCCCAAGCGGTCACCCATCCAAGTACTGACCGCGCCCAATGCTGCTTAACTTCAGTGATCGGACGAGAACTGGTGCTTTCAGCGTGGTATGGTCGTTGGCTGATATTATATTGTATTGACTTTTCATTTAAATCAGTTTTGCAGAAACAATGAAATCGTAATAGTTAAAAATATAATAGAGTAATAAGAATGAAAAGATTATTTATATGGCTTTACGACCAGCTTATTCATAGTGTGAATTTATAATAGGTATAAGTAGTATCAATTATTTTGAAGTATTCGTATCGGAGTCGTATGGTTGACGAAAAAAATGTTAATGGTGATTTCTCAGTAAATATTAATAATAGATGAAAACCATAAACATAAAACCGAATCCGAGTGAGTAAAAATTACCTAAATGACCTGAGAATAGTCATTTCGGAACAAAAATAAATAAAACAGGACATAGAAATTTGTAAAAAAAATGAATGCCAACGGCACGCGGTGTTCCCAAGCGGTCACCCATCCAAGTACTGACCGCGCCCAATGCTGCTTAACTTCAGTGATCGGACGAGAACTAGTGCTTTCAGCGTGGTATGGTCGTTGGCTGATATTATGCTGTATTCACTTTTACTGCAAATCAGTTTTGCAGAAAGAATGAAATCGTAATCGTTAAAAATATAATAGAGTAATAAGAATGAAACATTATTTATATGGCTTTACGACCAGCTTATTCATAGTGTGAAGTTATAATAGGTATAAGTAGTATCAATTATTTTGAAGTATTCGTATCGGAGTCGTATGGTTGACGAAAAAAATGTTAATGGTGATTTCTCAGTAAATATTAATAATAGATGAAAACCATAAACATAAAACCGAATCCGAGTAAGTAAAAATTACCTAAATGACCTGAGAATAGTCATTTCGGAACAAAAATAAGTAAAACAGGACATAGAAATTTGTAAAAAAAAATGAATGCCAACGGCACGCGGTGTTCCCAAGCGGTCACCCATCCAAGTACTGACCGCGCCCAATGCTGCTTAACTTCAGTGATCGGACGAGAACTGGTGCTTTCAGCGTGGTATGGTCGTTGGCTGATATTATATTGTATTGACTTTTCATTTAAATCAGTTTTGCAGAAACAATGAAATCGTAATAGTTAATAATATAATAAAGTAATAAGAATGAAAAGATTATTTATATGTCTTTACGACCAGCTTATTCATAGTGTGAAGTTATAATAGGTATAAGTAGTATCAATTATTTTGAAGTATTCTTATCGGAGTCGTATGGTTGACGAAAAAAATGTTAATGGTGATTTCTCAGTAAATATTAATAATAGATGAAAACCATAAACATAAAACCGAATCCGTGTAAGTAAAAATTACCTAAATGACCTGAGAATAGTCATTTCGGAACAAAAATAAGTAAAACAGGACATAGAAATTTGTAAAAAAAAATGAATGCCAACGGCACGCGGTGTTCCCAAGCGGTCACCCATCCAAGTACTGACCGCGCCCAATGCTGCTTAACTTCAGTGATCGGACGAGAACTGGTGCTTTCAGCGTGGTATGGTCGTTGGCTGATATTATGCTGTATTCACTTTTACTGCAAATCAGTTTTGCAGAAAGAATGAAATCGTTATGGTTAAACATATAATGGAGTAATAAGAATGAAAAGATTATTTATGTGTCTTTACGACCAGCTTATTCATAGTGTGCAGTTATAATAGGTATAAGTAGTATCAATTATTTTGAAGTATTCATATCGGACTCGTATGGTTGACGAAAAAAGTGCTTATGGTGATTTCTTAGTAAATATTAATAACGGATGAAAACCATAAACATGAAACCGAATCCGAGTAAGTAAAAATGACCTAAATGACCTGAGAAAAGTAATTTCGGAACAAAAATAAGTGAACCAGGACATACAAATTTGTAAAAAAAAATGAATGCCAACGGCACGCGGTGTTCCCAAGCGGTCACCCATCCAAGTACTGACCGCGCCCAATGCTGCTTAACTTCAGTGATCGGACGAGAACTGGTGCTTTCAGCGTGGTATGGTCGTTGGCTGATATTATGCTGTATTCACTTTTACTGTAAATTAGTTTTGCAGAAAGAATGAAATCGTTATGGTTAAACATATAATGGAGTAATAAGAATGAAAAGATTATTTATGTGTCTTTACGACCAGCTCATTCATAGTGTGCAGTAATAATAGGTATAAGTAGTATCAATTATTTTGAAGTATTCATATCGGAGTCGTATGGTTGACGAAAAAAGTGTTTATGGTGATTTCTTAGTAAATATTAATAACAGATGAAAACCATAAACATGAAACCGAATCCGAGTAAGTAAAAACTACCTAAATGACCTGAGAAAAGTAATTTCGGAACAAACATAAGTGAACCAGGACATACAAATTTGTAAAAAAAAATGAATGCCAACGGCACGCGGTGTTCCCAAGCGGTCACCCATCCAAGTACTGACCGCGCCCAATGCTGCTTAACTTCAGTGATCGGACGAGAACTGGTGCTTTCAGCGTGGTATGGTCGTTGGCTGGGATTATGTTGTATTAACTTTTCCTTCAAATCAGTTTTGCAGAAACAATGAAATCGTTATAGTTAAAAATATAATAGAGTAATAAGAATGAAAAGATTATTTATATGGCTTTACGACCAGCTTATTCATAGTGTGAAGTTATAATAGGTATAAGTAGTATCAATTATTTTGAAGTATTCATATCGGAGTCGTATGGTTGACGAAAAAAATGTTAATGGTGATTTCTCAGTGACTATTAATAATAGATGAAAACCATAAACATAAAACCGAATCCGAGTAAGTAAAAATTACCTAAATGACCTGAGAAAAGTCATTTCGGAACAAAAATAAGTAAAACAGGACA
Source organism: Ophion ventricosus (assembly GCA_963932345.1). NCBI lineage: Eukaryota > Metazoa > Arthropoda > Insecta > Hymenoptera > Ichneumonidae > Ophion > Ophion ventricosus. The sequence continues at coordinate 22,956,783 of OZ010719.1, forward strand.
TAGAAATTTGTTAAAACAAATGAATGCCAACGGCACGCGGTGTTCCCAAGCGGTCACCCATCCAAGTACTGACCGCGCCCAATGCCGCTTAACTTCAGTGATCGGACGAGAACTGGTGGTTTCAGCGTGGTATGGTCGTTAGCTGATATGCTGTATTAACTTTTACTGCAAATCAGTTTTGTAGAAAGGATGAAATCATTATGGTTCAAAATATAATGGAGTAATACAAATGAAAAGATTATTTATATGTCTTTACGATTAGCTTATTCATAGTGTGCAGTTATAATAGGTATAAGTAGTATCAATTATTTTGAAGTATTCATATCGGAATCGTATGGTTGACGAAAAAAATGTTTATGGTGATTTCTCAGTAAATATTAATAATAGATGAAAACCATAAACATAAAACCGCACACGAGTAAGTAAAAATGACCTAAATGTCCTGAGAAAAATTCTTTCGGAACAAAAATAAGTGAAACAGGACATACCGATTTGTGAAAAAAAAATGAATGCCAACGGCACGCAGTGTTCCCAAGGAGCACCTTGTCATGCGACTATTTGGAAACTTGGGCCTCGGTAGGATCGCCAGTGCCTGAGAGAGCAGTCACCACTCTTAAAAGTTCGCGAAACGTAAAGAACACACTTAGTTAACGCAAAAACGTTCTTTATTCAATTATGAAGACACGCATACAAACGTAGAAGGAGCTATGGTGAGTCTGACCTGCCCTTGGCGAAAAACTATCCTGTTTATCGAGGTTCTCCTTCTCGCGCCCTCGCACAACTACCCCTCCCTCGCTTGGCTAATCGAGCCTAGCTTGTAAGGTGGTTCTTTCTGATTGTCCAATGCAATACATTTCCTTCGTTTGAGGGAAGCGCCTTTGGGGTTGTCACCTATCGCCAGTGCGTACGGCTCATCGGTACGCACTGCCCAATCGGCCCCTAATTACAACAACGCGAAGGTAAATGGGTTTTTAATAGCCTCGCATCTACGAGACCCTCAGGGAATCGTGGATTATTTTATGAGCGGGTTACTGCATTGGTAAAGAATTATTGTACGGATGTTTATGATGCGCTCAACGCGATGTTCGAATGGTCTTCTATTTTAATGGAGGGTCCGAGATATTCCTATTGTGGCAAGGTTTTCTCAAGCCATCAATAACCTACAATTAGCGGGCTTAAAATTTTGTAGCGACGAGAGGAATTCGTTGGGAAATAAACCCACGTAAATGGCAAGAGGCGAAGATCTATGGCCAATTCGCGGTTAGTTCTTCGTAGCTTTTTTTTTAAATCGTTTCCTTTTTTGTTTAAGTTGGAATTCGGTTGCTTTCTTTTCAATTCTTTTACTGTGTTACTTGGGTTTTCGCAAAGTGGAATGGACTTGGATTTATGTTCTATTCCCTGATATTTAGCGATGAAATCTCCGTTGATTTTCTTGAGCTCTTCGGGTTTCAGCGTATAGTGTCCCTCTGCTCCCCGTCTGTAAATAATACCAACATTGAAATGCTCTAACATTATACCAGGTTTCTCTTATTGATCTTCGGATTGAACATATAGTTTATTTTGTCTTTCCTTTATTTTTAGTTTCGGCACCGGTGAGTTAATATTTTCGTAGCGGGTATAGGGTTTTGTGTGGGAAATGTGAATCCATTTGGGTTGATTATTATACAGAATCATCACGTTTTTTTTGTCGAGATTGATAGCTTCGATTGTATACGGCCCTTGCCATTCTTTATCGAGCGAATGTTTTTTTTTGTTGCTGTAAGTCAGTGTTTCGTCTCCTTGAACATAAATCGGCAATTGCCGGACTATCCCAGCGTCCACTTTTTTTTGTGTTTCAGCGTCGCCTCCTGGAGTCGTAGGCGAGCCTGATAAATTTTCCTTTCGAGTTCTTTGGCCCACGCTAGTGCCCAGGATTTTATCTTTTCAGGTTCGGGCTTGGCGAAGTTATTTGGTGTATTTGGTGCGTGTGGAAACATGAGGCTGTGGGGCGTCATTTTCAATGTTGAGTGGATGGTAGTATTCCAGACCTTATACATGATAGGTAACACGGTGTCGCATGTATTTGGTCTGTCGTGGACCGTCGTTCGGATATTATTCTTGAGAACGCCATGCATCCTCTCGATTGCTCCGTTTCCTTGTGGATGATAGGCAGTGGTTGTTATATGCTTAATTCCATAAAGTTTCTCGAATTTCGTCATTAATTCGTTGTTAAATTCTGTACTCATGTCGCTGAGAATCTGTTTCGGAAATCTTATTAAGGCCATGTGTCACACGCCAGAAAATTTCGACGCGGCCTCCCATCATGGCGGTACGGCAGAACCTCGCAGCTTTGGCTACGAGTCGCCGCCTGCTCCCGCCAGAGAACGCCGCGCACGTATTCTATAGGGGCTCCATGCCTGGCGTTACGCCGAAGACTCGAGGCCCTATAGGCGACGATTGCTGTGCGTGTGTGTGTTCGCTACGCCGGCCACGTGCAGAGAGAGAGAGGTGACCTTTTTGCACGCGTTCGGTCGTAACGAAAATACTTTGAATGATGTATGTGTGTGTATCCATCGATGGATACACACCTAGTCTTAGGCGACCGTGTTTCGCTTCTACGCATGAGGCGTGAATCTGCTAGCGTTCCGATTCCGGCAATAACGGTTGCCCGATCATAGCTATCGCAAAAATGCGATACAATTAATAAATAATTAATTGTTTATGTCAAACAATATATATGAAAATACATCTGGCAATTTCGTCCAGATTCAAGAGATTATAAAAATGTTCAGCAATCGGCGCTGCTAGAGGCCCGCTTTATGGGAAAACGGGGATACAATAAATTGTTTAAACAATACAATTCCACCGTATTCCTCATCAACATCGAAAATTCGATTTCGGTCGAATTTTCTAGAAAGCCTTATCGCTAATCGTAAGATCCGCTCACTCTTCAAGAACGTGGTGAAAATGTACAATTACTGTTTATTGTTTAAACAATAAACAATTTGGCATTCTTTTTCCCGACATTTTTACCATCGGGAGGTTCTACGAGGGATCGAATTCCCTAAGACTGCTAGAGACTCGCTCTACATAAGAGCGGTGAAATGTTGTCATTTCAAATTGTTTAAACAAATAATCTTGAGCAGTACTTATGCTCTCGAAGCCATTGATTGTCGATGAATTCGACTTCGGCCAAATTCTCGCGCGAACGAGATCGCTAGAGACTCACTCGCTAAGAGAGTGGTGAAAGATTACAACTAATGTTATTTGTTTAAACAAATATATTCGGCATTTTTTATCTTCGGGAGGTGCTGTGAGGATCGAATTCTCTAGCAATGGAAATTGCTAGAGACTCGTTCTACCTAAGAGCGGTAAAATTTTGCTATTTCAAATTGTTTAAACAAATAATTTCGATCAGTACTTATGCTCTCAAAGTGATTGATTGTCGATGAATTCGACTTCGGCCAAATTCTCGCGCGACAGGGAGCGCTGGAGACTCACTCGTTAAGAGAGTGGTGAAACAGTACAACTAATGTTATTTGTTTAAACAAATATATTCGGCATTTTTTTCTCCCTCGGTTTTTATCCTCGGAAAGTGCTACGAGGGCCGAATTCTCTAGCAATGGAGATTGCTAGAGACTCGCTCTACATATGAGCGGTGGAATTTCGCAACATGAAATTGTTTAAACGAAAAACGTCGAGCAGTACTTGTGCTCTCGATGCCGTTGATTGTCGATGAATTCGACTTCGGCCAAATTCTCGCGCGACAGGGATCGCTGGAGACTCACTCGTTAAGAGAGTGGTGAAAGAGTACAATTAATATTATTTGTTTAAGCAAATATATTCGGCATTTTTTTCTCCGTCGGTTTTTATCCTCGGAAAGTGCTACGAGGGCCGAATTCTCTAGCAATGGAGATTGCTAGACCTTAACCTTACCTAACCTAACCTTAAATTCCTCCGGAGAATCGGTGGTCCCGGCCCATGAATACACGTAAACACATGCATTTCGCCGAACTTTGGTAACCCACACACTATCCCAACACTACACACCATCATTAAAAATGTATTTATAACTTTTTAAAATTATACTCCGACAGCGCGATATTGGCTGTCACATCTTGAGCGCGAAACCGGGTTCACGCAAACAAGTCGCCAAATTTCCATCGTCGACGAATGCGTGGTTACGTCGAGGATACACTACAGAAGGTCTGTGTGATCCCTGCTTTATCGAGCTCAAGCAGCAGCCGTCGGTATTTGATATCGACGCGACAGAACGATAGCTCTGAGCCCTCGCCGGAATTCGCGAGAACTGAACTAGACAATCGTCACGCGAATTTTGGGTAAAATTCTTGACGATTACCTATAATGTGTAGCTACCCAATGATTTCCGTAATTACTTGCTGGAATGAAACGGTTGAGGTGTCAAAATGTTCGTTTTCACTTCGGGAACAACCGCTATCTCTTCGTTAGTCGATCGCGTGTGCCATTTTTTTTTCTTTACTTTAGCTAGGGGCCTCGCGTGGTAAGAGAAACTGTTTTATTTTTTTCAAAATCGGGAAAATCGCGGAGATAGCCGTTGTTCGTCTATTAATTTGTCATCGACTGTGCAAATTTCGTGATATTCTGTAGAGCCGTTTTCGAGAACACTGGGTACCTGTAATCGTGTTCTGTTGTACCGGCCGAATCAAGTGACACATGGCCTTAAAGCGATTCGAGTTTGGCGTAGCAAACGCAAGAGATTCTTAATCATATCTGCGTTATGATGTACCTTCGCTTTTCTCCATTTGTGTATAATAGTTAGTAATGAACTTTTCCGTTTTCTCAGCTTGGATATTTTTTCGTTATTATAAATTTCAGTCGAATTGAAAGGTTTCTGTTTCGGTACGGAATTTTGCAGTGCTGCAGTGATTTCATTGCTCATTAAATCTAAATATTTTTCTATATCTTCGTTGGATAGATTCTTGTGATTAGGTATACTAACTATGTTATTATTGCTCAGTAATCTTTCAAATTTATTCCAGTCCGCTTTCTGTAGCATCAGTTGGTGTTTCGGCTCTTCTACTTCGAGCTGTAATGGATTTGTATCAACCGACTCGACGATTATGATTATAGCATTATGGTCGCTATCGTAAAACCATAAACATAAAACCGAATCCGAGTAAGTAAAACTGAGCTAAATGACCTGAGAAAAGTCATTTCGGAACAAAAATAAGTGAAACAGGACATACAGATTTGTAAAAAAAAATGAATGTCAACGGCACGCGCTGTTCTCAAGCGGTCACCCATCCAAGTACTGACGGCGCCCAATGCTGCTTAACTTCAGTGATCGGACGAGAACTGGTGCTTTTTTTTAATAACTGTTTATTAAAAAACCGTATTATAAACACTTAACAGAATATCGGGCCGCTAAACAGTACGGCTACAATTTCATTGTCAGTGTTAAGACTAATCTGGCTGGAATCGGCACTCACTGTTATAGTTAATTTCAGGATATGCAATGGATTTCGTTCAGATATATTTCAGGCAAGAACCTCGTGAATTGAGTAAGTAGATCGAACTACTTGATTTCCAGAAAAACCTTAAGCAGTTTAGAATCTAAAAGAGAGCAGAAGGCCGACAGTAAACTGCTCAAGATACTTTTTTTCAAACATGAGTTTCTGTGTGATACTAAACTAAGACCTTATAAACTAATTACATATAACTTACAAACCACTTTAGATACACTATTTACACAGTAACTTAAAATTAGAAAATAAAATAAAATGGGGGATGCGGTCAACTATTAATTGTTCAGCCACCAATATTTTTTTTTGTTTTTACAATGGGTATCTTTTACATCTCGATCGGGTAAGGCCACAGAGTATCTCCAGAGATCATTTTCTGTTGCGCTATCTAAGTTTGCAGCATACGTTATTCGTGTATCTTCTGCTCTTTGGAAAATATGATACATTATTGGTACATTCTTATTATCTTGTAAGTAGCCCTGATGGTCCAAATACATAAACGCTTCGGGAGGTATATATCCTGAATTCAAAGTTTTGCAATTCGGGTAAGATATTCCGTTGATGAGACTATTACTACTGACCTTTCTTGTGCTTGCAAAGTGATCCCTTGTCAATTTTAGAATGTGCGAGTCGGTCCTCTTAATTTTAGCCCCATTATAAAGGTTTTTATTACTCACATAATAAATATAGCTCGTTTCCGAAGATCTGTGTTTACTTAGACAAGTTCTGATACATTTTCTCTCGAACGTTCTCAATCTTTCAGTTAATGACGCGCTGATATTATACCAGATTGGGAAGCCGTAGGTAACTATGGGTCTTATTACTGATTGGTACGCCATATCTTTTATTTTTTGATGCAAAGAGCCGTTATAGAAGAGTCTGCTGCAAGCGAAGAAGGTATTGTTTTCTTTTACTAGTTGCGCTTTAATGTGTTTCGTGAAGTGCAGAAATTGATCGATATAAATTCCTAAATATTTAACGGCGTCCTTATGATCTAACGTATGGTTGTTATCGATGTCTGTTAACTCGAATTCTTTCCAATGTTTCTTAGTGTCCCTGTTGACTTCGGACAAGCGTGATCTAAACAGAATTGTCTCACATTTGTTCGCATTTATTTTAAGTTTCTAGGAGTCACTATAGAATTTTATTTTATTATAGTCGTCTTGGAGCGCCGAGTTTATACGTGACGGTTTTTTGCCTATATAATATATAATGAGGTCTTCAGCGAAGGCTATTTTATGAAGGCTTTCTTATGAGGTGTCTTATTGAAATCGAAAGGTTTTAAAATATCGCTATTAAATATGTTAAATAGGTGAGTTAACCGTGCCTTGCTGTAGGCCATTTTTAACTCTAAATGATTGGCTCCTTTTTTCCGAACTATCTACTACCGTGAAGCGTCTTTCAGATATCATGCTCCAAATCATTTTTACTAAGTATCGTGGGAATCCTTTTTTTGTCAATTTGAATAATAGACCTTCGGTCCACACAGTGTCAAATGTTTTTTCCAAGTCGATTAGGCATGCACCAACGCATTCTTTATTGTTTAAGGTCCAACAAATGTCGGATATAAGTTTTGATATGGCATGAATGGTGCGATGTTGGTAACGAAATCCAAATTGGTTTTCCGGAATTATATTGTTATTCGAGCAGAATAAGCTGATGCTTTGGTTGATAACCACTTCGAAAATTTTACTAATGTTGGGAAGGACGCATATTGGTCTATAGCTTGAAGGATTTGAGTCGTCTTTATTTTTCTTTTTTAAGGCTATGACTTTTGCTGACTTCCAACTCTTAGGGAAATACTCATCATTAAGAATGTTGTTGAATATAATGCTATAATGTCTTATCATGTTTCGGGGTATGTGCTTTAAAGCCAGAATCGGGTTGTTATCAAATCCGGACGACTTTTTGTTGTTGATTTTTTTGAAGATTGCTCGGAGCTTGGTGTACGAAGTGAAATAATTCTCAATATTTTCTTGCAGAGGTTGATGCGCCTTATTGGTATTGGAAAAATTTGTTAATGTGGTAGCATTGATAGTTTCCCGATCGAATTCTCGTTTTAAATCGTCTGCTATATAATGAACAATTCTGTTTAATTGCTCTTTGCCCATGTGAAGATTTTGTGAGTACACTTTGGCAAAGTGGGCCCCTATAACATTAAGTTTATCTTCGGACGTGACGATTAAGTAATTGTCGTTTGCGTCTTTATGTAAAGATCTTACATTGACATTTGCATCCTCCAATACATCGAGTCTATGAGTTGGAATAATAAGAGGTGGAATAGAGAGTTTTTGTTTTGGCCTGAATATTTGGTTTAGGTTGGGAAAAGTTTTTGCCGGATCATTTATCGGTATGTTGGAAATTTTTGTTTTCCAGTATCTGTTGACGGAGAGTCAGAATTCCTGTTTAAGTGCCGCTCGAACCATGGATAGAATTCTGGAAAGTGAATTTAGTATGTCGGCGTTTCCCGAATCGTAGTGTCTACGCAGTCTGTGGATGTGAGTCAGTAGGGAACTTTTTTGCTTGCGCAGCTTTGAGATTCTTTCATTGTTGTATATTTCTGTAGAGTTGAATACTTTTCTTTTTGGGGCTGATTTATTAAGTGCTGCTAGTATTTGCCTGTTCATTAACTTTAGGTAATATTCGATTTCAAGATTATTTAAATTAGCATTATTGGGTACATTAGTAATTGAATCGTGGCTTAATAAAGTTTGGAATTTGTTCCAATCTGTCTTGTGGAGCAATAGTTGGTGCTCTGCGTTTGTTTGTCCGAATTCGATTGGATTATTGACTGTATTTTCGACTGTTATACTGATGGCATTATGGTCACTATCGTATGGGATTGACAGTAGTTCATTCGATTCACCTATTGTTGTTATGGTCAATCGGCAGTCGGCTATACATATATCCAGGTACGAATTACCCCTTGGAAATGACGGAAGGTCCGAAGTATATAGTTTCGCCTTATATTCTATTTTTTTTTGTATCGAGCCAACGATCTAAGAACACTCCACGCAGGTTATTTACATCGTTTTTCCAGTTTGTGTGCTTTGCGTTCCAGTCTCCGGCGAGTATGTAATAATTTTGGTGCTCGTTTAATTTCAGTGATTCGAAGATATATTGCCATTCAGTGTGAAATTCCCTCTTATTATTTCCACGCGCGTAGGCTGCTATTACAAACAAATTGTTGTTACGTGGTAAGCGTAATTTGAGGATGGATACCTCTAGAACTGTGAAATTTTTCAGTTGTGATAAGTGAATATCCGTAAATTGTATGTGTTTTTTAATTAGTATTGCGGTGCCCCCTCCTTGTATACTATTCGGACGATCGTTCCTTATGAAATTGAAGTCTTGAAAACGGATTTTATATCTTTCGCTGAGTTTCGTTTCGTTAAGGGGTTACCCCCACTTGCGATTTTGAAAAAATCGATTTTTTCTTATTGCATTTTTTTGAAGTATAAGTATCTGAGAATATGTCCTGAAAATTTCAAGTCGATCCGAACAAAATTGACTGAGATATGAGCGTCGAAAGAGAAGAATCCGTTGTGTAAACGACCGGCTAGTCTGCCGTCTGGCGCGCTCGACCCTCCCTCCGACCTTCAATGCATTGTTCGATGAAAAGGGTCGTATACCTGGCATTCACAACGTTCATATAATAGACTGGAATTTATAAAAACGTATTATCGTTGTCTGTTATGGTCTAAACTCGTCAGTGTAGCTCGAAAGTTCGACTATATAAGACGTATATTCCGCCGGTCATAATATTATAAGCGCAGTTTTTATTCATTTTACATTCAAAAATGGATCGAAAAAAAGGTTCGCGACAAACAAGAAGCAGTGATAATTTACGGAAATCTCGACCAAAAAAAAGGAAGGGTGTTTTTAACCCCAACCTGGCCGAAACGGAAACTGAAAGTTTCAGCACGTCTGCGAAGAAACTGAAAAATAATATTGATATGACTGTGAATCAAAGTCCTAATATTGAATACCGGATTTTGAACTTTTGGGTTGTGTTTGCTGCTATTTCAAATTTAGTGAAGTGCAAAACGTGTAATGGAAATATTAAATTTGAAACGGCAAGTGCAAGAGGATTAGGCTTCAAAATCGTTGTGAAATGTGACTCATGTGCAGATAATTTGATACCATCTTCTCCTTTTTTGGAACATTCGTATGAAATAAATCGTCGATTTATATTCACCATGCGAGTTCTCGGCATAGGATTGACTGGAGCACAAAAATTTTGCGGACTTATGGACATGCCAAGGTTTCTTACCGAGACTACATATTCAATAATTTTGAAAAGTATTTATGAGTCTGTGAAAACATGTGCAGATGTAATATTTAAAAAGCCATACGAGAAGAAATTGAAGATACACCTAATGCAGAAGGCGATGCAACTCCTCAATTAACAGTTTCCGGAGATGGATCCTGGAGGAAGCGAGGATATACGTCGTTGTTCGGAGTCACATCAGTCATAGGCTACTACAGTGGAAAAGTACTTGATCTTGTGGTAAAAAGTGCGTATTGTAAAATGTGTGAATCGTGGAAACATAAGCTAAATGATGCGGAATACGAAGAATGGTACGAAACACACGAAGATAACTGCAGTGCAAATCACGAAGGCTCCTCGGGAAAAATGGAGGTGGACTCCATTATCGAAATCTTCAAGCATTCGATAGAAAAATATAATGTCCTGTACCGTTACTATATTGGAGACGGAGATTCGAAAACGTACACTGGGCTAGTAAATTCTCATCCTTATGACGACGTAGAAGTTATAAAAAAAGAATGCATCGGTCACGTCCAAAAGCGTATGGGATCCCGCCTTCGTAATTTAGTAAAAAAAAAAACAAAAAGCTTGGTGGTAAAGGACAGCTGACAGGAAAATTTATTGACAAGCTCACTGTGTACTATGGACTTGCTATTCGACGCCATTCTGCTTCTGTTCACGATATGCATGAGGCAATATGGGCGACCTTCGATCATTACAGTTCAACCGATGCAAATCCACACCATGAACGATGTCCAACCGGTAAAGAATCGTGGTGTTCGTATCAACGAGCTCAGGCGAGAAACGAGGCTTTCCAACACGATTACAAACCACTTCCATCAAATGTATTGGATGCCATCAGACCTATATACAACGATCTGACTAAGGAAACTTTACTCGAAAGATGCGTCGGTGGCTTCAATCAAAATAACAACGAAAGCTTCAACCAACTTATTTGGAAAATCAGCCCAAAAATCGTCTCGAGTGGAGCAATCGTTGTAAATTTAGCAGCTTATATTGCCGTTGGACTATTCAACGAAGGTTCAAAATCATTATTATTTTATTTGAACTCAATCGGAGTGAGCTGTGGACACAACGCGCACGAATACGCTGATAAAATGGACGAAGCACGGATTGCACTGGCAGAGAGACGTGCGGCCGAGAGCACTCGTGAAGGAAGAATGTTACGAAGGCAACACCAAATTTCCGTTTTGCAAGCGGCATCGTCGGCGGAAGAACTTCTGTATGGGCCCGGAATAGATGACTCTATGTAAGTTTACAAAAAAAAATATTTTCTTCGTGTAAACTGAAATTGAAACTTTAAACGCGTTTTTCTCAAAATGGCATTTCTGAAGTCGGTGACCAAGATTACTCGAACACTAATGAACCGATCTTCTTGAAATTTTGCAGGCTTATTTAATACATAAAAATGTAGTCTTTAATCGTTCGATTTTTTTTTTCTAAAAAAAATGGCCGTTTTATAGCCAAAAAACGGCCGTTTTTTTCGTTAAAATCAAACCATTAACTTTGACTGTCCGCCATTTTGTGAAAAATGAATATTTTTTTAAATCCTTCGATTAAAGACTAGTTTATACTTATATTTGACTAAATCCATCCGCATTTTTTTTTCAGATCATCCACTTCTCCGCAATGTTGGTCACCGCAAACCGTGTATATAACAACATTATTTCATTGACGGCCATTTGCCACTAAACAATGTAATATTTTTCAATAAAAAAATTACTGAAAGTTCTTCAAGATGTGTTCTTTAAGATGGTATATTGATCGATTAAAAAAGTTTTGTAGTTTTCTTTAAAAAAATTCATGAAAAAGGCCTTTTTTTTTGCGCTACAAGTGGGGGTAACGCCTTAATTAGCACTATGTCTGGATTGTATTTCTTCGTCAAGTGTAATAGATTGTCTCTGTGCTGATTTCGTATCAAGGAATTGACATTTATCGATATTATTTTAACATTCTGAGATGCGCTATTCAATATTGTGCTGGGAATTTAAATTGAGAGCCGAATAAATAGTGTGAACTAATTTTGAATTTTTTGTAACTTCATTTTTAATAAAGTTGATTTGGCAGTCTGCAATCCTCTGACGTTCCTAGCAAAGTTAATGTTGGGTTGGACCAATCTGTGGAGAGATTGCAACTTCGCGGTTTTAGCTTCTTTTTGTTTCTGGATCTTCCCCTTCAGAAGTTCTCTGTATTCGATGATTTTGGGGCATCCTCTGAATGAGGCTGGGTGTCCATAATTGTTGCAGTTGGTTCAGTATAGCTGATCTCTCTCGACTTGATGTTCTTTTTCGATAAAGCATTCTCCTGGCTGATGGTTGTCATTGCACTTCACACAGCGGTATTTCATTTTACAATTGGATGCTGAATGACGAATCCTTTAGCATCGTCTGCACTGTATTGTTTCCTTTTTTTTAAATTTCTCCCACCGAACCGCTTGGTAGGCCACGAATTTGATTAAATTCAGTTTCGTGGCAGCGCTATCAGCTACTAGCTGTACCAGGAATATTGGTAAGGATGTATTATTTTTTCGTGAGTTGTCAGTTGAGAAACATTGAACTTTAATTATTTCAATTTCGGGAATGCTGAGGGCCGTAAAGTCCGCCTTAATTTCTGTTTCAGAAAAACTGGTGTTTATTCCCTTCAAGAGGTAAGATTGCGGCTTTGAATCCTTTGGAGCGTACGTGTAAAATTTGGTTTTGGCTTTTTCCAGCGTTTGCGTCACTTTCTTGTAATCTTCCGCGAAAGTTTTTACCGTTGAAACTTCATCGTTCTTCGATGTTTCGGTGTTGTGAGCACGCGACTGAATTTTTTTTTATTTCGTCCGGAATTTGGAGTCTGTATGACGATCGAGGCGATGTTTGCTGGGCCTCAGTTTCCATAATTTCGTTTTGGACTGACGGTGAAGAGTCACGACACTTTTTTTTTCAAAATCGGTTAGGAATTTTCCTTCCATTTCGGTGACTGAGAACTCGGCACTATCTTTTTTTTTATCGTTTCCACTCGTAGCGATTGATGCATGAGAGAAATAGGCCCAAGGGTTTTCTGTAACGCCTGGGCTACATAATGTCTTCTTATTTGTTAAGCATGGCTTGCTTTTTTCTGCCCCTTGAGAGGCTGCGGGATCCGTTAAATTTTGAGACACTTTAAGTAGATATCTTTCACTTAAGTTGACTACAGGACTTTATATTGACTATAATTTGTCACATACGATATAATTGATCAAAAACTGGACTTCCATGACGGAGTTGGTAGCGTGCGTACGCGCCAAGCGTCTGTCGCAAACTGACGAGAACTGGTGCTTTTAGCGAGGAATGGTCGTTGGCTGATCTTATACTGTATTAACTTTTACTCCAAATCAGTTTTGCAGAAATAATGAAATCGTTATGGTTAAAAATTTAATGGAGCAATAAGAATGAAAAGATTATTTATGTCTTTCCGACCAGCTTATTCATAAGGTGCAGTTATAATAGGTATAAGTAGTATCCATTATTTTGGAGTATTCATATCGGAGTTGTATGGTTGACGAAAAAAATGTTTACGGTGATTTCTCAGTAAATATTAATAATAGATGAAAACCATAAACATAAAACCGAATCCGAGTAAGTAAAAATGACCTAAATGACCTGAGAAAAGTCATTTGGGAACAAAAATAAGTGAAACAGGACATACAGATTTGTAAAAAAAAAAAAATGAATGTCAACGGCACGCGGTGTTCCCAAGCGGTCACCCATCGAAGTACTGACCGCGCCCAATGCTGCTTAAACTTCAGTGATCGGACGAGAACTGGTTCTTTTTTCTGTTTATTAAGGCCATTAGATTATATGATTACAAATATATGGGGCCACTAAACAGTATGGCTACAATTTTCGCATATGATAAGACTTATATGGCCTGTAAGAACGGCACTCGCAGTCATGGTGAGTTGTATCTCGCTGAAGGTTTTTAACAATGGAATTTCAGATTAGCGGTTGTACTCTCACTACTAAGATCGAACAATGTTTGCAGGTTTCTTTCTTGTCGGGAGCAGAAGGCCAACAGTAAACTGCTCGTGAGTATTTTGTCTTTCGAATAGAATACAATATATAAACTTATGAACTAAACTTATAAACTAATTATGAGCTACTTACATACTACGTATATACAATATGTACAGGGAGGGGGAAGGAGATAAAGGTGGGAGTATTTTACTGATTATCGAGCCACCAGTATTTCTTTTTGTTTTTACGATGTGTGTCTTTCTTGTCTCTATCTGGTAGAACCATAGAATATCTCCAGAGCTGGTTCTCAGTTCTGCTGTCTAAGTTGGGAGCATACCTTATTTTTGTGTTACCTGCCCTTCGGAATGCATGGTAAATTATTGGTGGGTTTCTCTTATCCTGTATGTAACCATGTTGGTCTAAATACATAAATGCTTCTGGTGGTATATATCCCGACTGTAGGGTTTTGCGGTGATACATCGGATTTGGATAAGATATTCCATGGATCAGACCATTGCAGATGACCTTTCTTGTATTTACTATGTGATCTCTCGTTAGTTTCAATGTGTGTAAATCAATCCTAGTAATTTTCGCCTCGTAGTAGAGTTTTTCTTGGTTCTCAGCGAATCTCGGTATTGAACAATTTTTGGGCATCCTCTGTAAGATGCTGGGTGTCCGTATGTGTTGCAGTTGACGCAATATAACCGGTCGTTCTCTACCTGTTAGTTTTTTTCGATGGAACACTCCCCTGGCAGGTGATTATCATTGCACTTTACGCAGCGATAATTCATTTTGCAGTTCGCTGCGGAGTAACCCATTCCTTGGCATCGTCTGCATTGGATTGTCTCCGTCATCTTCAATTTTTCCCATCGAACCGCTTGCTACGCAACGAATTTGATAGAATTTAGTCTCGACGCTATGCTGTCGGCTGATAACTGTACCAAGAATATTGGCAGTGTTGTATTGTTTTTTAAAGAGTTGGACGTGGAGAAGCGTTGAACTTTGACTATCTCAATTCCTGGAATGTTGAGTGATTTGGGGTCTGATTCGATTTCGTTTGTGGAAAAACTATTGTTGATTCCCTTTAACAGGTAAGATTGTAGCTTTAGGTTTTTCGGCGTGAATGTGTAATATTTCGTGTTGACTTCTTCTAGGGTTTGCTTCAGTTTATCATAATCCTCGTGGTTGTGGATGTAGATTACGTGATCCCCGGATCTGAAGCTTTTCAGGTGAAAATTCTTTATTTTTAAGTACTCGGCGCATAGTCGAGTTGTATCTTTTGTTTGTTGCTCCGAGATGAAGATGGGTGGCGGTTTCGAATATTTTTTGCAGGTTGTGCTAGTGCTCGGCTGAGGATCCTTGGAGGGGGCCGCTATGGACGTGTCGGCTGGCTTTCGCAAGTGTATGTTATTCTCGCTTGTATTTGTACTGTCTCTGTTGGTGTCGCGGTCGAGTGTATTCTTGCGTTTGATTTGGTAGATGATGTCTTCTTTATGCGCACTCGGTGATCGTGTTTCGGCACGGTCGCTGTCCGTGGATAGAGGTGCGAATCTATTCCTCGATTCGAAGGACACTTCCCTTGTGTTGGAGTTTTTTTCTCTCGAGTTTTTGAATTTATATCTTTGAGTTGCTTTTGTAGTCGTGATATTTGCTCCTTGAGTGCTTTGTTTTCTTCAAGGAGATTTTTCACCGTTGAATCTTGCGTGTCATTCAGGACTTCGATGTGCGATCGAGTTGGAAATTTTCTCATTTCGTCAGGTATTTGAATTCCGTACGTGGATCGAGACTCGATTTTCTGGTTTTCTGCCTCCATGTCTTCAGAGTGACTTTTAGATTATCTATGTCGACGATTCGCCGATGACAAACATGGGTGCGGGTTTAGCCGACGGCGTTTTTCCTTTTTTCGGCGTCGGTTGTGATTTTTCTTTCCCTTTCAGGAGAAGAATGGTTTGCACCATCTTTTTTCGATCACTTTCGTCCATCGGATTTGGAGTTTGAGCGGATGGAGCCCATGGGTTGCTTGTGATACCTGCGATACTTGTGGTTTTTTCTTTAGATATTCTGTGGCTACTTTTTTGAGCCTCTTGCGAGGCCGTATACGTCAGGAGTACTTGTTGACACTATGTGGATTGTTTTATCGTGTACTTTAAATACGACTTTGTGTGTTTTTTTTATTTTACTTTTTGTCTTTAATAGTAGTGCGACAAGAAGAGCTACACTATCGTGACGAAGGTAAGAGCGTCCGAAGGCGCCAACGGTTTGTCGCGAACTGACGATAACTGGTGCTCTCAGCGTGGTATGGTCCTTGGCTGATATTATACTGTATTAACTTTTACGACAAATCAGTTTTACAGAAATAATGAAATCGTTATGGTTAAAAATATAATGAAGTAATAAGAATAAAAAGATTATATATATGTCTTTACGACCAGCTTATTCATAGTGTGCAGTTATAGTAGGCATAAGTAGTACCAATTATTTTGAAGTATTCATATCGGAGTCGTATGGTTGACGAAAAAAATGTTTATGGTGATTTCTCATTAAATATTAATAATAGATGAAAACTATAAACATAAAACCGAATCCGAGTAAGTAAAACTGACCTAAATGACCTGAGAAAAGTCATTTCGGAATAAAAATAACTGAAACAGGACATACGAATTTGTAAAAAAAAAATGAATGCCAACGGCACGCGGTGTTCCCAAGCGGTCACCCATCCAAGTACTGACCGCGCCCAATGCTGCTTAACTTCAGTGATCGGACGAGAACTGGTGCTTTCAGCGTGGTATGGTCGTTGGCTGATACTATCCTGTATTAACTTTTACTCCAAATCAGTTTTGCAGAAATGATGAAATCGTTATGGTTAAAAATATAATGGGATAATAAGAATGAAAAGATTATTTATGTCTACGACCAGCTTATTCATAGTGTGCAGTTGTAATAGGTATAAGTAGTACCAATTATTTTGGAGTATTCATTTTGGAGTCGTATGGTTGACGAAAAAAAAAAAGTTTATGGTGATTTCTTAGTAAATATTAATAATAGATGAAAACCATAAACATAAAACCGAATCCGAGTAAGTAAAAATGACCTAAATGACCTGAGAAAAGTCATTTCGGAACAAAAGTAAGTGAACCAGGACATACAAATTTGTAAAAAAAAATGAATGCCAACGGCACGCGTTGTTCCCAAGCGGTCACCCATCCACGTACTGACCGTGCCCAACGCTGCTTAACCTCCGTGATCGGACGAGAAGTGGTGCTTTGTTTGTATCTTATCATTTATAGGCCATGTATGTAAACATTTCACAAAAAGAAAGTATAAGGCTACTAAACCGTGTAGCTACAATTTTGATTTTAAGACTAGTATAGCCACGAACGGCACTCGCTATCTTAGTAACTATCACGCTAGGCATAGATTTTCATTAAAAAAAAAACATTTTTTCGGTACGAACCATCACGAATGGAGAGAGTATACATATATATACGAATGGACACATACACGAGTATACACATATACACGAATGGAGAGAGTATATAACAGTGGAGCCTCGTAAAACGCCGAAAAGGCTATGCAATAAAACTTCAAAAAAAAAAAGTGTTTCAAAAGGATATTTTTTTGAGTGGTGTCCATTCCTGGTCTCGGTTTAAAGATAATAAGAATTTTTCTCTAGATTACCAGCTATGGCTCCAGCTCTGAAATACGCAGAAGACCAAGGGGTCGATTCTGTAACGAAAATGTGGTGAAAGAACCCAATGTAAGCAGCTTTCTAGTACCGAGCTGTACCTCAGGGTATACGTCAAACCTAGCAAAAGTGCGATTTTTTACTATTCTGAAGAATGTAGACAGTGAAAAACTGTGGAAAAGTTCCGTTCCGAGATATTGGCAATCAAAGATTTCATGGTTTTACTTGTATTCTTATGAGGAGCAGTGGAAAATTTCACATTTCACGCAATAACTTCGAAACTTTTCTACAGATTTTTTCAAAAATATTCTCAATTACAGAGGAACATGACTGAGTAAGTAAAAAAAAAATCATGAATTTTGACCGTCTCGTTTCATAGATATCGCCATTTAAATTAAGCAATGTGTAGCGACGCTAGAGCCACGAGGCGACTGGGGCAGACTAGAGCTAGATTACATTAGTGCATGCATATCCGTATATGCAGAGTATCTACGCATTAGTAGCCGGAATGGATAGTCTGATACAAAAGTGAGTGTTAGGTAAACATTATATGCAAACACCTAGTTTTCATCATTACTGTATAAGTATTTACATCCCGATAAGATGTACAACCTACATTATAAGGATATTCCGCAATATTTCGAAGCTTTCATCGATTGAGCCAATGTTGCCAGATGGTTGATACGTCCCCACCCTAGACAGATTCTGTTTCTCCCTAAAAAAAACCGCAAACTCTATTTCCAAATTCATCCACGAGCGCGCTTGTGTAGTTAGTAGTATAGAATATGAAGTATGGCATTAGTGATGTAATGAAGTAAGCATAATATACACACAGATACTTGATACTCTGTATTCATAATAGAAAAAATGTATAACATGATGTACCATAAATAATAAATATATAACAAAAATTGAGGTATCACCAACAAAAATGTAGGACTCTATACAATTGACATCAAGCCGTAAATCAACAAACAAATAAAAACCAAATATAAACTCCAAGCGCGTCAACAGCTTAAATAGTAAAAAAGTATCTATTCTTATGATGGGAGTGATAGCTCAATGGCTAACACGCTGGAGTAGTACGCTAAAGGGCTCGGGATCGGATCCCACCGCAGGAACTTTTTTTTTGCACCCATGAAAATTGAATTTCGTGAATAACTGCTTATACAGTTATTATAACTATCTACTTCTTCGTTCTTCTATTTGTACTTCTTTATTTGTTTTTCTACTTCTTCATTTATCACTTCAATAAATTCGTTCGAAAATTCAGATCAATTCGTTCGTTCGTCGAAATTATGTGAGCTGTGCGAATTTGTTTATATTCGATATATATTCCTGTGAGAATTGTTCATTCGCAATAAATATTTCTTATAAACTAAGCACCGAAATTGCAAATCGAATACAAAATCTCCATAAAATTATGTCCTGTATCCCTCCCGGTACTACCACGCCGTCATTGATATATACATTGATATATACACTTCTCTCTCTTTTCTCAGTCTTTCTCTGTCATCCTATATTCTTCCTGTGACAGCGAAAAACCGAGAAAAGATTTCGTTGTTGGGTTTCATTTGTTTAATTGGTTTGAGGCTTCATTTAATTTCTGTAGAGTGTGTATACAGTATGAAGTACAAGTACGGAGCTTAGGTATTTTTCCCGCTTTCATTTGTAAAATTCTTTTCTGTTTGTCCAACCATGTGGAACCAGTAAGTGCGGAAACGGAAGGATTGATTGTACACACGCAGGTTTAGTGATAAAGAGTAACAAAAATAATTTATTGATTATTTATAATCAATAAATTATTTTTGTTACTCTTTATATATATTATTTTTTATTTTATAATATATTATATAAATAATCAATACATTATTTTTGTTACTCTTTATCATACGTTAACAACTTTTATAATTCGGATTGCTTTCGGCTGTAGCTCCTTGTAATCCCGCTTTTTTTTGTCTCGAAGACCGCGTTAGCGGTTTTATAATTTGTTTTCGACGCTGCCGCTTGTCGCTGCAGTCTTCGTCGCGTTTTCGTGACTCGGTCGGTGCGTCAGACGTCCTTGCTGATACAGCAGGCGACGTACCGCCACAACCGCATACAAGCTGCGACATCTCTTGCCGATTTCCTCAAGCTCTCGCTCTTTGCTTTTGCGTGTGCTTGACTGAGGCAGAAGATTTACTTACCAATTGTGTGCTTTCTTGCTTCTTGCCTGTACTGATTCCCGGGAAATACTTACCTTCAAAGTATTATACACTATAAAAACATCCTTTACATCAGTGTAAATACATCCTTTTTAGTGTGTAATTGAAAAATCGGGAATGCCGAAGGAAAAAAACAAGAAAACGTATGTGCATAAATATGCAGTTAAGTGGGAACTCGAACCGTTATTTAAAGTTAAGTGGCACGTACAATAGCACCTTGAATTCGGGATGACCCAAATACAATGTAATTTTTCGGTATAAAAGTTTTATTTTGCAAGGTGTGTGTGATGTGTGCGTACTTTTTTTGTCAACAATAAATAGGTTGGTTAAAACCATCGGCCGACGGAGATGCGACAAAAGCTTTTTGCTCGGTGTGCAAAACGATCCTCATCGCTCATAAAAAGAGTCTAACTGCCCATGCTGCGACGTCGAAACACGAACAGTGTATTAAAAAACTGCAAATTGTATCCGCCTTGCCAAAGTTGGACAAATTTACGAAAATCACGCTTTCCCAGAAGCGAAAGGTGGCGGAATTGAAAATAGCGGGTTTTATCGCAGAGCACGCATCAATCAACGCGGTCAACCATCTGTCTTAAGTAATAAAAAGCCTTGATACAAATTCCGAAGTTCTCCAGGACATAAAATTACACCGGACGAAGTATGCAGCACTGATAAAAAATGTTTTATCGCCGTGCATTTTGGAGGATCTGCTCAATGATATCGGAGACTCGTACTTTTCGTTAATCATCGACGAATCCACCACGATCGACACAAAAAAAAATTTGTGTGTGATGATTCGGTACTTCAGTCGTTCGACTGAAAAAAAAAAAATCGTCACAACGTTTTACCGACTCATTGAAATGAGAGAAGGGACTGTGAATGCTATTTCAACAGCAATTTTGAACCAGCTGAAATCGGATAACTTGAACCACAGGAAGCTGCTAGGCCTTGGAGTTGATGGGGCAAATGTAAATGTTGGCGCTCACCACTCAGTGTCAACAATACTTCGAGTCATCAATCCCGATCTCGTAGTTATTAAATGCATATGCCGGCGGGCAGCTCCTTTGTGTGGGTAACAGCCGCAAAGGGGAAAACGCTATCTTCCTGCGTCCACGTCGCGCCCGCTGGAAACGTCCCTGTCGCGTCAATGTCCCTCGCGACAACGCAATAACAGAGGCGGCTAATGGAAGCTCTGGCTGTAGCCGCACATAGTGGTAGGCGACTGCTAGACAACCACTCACACACAAGCACACTTACACCTCTGAGCGGCCCGGCAGAGGCCCCGTGGCGGAATGAGTCTGGGGACCCTGTGAACGGGTATCACCCACGGCTGAAAGGGAACCCTATAAACGGGTATTTTTTCCAAGCGGGTCATGGACGGAGGGGGCCCTATAAACGGGTACCGCCCAAGAGAGAATGAGCCCACGGGGCTCCCCCTGGCGGGACGTGAAGAGACAACGCAGGGCACCCTGGTGGGAGCTCTGGCCATCACACATCTACCTTACACACGACGGAGGCGACAGACACAAATAAATATGAGTGGGCATGGTCAAAATAAAATACCCCAGGTGGTTACCCCCAGTAGGGGGGAACCCACCCTGAGCTCCGACCGGGTGAAAGCCCCGGTGGCTCATGGCTGCAGCAAGGATTCTGGGGGCTGCAGAACATGCAAGACAACAACAGGCGACAAGACAGACGAAGACAAGACGAACAGGGACAGCCACTTGCTGGAGGCTCACACGAGCCGGACGAGACGCAGTAGCGTTTCCAGCAATGCGAGCCTGGCGAGCTTTAAGAGCGCAACAGGCGACAGTCTACTGACGAACGTGACGACGAAGTGTCTGGAAATGCAGACGATCGACGAACTTAAGGATCATCTGCGGATAATCCTCAAGCGAGTCAGACTCATGCAGGAAAAGACGAGCATACAAAAAAACGTTAACAAAGAGACAAAAGACGGGATTAAAATCATCACAGAGGTTGCTGAGATCGCCCTGGGCAAATGCGAAAGACTCAGGAAACTAAGGACAGCCAGACAGGACGAAAAGACAAAACCGGGCCCAACGCCGAAACGGAAACGTGACGAGTCCGACGCCAGCCCTCCCCAACAGCCGGCGAAAAGACCGACGGCGACTGACGACACGCAATTGCCAGAGGGGAGCTGGCAAGTACAAACGAACAAAAGGAAACAGAATAGAAAACAAAAAACAGTACAAAACAAGCAGACGAACGAGGACAAAAAACGGGTAAGGCGGGACAGACCGGCCCCCTTACCACGGGGGACGGCTGTCCTCGTCAAGCCCCAACCCGGAAAGACGTACGCAGACCTACTGCGACAAGTGAAGACGAAGGTAGACCCTGCGACTGATAACGTGACGATCAGGGCCTACCACAAAACAAAGGACGGCGGTCTGCTCCTCAAGGTACAGACGGGACAAGAGGGGAGCCAAAGCTTCCAGCGCTCTCTCCAGAGCGCAGTCGGGCAGGAGGGGAGCGTCCGGGCCATGACGCCCAGTACGTCGCTGGAAATCATGGACCTGGACTGCGTCACGACTCCCGAGGAGGTCGCGGTAATCCTCAAACAGGAGACAGGACAGGAAGGGGACCTGAAGGTGCATATCTTCGGCCCCAACCGATCCGGACAGTGTATGGCGGTGTGCGAGCTAGAATCGCAGAGAGCCATGCACTTACTGCAGCGACAGCGACTCAAAATTGGGTGGGTCAATTGCCGCATCAGACTCAGGACGACAGTACCAAGGTGCTACCGGTGCCTTGGCTACGGACACACGAGACGGAACTGCAAAGGACAAGACAGGACGGACTGCTGCTGGAAGTGCGGGGGCGGGGGCCACGTCGGCAAGACGTGTCAAAACCGACCGGCCTGCTTCCTGTGCACCGAGGCCAAAAAACTGGAGGTGGCGCATCGGCCGGGCACCGGTGCGTGCGCTGTCTTCAGGGCCGCGCTGGGAGAGAGCAGGAACAAGACAAATACATGACGAAGGTCCTTCAGGGAAATCTGAACCGGAGT
This sequence comes from Ophion ventricosus, assembly GCA_963932345.1. NCBI lineage: Eukaryota > Metazoa > Arthropoda > Insecta > Hymenoptera > Ichneumonidae > Ophion > Ophion ventricosus. The sequence goes on from OZ010719.1 coordinate 22,979,451, forward strand.
CAGACGGCAAAGTTACTGTTACCGCAAATAGCTGACGAACTCGACGCGACGATACTCATACTGTCAGAACAGTACAGAGACGAGACAACGCCGACGTGGCTCACCAACACCAGGGGCACCGCCGCCATCTAGCTTAGGGGGGACGCCGCTTCTCGGGTAGCTTCTCGCGGTGTGGCAGACGATTTCGTCTGGGCAACGGTGGGCGCTACCACATACGTCAGCGTGTACCTAACGCCAAACTGCACCGTGGGGGAATTCGGGGAGAGGTTGTCTTCCCTCGAGGATGAGCTCCGGCTTCGACAGGGGCCCGTAGTCGTCACCGGTGACTTTAACGCCAGAGCGACCGAGTGGGGGATGACCACGACGAACAAACGGGGACGGCTCCTGCTGGAGATGGCTGCGAGGCTGGATCTGGCAGTGGTTAACACAGGAAACACGCCGACATACAGAAGACCAGGCTTTGGGGACTCCATCCCTGACGTGACGCTGACGTCGGACGGAATCCTCTCACAGATCAGGCGCTGGCGGGTGGTCGAGGGCTATAATGCCAGCGACCATCAGTACATAGCCTTTGAAGTGGGAGGCGACGAGACAACTCGACCCCGACGGAGTACACCGCCACCGCGGTGGAACCTCAAAAGACTCGACAGGGAGAGATTCTCTGAAGAGCTGCTGGCAGCACCAGCTCCAAAGGGAAACATACCCAACGGACTGACAGGACGACAAAGCGCCGAATGACTGATCGACGAGACGACGAAACTCGTCCAGCGGCTCTGCAAGGACACGATGCCACAGAAACGCTACCGACGAAACCGGCAACAACAATACTGGTGGACGGACGAAATCGCGGAACTACGGAGGGCCTGCTTCGCCTGTAGGAGGAAACTCACTCGGGCGAGGGGGGGACCCGAAGCAGAGACGCATAGAACAGCTTACCGGACGGCACGAAAGAAACTGACGATGACGATCAAGGACACAAAACGGAAGTGTTGGGGGGAACTGTGCGACGAGGTGGATCGGGACCCCTGGGGCACCGGCTACAAGCTAGTAACCGGTAGACTTGGGGCTCGGACGCCGACCTGCGCGATGGACCCTCCAACGACACGGACGATCATCGACGGACTCTTCCCGACGCACGAGACGAGAACGGAGACGGAAGACGTCGACGAACCTGGGGAGATACCGCTCTTTACCGGGGAGGAGCTCGCGAGAGCGACCGCCTCGATGAAGGCCGGGAAGGCCCCGGGACCGGACGGCATTCCGGGGGAGATTCTGCGGCTGTTGGGCAACCTGAGGCCGCGGGTCCTCCTGGATATGTACAACACCTGCTTGACGACGGGCATTTTCGGGGAGCGGTGGAAGGTGGCGAGACTGGTGCTCATCGCCAAAGGCAAGGGGGACCCTCACTCGCCGTCGGCTTACCGCCCACTGAGCCTACTCGACACGACAGGAAAATGTTACGAACAACTGTTAAGACCTAGACTTACGGACGCAATAGCAGCCGCTGGAGGACTATCGGACAGACAGCACGGTTTCAGGAAGGGACGATCGACAATTGGAGCAATCCAAGACGTCGTGACGGCCTTCCAACGAACCCAACAGCACTGCCATAGGGCTCGCCCAATGGTGCTACTGATGACACTGGACGTACAGAACGCCTTCAACTCGGCGAGGTGGGTGGACATCCTGGGGGCGCTGAGAGGCGTCTTCAGAGTCCCGCCGTACCTACTCCGAGTGTTGAGCGATTACTTACGAAACAGACGTATTACTTACGAAACGACGGACGGACGAGAAACTCGCGCGATCACGGCGGGGGTCGCACAGGGATCAATTCTCGGACCGGACTTTTGGAACGGACTCTACGACAGTTTGCTGCGGCTGGAGATGCCGCCGGATACTTTCTTGGTTGCTTACGCCGACGACGTGGCAGCCGTGATCGTCGAACGCGATCCATCTCTGGCCCAGCTGCGACTTAACCAAGTAATGAGACGGGTGGACGGATGGATGACGGAACACGGACTCCGACTGGCCACAGCCAAGACAGAACTGATGCTACTAACGCGAAAGAGGATACAGACGATCATACCGATGACTGTTGGGACAGAGACGATGGAGACCAGGAATGAAATCAAGTATCTGGGGGTCACCTTGGATACGAAGATGACTTTCTGGCCCCACATAAGACGGACGGCCGAGAGGGCGGCGGAGAGAGTAAAATCTCTGAGCCGCCTGATGGCAAATACAATAGGACCGAGACCGAGCAAACGTCGGCTACTCATGTCGACGACCCACTCGATCCTCCTATACGGCGCCGAGATATGGGGGGAAGCATTCCACGTAGCAAAATACAGACATGCCATGACGATGGTACAGAGACAAGGTGCGCTCAGGATCGCGTGTGCCTACAGGACTGTCTCGGCAGGGGCAGTCCTGGTTGTGGCGGGTGTGATCCCGGTGGACCTCCTAGCTTTCGAGCGAAGGAGAATCTACCTTCAGAGTACACGGACGGGACGGGCAGATGCGGCAAGAAGGGAACGGGAGACGACGATAGGACAATGGCAGATCAGATGGACGAACGAGACATCTGGGACGTGGACAAAACGACTGATACCGGAACTGAAACCGTGGATCGAAAGGAGCGGCGGCGAGGTAAACTTTTACCTCACGCAGTTTCTGACGGGACACGGATACTTTAGACGATACCTACACAAAATGGGTAGGGTACGGACTGCAGACTGCAAATACTGTGGACACGACCGAGACGACGCGGAACACACGTTCTTCACATGCGACCGTTGGACCGAGACGAGACGACGACTAGAGGCGACAGCTGGAGAAATCACGCCAGACAACATCGTTGGCGTGATGACCCAGGACAGCGAACGGTGGGCCCTCGTGTCCACCTTCGTAGAGACTGTCCTTAGGAGAAAAAATGCAGACGGATGCTTGGGTGACTGAGCGAATGAGGAGGGCCGGCACTCAGTAGCCAAGACCACGACGATACGATACGAACCAGACAAGAGTACACGGACAGGATGTCCGGCCGGAAGTAATGCTAACGCAGTCCACGGCCGGGCATCAGACAGAAGTGGTTCCCCCGTCCTGACCAAGGAATTTCGACTTCTTGGCCAGGGGAGGGGGGGGTTTTAGCCGGTATGCATCTCGCGGAATTTGTGGCCGAGAGGGATGACCCCCTCCGACCCTATGAAGCAGGATGAGAGCCCGGCACACGGGTGTCGACGCTGCTCCGGGTTTTAAGGGGCAACCCCTAACCCCTGGCGCAGCGGAGACGCCCACGGTCTTTAACAGATTTTTCCCCCTTTTCACCACGATAAAAAAAAAATAAAAAAAAAAATGCATATGCCACTCGCTGCATCTCGCATCTGAGGAAGCTTGCAAAGTGTTGCCAAGGCACCTCGACTTCATGGTCCGTGAAACCCACTTGTGGTTTTCAGTCAGCACTAAGCGGCAAATCGAGTATGCCGATATATATCGAACACTTGAGGGGAAGACACCGAAAAAAATTGTAAGACTCTCGAATACGAGGTGGTTGGTGAAACTACAGGCAGTAGATGTGATCCTCGATCAATGGGATGCACTTAAACTGCATTTTAACATCGCGCAATCGAACAACGAGCGTTGCTACATTGCTCTCCAACTTCATGAGATGTTCTGCACCCCCGATGTATCTTCAATTTCTGAGCACAACGCTGGAGAGTATCATCGGGCTAAACAGATTGTTTCAATTGAATTCTATCGATCCCGTGAAACTCTTCAAAGACTTGAACGATGCAGTATATTCAATTCTCCAAATGCTTGTGGTTCCATCGCATTTGCAAAAAGTTCCAAAGTGCGGTTTGGCAACGTTTGATTTCGAACCTGTTTGTATGCCTTTGAACTGCATAAATTTTGGATACGAATTCAACGCTTTGGCTGCACAACTCCATCCCGGATCGCTTCCTCATATCAAGAAACATTGCAAGGAATTTTTAATTGTTCTGGTGTCGCAGCTTCAAAAGAGAGTTCCCGAAAATATAAAAATTCTCGATGAAATGGCAACGTTTTCTTCACAATCGTCATCTCAGGTGAAACCCGACATCACGGATATCGCGAACAAATTCAAGCACGGGTTGTGCACCGACATCGACTCCACATTAAAAGAGTGGAACCTCGTTCATCGGGCTGAAGTCTCAGAAAAGGGGAGCACTGAGGCTTTTTGGGCAGAAGTCAACGAGATTACCGATGCGGGAGGAAACAAAAAAATACGAAAATATTTCGAAACTTGTCCTTGAGCTGTTGAGTCTGCCGCTTTCAAATGCTGCAGTTGAGCGTGCGTTCTCGATAGTCAATATTATCAAGGACAAACTTCGAAATCGAGTGTCCATTCCGATGGTGGAGGCAATTTTGCACGTTCGTTGCACACTCGATGTTGAGTGTTGCAAATTTCAGCCGACTACATCTATGCTCAACCGCTTTAACTCGAAAACGGTTTATACTATGATTATAGATGACGACGTCTTGGTGATGGAAAAATTATCTCTCGATAAAGACGAATAATCACCGATTGAAGAGAGAAAAAGAAAGAATGACCCAAAGATGCAAGATATTATATAATACTAATATAATATTTTTCTAGTCTCACACATGTGTAAAATATCAGTTTTTAAGTAAAAAAATAATAATTTAATGCATTTGTGCAATTTAAACAAAAAAAAAAACTTTCAATTTTTGAATTTGAAAAAACCCTGAAAATATTTTCTCCCTATTCCCACCCTAAACTAGGTAAAATAACCCTAAATCTCGGGTTAAATTCCCTAACCTGGCAACACTGGATTGAGCGGAGATTAAACTTTTCAACATAACTGTGGCGAGACTACCTTAATGACAAATTTTTCCGCGTAGTCGCTCCGAGCCTGTCGCTTGGTGGGGACATGAAAGAGATTGTGGCGCACGAAGTGGACAAAAAGTGAAATATTTTGGACGACTTGTCATTATATACATACGGAATTTGTTATAAAAAATGGGACATTCTACGTGTTGTGTACTTGGTATCTCGTATCTTTACTTCTCGTAAAAATACGAGAAGAAACAGTGAATATAAATTTTACCGATTTCCATCAGCAGCTCATACGTTGCAGCAAAGAAAAAAATGGATCAGTGCATTAGTCATTATTATTATAATATTCTATCACAGGTGCGATATGTTTACATTTGCTGCTCTTATTATATACGCAATCACAGGAAACTTTGGTGACTTCGATTTGCATCAATCTAAAATTGAAATTGTAGATAATTATAATAAGTATGTATTTGTAACAATATTAACAATTAGATAGAAATGAAACTTACATTTAGCGTTACTGTGTATCGTGACGATGTTACAGAAGTTTGTCTTATAACCCGAGCCTCTATACGATAGCTGCATTTTTTTTCCCATAGCTCTCCAACATCAATAACATGTTTTGCTTTTATCAGTTGCTTTCCTTTTTTAACAGTTTCCGGTTGAAATGAAATGCTGTGGCTTATTTTTTTAAATGCTGTTTTTATGAGAATGTTCATTTTTCATTTCAACCTTAACCTGTCAAAAATAACATATTAGGTATCTTTTTTCGTTTAGATGAAACAAATATAGGAAATATTTATGCCTTTATGTTTTTCACAGTTAAGACCGCTGTGCGTGATCTTCATTACATTACAGCTAAGCAAAAATGCATAAATATCTCACACTCACGTAATTCTACGAATAACTTAAACGTACAGGTTAAAGTTCGGTTAAAACGGTACATGAAATACTTTATTTGCCTTTTTTATTGACAATGTGTCAATTGTTGTACAACTTGTAATTCTTGTGATAAATGTTGGAAACTAAACATTTTAATTTGATTATAAATACATTTTTGTGTTGTTGCATATTATAAAGTATGTAACGGTCCGACATTAGTACTACACTAATGTCGCTCGATCGACTCGATGTCGAGGGATGTACACTAACATCCCTCGCCTATGTGGGTAACCCGACCGCAGTGACTACTATCAGTGGCGGCCCTAGGGCGGTGCGAGCGGTGCCACAGCACTGGGCGCCTTCATAGGGAGGGCGCCAAAAATGCAACGGTAAATCATATGCGCATGAAATCACTTTGTTGCAGCAACAAGGTGATTTTACGCTGCCGAGCGACATTTTATGTCTGCAGACAGTGACATTGTTGCTGAGCGGTGACGATGGGCGGCCGGTGCGGGCTGCTGCGGACGCGGTCTATACGGGCGGTGCGCGCGGGTGTTGCGGGTGAGCGGGATGAAGCAGCGCCGATCGCCCGCGCCGGCGCCTGTCTCTTGTCTTGTCAAGTATTGTCATTCGTTTGCGTTCACAGCCATGTGTATAGTTTGAGGAGCTCAGAGGTTAAAGAAAATGTTACATATTGCGTATTATGATATACGTATTATTTTTCTATCAATTAAATTCTGATGTAGCAATTCATTTTATGAGTAAATTAAAACTTGTTAGACTGATTTGTTTTTGTATAGGTAATAATAATACCTATCCTAGGAAAAGTTTTGTAAAGTAAAATGGAAGTTTATTAACTTTTGTTAGATTAAGTAATATATAATATTGATATAATTAGGATTGATATGAAGTGGATCGCAAATACTCAGTTTATGAATCTTTCTTTTTTGTTCTGAATGAAACTTCGCTCATAGTAAGCTTCAATACTATCATGCAATCTAATAATAATAATAAACATAAATGACGAACCTCCCCATACGTGTAAAGTAGGGGATCATTTTGTATCCATGCACCCCATTGAGTGGGGTGTGAATAAGGTCTTTGAAAATCAGTTGGAGGTTTCTGCGATAATTTTGCTTTTTACAGCCTCATTTCGAAAATATGAGGTTTATGTCCCCTCTAACGTTTCAATCGTACTTAGGAAAAGTTCTAAAAATATATATAAAATGGTCGTTGATCTTAATATTCGATTAAAAGTATTTCGCTTCGGTAGAATTGACCTTAAGTAATTGAAGTTTGCGTTAGTATAATATTTACAAAGTGTTGAGGAAATACAAAAAACATTAAGTTTAAATTTGAACTATCTCGACGCGCGCTCTCAGCGCGGCAGCTCTGTCGAGTCCCATCGATCTACGCGACGAATCAACGACAGCGACAAGATGTTTAGTGGCGCCGCCACCATGAAGAAAGCGACAACTCGACGGGGAGACGCGGCCGCCATTACTCTCTCTCATCGTACTTTTCGACACGTGAAGTGTGTTTTGGTGCCTCTAAATTATTTTCGGCTATATCTTTCGGTTTTCTCTAAGTTTGTGTGCGTAAAAGTGTCCGCTCTGTTACCACACAGCGTGCTCTCCATTTTTATAGTATTTGTTTTAAAGTGTGATCTTCATATAAAACAATTTTGCCGGTTTTCTCGTTATCTCTGGCCACGCGACGGACACATGCTGGTGTCACGCACTTGTTGCGAGTGAGCGCTCGTGAACATTGTAAAAACGCGGTACTCTCTTAGGTAAAAAATAAACAAACGGCTTTCTCCAACACGTTTTATCGTGTCTGGACTGTTCTTTTGTATAAGTTATAAAAATCTCCTGCACGACAACACCTCGCCCCTCGATCCTTATTTTTCAGCGCATATCCGGTGCAATTCCGGAACACAAAGTTAACATGTATCCATTACAGAAAAAAAATGTCGCTACCTCAAAAAAAAACTATCAGGCACGCAAAATCGCAAAAGAAAACGCATCAAGCAAGGCGAAACTGAAGAGTCTCCAAAATTGCTAGCGAAATTTTTTAAAGTTGAGAAGTCATCTGAATCGTTGTCATTGGAAGTAGTTCAAGACCCAACGAAGGAAGAACTATTTCATAGAAGTTCTGCAGACGAAGCACATGAACATGAAGAGCAGTATTCACAAGAAGCTATATCAGGAGCGTCTGTCAGAGTACAAAACATGACACAACAAGGTACACCATGTATACCATCACCGTCGTCCACTCAAAATATAAATTATGACAATATTTCGAAATGGCCGCTTATCGATTCTGCAACCAGAGATGAAATAATTATTTGAGGGCCTGTAAATAACGAAATGAACAACGAAAAATATCCAAAATAAAACGATGGACGTCATTTTTCAAGAGCGCATTTTCAACGAATAATGCCAAATGGAGAAACTTATCCAAGAAGATGGCTTGTCTACTCTAAATCTGAAGATAAAGATAAAGTCGAAGTTGCCGTCTTCGAACGAATAATGTCTACAGTATTGTTCTTAGCAGGTAATAATTTGTCGTTCAAAGGAAGCTCGGGATCCGAAACTCTATACACTCCCAATAATGGCAACTTCCTGGGTTTAGTGCAACTGCTAGGAAAATTTGACCCTGTTATGATGGAGCACCTCCGCCGTATTGTGAATAAGGAGACTAATGTCCACTATTTTGGCAAACGCATTCAAAACGAGTTAATCGGCTTACTTGAAAGGGTAATTCCAAATAAAATTTTGGCTATGATAAAGTCATCTAAATATTTTTCCGTCATACTGGACCACACTCTTGATGTCAGTCACGTCGAACAATTATCATTAACATTGCGTTCTGTTGACACTAATGAGGACGAAGTCAAAGTGCGTGAGTGTTTCATTGCTTACAAGCCGGTCCGTGACTCTTCGGGAGCTGGACTCACTAGCCTCTTTTTAGATGAAATTATGCAAGAGTTTGATTTGGATATGGAATTTGGTAATAGCAGATGCCGCTAAAACTTCAGTTAAATCGCTTTCCTTATGCGGATTCGTTCAAAGACTGTTTCTTCTATTCTCTGGATCAATAAAGCGATGGGAAGTGATATCTAAGCACATAGACGGATGATCGCTGAAAAAAGTTTGCGCAACCCGTTAGGAGAGTAGAGTTTCTAGCCTCGCTGCAGTTCGTTATAACTACTCTTCAGTTCGAGATGCCCTTCTGAATCTTCACGAAGAAACGAATGATTCAGTTACAGCTTCAGAGGGCTTGTCGTTGATTCAGAGCATGGAGCAATTTGAATTCATAGTTACAATGGTGGTTTGGTATGATATATTGTTTCAAGTAAACATTGCAAGTAAGGCTATGCAGTCGGAAACTATGGATTTACCAAACGCCTCGCAATTGCTAAAGAACTGCGCAGAATTCGTAAACGAATACAGGGGTTATTCGTCTGGTTTAATAGCAGCTAGAGAGATAGCTTCTCAGGCTGGGATAGATCCTATTTTTAAGCTACTCCGATCCCGAAGAAAAAAAATATTATTTGAGTACGAGGCCGTTGATGAGACACCGGTCGATCCTGAAGAACCTGTTTAAAATGAACGTGTTTTATTCGATGATCGATACCATTGAGAATGCATTGGTCACTCGATTTACGCAACTATCCGAATTCAATGATACATGGTCCTTTTTATACAAGGTCAGAACAATTCCTGAAAAGTCGAAATTGGAAAAAGCCTGTGCAGATTTACAAATCAGTTTAACCGATGGGGAAAAATGTGACGTTACCAGTTGTGAATTGGTTGAGGAACTTTTGAGTCTAAACCCATTGTTGAAAAATCTTGAATCAGCAGAGCCAACAAAAGTTCTTCGACTTATTAAACAAAATGGTTGGCAATATATATTTCCGAATGTATGGACAGCACTCCGAATTTTACTAATTATACCTGTAACGGTCACCAAAGGAGAACACAGTTTCAGTAAATTAAAACTTATTAAAACTTATTTACGTTCAACTATGGCTCAGGAAAGACTGTCAGATCTTGCGATATTGTCCATTGAAAACGGTTTTGCTCAGGATTTTAATTATTCTGACTTAATAAAAAAATTGCGGCCGCACAAGAAAGAAAGGTGCCGATATAGGCTTTTTAGTTGACTTTTGTTTGGGTTTCTTGTAAATTAATTCATGACGTGAATTTGACCTATGCATGATGTAAACACTGTATCATAATAGTTTAAACAACCCATGACAGACATATAGTGTTTCGTTTTCCTGTTATTGTATCTCATCTGTTCTACCACTTTACAAATCTCTCGGAGGTCTGAGATCTCCATCTCTGATATTAGAAAAAATATTGTTTGTCTGTTTGTTCGCGCATCACGTCAAAATTACTTGAAAGATTTCGACGGATAAACTACTGCATCTGGAAACGGGCGCCACAGTGAGATCTCGCACCACCTTAAAAAATTCCGAGGGTCGCCACTGACTAATATTTATAAAAGTCTACAAAAATCGACCAGTAGTGGGATTCCGTAACTCGTTATAACTCGGTAGCGACAGTAGTCGTCATTGTTAGCTACCGACAGCCAATCGCATGGGGGATTACAGCAGAAAGCGCGCCTCTCATTGGCTGTCGCTAGCTATCGATAACGACAACTGTTGCTACCGAGTCATAACGAGTTATGGAATAGGCCTACTGTAGTGCGATTCTGTAACTCGTTGTACCTCGGTGGCGACAGATTGGCTGTCGCTAGAAAAACAATAATGAAAACTGTTGCTACCGAGTTATAAAGAATTAGAGAATAGGCCTATTGGCCTCACCACTGGAGTTTCTATACCTGTATGTAAGACCGTGGGCGGTATTCATAGTCAGGTCTCAAGTCGACTCTTGAGAATATCTTCGCAAAGATGATCTTATTGGTCAAGAATCTTCTTAAGATTGCATACATTTCATAGTCCTCAAATAAGACGGTTTTCATAAAGACGACTCTGCCCAAGATTGTCTTATTATCTTCAAGATGGCCTTGATACAGTACTGGCATTCGGGTGTTTCCGGATGATTTTTGGAAACTCGCCATTATATACACCCATCAGAGCTCTATATGTAGGGTCGCCATTTGCAAAATCGAAAGCGTCGTTTGAATTCGTTCTCAGGATAGAAATCTAATGGATTCTGAGCATCGCGAATATATCGTTTTGGTGCTCGTGGAACCCCGCTGATCCTCTTGGTCAGAGGATTCATCTGTATCCATGTTATCCATGTCGTTAAGATTTAGCAAATCCTCAAAGTGCGACATTGCAATACAAGATCGATTGTGTCTGAGTTTAATGGATGCTTGCTCCTACTCCTCCAATATTCAACTGTACTCACTGAACAATAAGCATACTATAACGCATACGCTGTATTTAGCGGCAGCCTCGTCAGCGGGCTACTGTCTCACTCACACTATGTAGGAGGTTATCCTTTTTTAACAGTACAAATCTATTGGTCGGTATTCATTCATATTCATACCGCCCATTGATTAGTAGTCATAACACGCAATATATTTAAAAGTGACTGTGCTCCAAAATTGTCTGTTGTCCCTAATCTCACTCTGAACATCTTAAAACGGCTTGCATCTCGTCTTCATGAAGTCCATCTTATTTGCAATCTTCTTTCTGATATGAGACGGTCTTAATTAACTATGAAATATTGCAGACTTAAGATATTGCTTATTCTAAATAAGATGGAACTATGAAACTAATCAAGTTGTGTCTTGAACAAGATCATCTTCGCTAAGGCGGTCTTGTGTATTACATCTCGAGATCATCTTATTCAATGTTTATGAATCTAGGTGGCGTCTCAAGACCGCGCTTAAAACGATCTTGAAAATAAGACCCGACTATGAATACTGCCCCGTGTGTCAGATCGTGGTTCAACCCGAACGCAGTACCGCTAATAAGCGTGAGCGATACATGAATGGTGTGCAGGGTTGCCATGTTATGCGATTATCACAATTTGAGCGATTTAGATTTTTATTGTGCGAAATTTGGGCGACTCGGTAATTTCACGACAAAAAATTACTTTAACCAAATAGCCAAATTAGAAAAATGTCCGATTTGGCTAATAAAAACCTCATTTCAAAATTGAATATTCAACACCGATTTTTGTGTTTGATTTCCGATGTATATATATATATATATATTGAGACGTATAGGTGCGTTTCAGGCGCGAGCCCTCACCACTTACGCGGAGCCCAACGAGGTAGACCCGCCCGGCTACTGCCTTTAGTCGTTCTCGGCACAAAATGGGCCGAAAACGGAACAAGTGGAGCCATCTTTCGGGAGACACCTAGAAGTAGGATCAAGAATTTAAAAAGAAGCAAAAGTGGGGAAGGCACATTGATGAAAATTTATTTAGTAAAAGACGCTCGAGAGGGGGAAAAAAACGCGGCAAACGAGGGGTATGTAAGAGCCATCCTCGGGCCGAAATGCTCTCTTCTTCGTTCTAACTCGGACTCTAGCGCAAGTAGTGGAAGACGGTACGAGTACAAGCTGAAAAAGCGAGGCAAGGACTGGAATAAGGAAAGCGTCAGGGGAAAGAGAAGGAAAAGAAGAAAGGTAGGGAACTCTTTCGGAGATTAAGGGCACCAGTAGTGAAAGAGCATGAGTACGAGCTGAAGAGGCAAGGGAAATGCACGATTGAGGAAAGGGCCCAAAATCACTAAAGACGAATAAAAAGACTGGATCGGGAATTGTTTCTCGGCTCACTGCGGCATAAGTAGTGAAAAGGCAGCGTTTAATAATCCCGATTAAGGAACATGTGATTCGGCGTGTTAGCGATGACGAACGCCCCTCGATCGAGCCGCTCGTGGTTACCACGTCGTTCGGCGTCAGCCGATAAATCTCGATATCTGGCTCTCGCGCGACGCATTCCTCCGGCGAGGCCTAACGCGAATAACGATAAGCCCTTAGTGCGCACCTTGACAAAGGCCCGGGATTATCGCTTTTCCTTCCCGTCCTATGTATTTTCTCGGCCGAAGCGATAATCTGAGCTTCAGCTAGCCTTGTCGTCCTCGCTAACCGAAAATGTCCGAGTACATTTTCTGTAGTATTACTCATCCGCCCTTTCCCATCGAACCAGAGAAAGAACTACCTCGTGATAACCTGAAGGACAATCACGTGGTAGGGGATACGTGGCAGTCGACAAGGGCTCTACACGAAGGGACCACGGCAGTCTGCAGTCGACGACGAAAGCCTGAGGTTTGGGACCGAGGGACGCTTCAGAAAATCTATGTTTCTACGAACCGCTGTGAATAGTAGAGTAGGAGCGTTTATCACCATCGTAGATTTTCATCCTTCACAACGTTAATCAAGGCATAATTATCAATTCCATATTTTCTATACTGTATTAATTCAATATTCTTTTCGATAATAAAACAACATATTCCACTCTGCACAATATTTCGACTATTTATTTAAATTAGTCAGGCGATCCATGACGCACAATTGGTTCCACAGAACAGGCGCAAGTAGCGAATACCCGCTAGCGGATACCCGAGTAAGGACCATGCTCAATTAACGCAAGTAGCAAAAGGGATATGTGAATGCGCTTGACTAAGGAAAGTGCTGCGGTCAGAGGAGAAATAAAACCGAAAGTCTCATAGCATAAATAGAATTGGAAAAAAGGAGCAAATTAAGAAAGAGGAAAAATTAAATTAGGAATTAATCATCAAGAGAATCCCAGCTGATCGAGCATCTTGGACGAAATAAACGTCAGTTCGCGGATTTTAAATAGAAAGAGAAAATAAGGAAATTAGCTTAATGAGAGTGACAGAGAACGAACGAAAACAAAAGGGCAGTGGCCGAGCGAGGCCGTCACAGGCAAATTCGGAATTCGCGACACCCATACACAAACGCACACAAGCAAACACGCACAACTAGCAATCTGTACACCACACACACACACATAAACACATGTAAGGGACTGCGGCGAGAGCACACTTAAGGGGGAATATTAGTGTGAAAAAAACAAAATCGATTTTTTTTTGCTTAAATAGATAGTTTTGGCCTTTAAGAATATGCCTACAAATTTTCAAAACAATATTCGGCTTAGAAGTATTCGAAATTCGCGCCAAGCGTCGACGCTCTCAGAGCCTTCTATACGGGCCGGACGCGTCCCACCTTTTTCGTCTATTCAGGCGCCAAAATTTATACCTGCGTGACTACCTGCATGCCAGGGGGAGCCAGGTATATATATATATTTGTGTATTAGTAGTCAGTTGGTTAGTTACAAGCCATATTTCGAGTGGTGTGCGTCTTACAAGTCGTGTTTCGAGTAGCGTGCGTCTCAACGGTTTCTTGTAGTATTTATAAATTGTGAAAGTGTAAATAAACAAAATCGACAGAAAAAGTAAAAGACACGTTCCGGGTGACAATGTAGTTTTACCATAAGTGCTCCACAGACGAGAATCCACAACACCATTATTATCCGGAGGGCGTCGAATCGTGGTGTACTTGGCAAAAGGCTCGCGCGCTCGGTGCTCTTGACTCATACAAACACGAAGCAGCACTACCAGCAAATGTTGCGGAGGCAATCAAGCCAATTTATGAAGACCTTAGTCGTGATGAGTTGCTCGAAAGGTGTTTGGGAGCGTTTAATCAAAACAACAACGAAAGTTTTAATGCTGTGATTTGGAAATTTGCTCCGAAAAGTCATTTTTGCGGCTCCCAAGTAGTCAAAACAGCCGCTAATTTGGCTGCTATAATATTTAACGATGGTCACGTGGCTTTGTTGGATGTTGTTGAGGACTTGGGCATCTCCATAGGCGAGAAACTGTTCAATTATTGCCACGAAATCGACCGAAAACGTATCAAGGACGCCGATCGCTACTCAGCAGCAAACACGCACGAGGGACGCTTGAGTGCTATAAACCCACTTCAGGATGAGGATATGATATTGCTGGGCGCAAAAGAGCTTCTGTATGGTCCAGGGATAGCAGACTAATGGGTAAGAACTTGTTTTATATTAATATTTAAGTTACATCATTCAATTTTATCCTCTCAAAACTTTAAACGCGTTTTTCTCGAAACCATGTTTTTTGACCTGGTTGACAGCATAACTCTGTAAAATTTTTTCCAATCGAATTCATTCAAAAAGGATTCTCTTCAGAAAACTTATCGCTATCGTCGCATCGTAGAGTTTTTTTTTAATTGTTTACTTTTTTTATTAACAATTTACTGCAAAATTTTTGTGTAAAATTCAATTTTTTTTTAATGGCCGCCATTTTTTTTCTAATCAAAATTTTTAAATTTCCTACGATGCTGCGATTATTAATTAACTATTATAATTTAATAATCTTTTTGAATTTTTGATTTTAGATGCTTGCTGTGGCACTTATGCTGTCAACCGTCGGGGAGTCTTTTTTTGAGACGCCATTTTGCGACCGCTCCTCTGCTTAATAAAATGTACTAAAAATTAAAAAAAAAATTTCCTTGTATGCTTCATTATTTCAATAATTAATACACAAAATTTCAAATAATTTGATCGAGCCGTTTTTTCAAAAAAAAATCCCAAAAAATACCTCATTTTTCAGCCTGTCATACTGATATTCCCCCTTAACACAACGCGCATGCACACTCAACACATACACTGATCAAAACAAAAACTGTACTAGCGGTGAGAGCGACACACACACACACACATAGGTATACCACCAACATGGAAGGACACATACGAATGTCAAGCGATAGTGGCCATCCCGAAGTAGGCTGGTCAAAATTCCGAGAAAATATAGTAAATTCTCTTAGCAACGTAAGAAGCCCGTCTTAATGAAATCGCGAAGGGCCGCCCAAGAATTTTAAACTCTGGGAGTTTAAAATTTGGAGTCCCAGAGTTAAAAACTCTGGGAGCCGTCAGGAATACAAAATTTGAGACCGCGACGAGATCTTAATATACAGGCGGATCCACAACAAATGTACCTGTACTAAGGAAAGAAATTACAATAAACACACGACTTATTGTCTGCGATAAAAAGGTTTGAATTAGTTTACTCCATAATCGAGTCCCGAATCCTACAAATTTAATGTAATTAGGGGTGACCCGTTACAATATACAGGGTGAGGCACATAAAGTGTTACAGAGCAATAGCACTCAAACTATTGATCATATCCAAAAATGTTTCAGACAAAAGTTTCAGTATTCGAGAAGGCCGTCATACTGAACCACCCTATTTTTTTATCGGTGGAGGCGCTGAAGCTACGTCAAGGTCAACTCCACCTTTTTAAATAGAACCATGTATTTTTTTTTCGATGGCATTATTACCGATTTTAAGACGAATTCAGCGACCTACAACACAAGGTCATTCTAGTCACGCAAAGTATGAAAATAGTCGAAAAATCAAAAAATATCGGAATAATCACTTTCAAAGGATCCACTAACCTTGGTTTGGGTCTACCTACAGAAGATGCTCGAAGTGATGACCCTCGACTTGTAAACACTTGTTTGATCGCCGTTTTCATTTCTTACGATACCAATGTTTCTTATCGGCAGCAAGTACGCATTTTATGTTGACATATCAGTTAGACACCCATTACCTTCTAATGTGAGTACATCGGATCGCGAAAATGAACGATTTTCAAGAAGAGTCATCACTTACAAATCGAGGGTCATCACTTCGAGCATCTTCTGTAGGTAGATCCAAACCACGGTTAGTGGATCCTTTGAAAGTGATTATTCCGATATTTGTCGATTTTTCGACTATTTTCATACTTTGCGTGACTAGAATGACCTTGTGTTGTAGGTCGCTGAATTCGTCTTAAAATCGATAATAATGTCATCGAAACAAAAATACATGGTTCCATTTAAAAAAGTGGAGTTGACCTTGACGTAGCTTCAGCGCCTCCACCGATAAAAAAAATAGGGTGGTCCAGTATGACGGCCTTCTCGAACACTGAAACTTTTGTCTGAAACATTTTTGGATATGATCAATAGTTTGAGTGCTATTGCTCTGTAACACTTTATGTGCCTCACCCTGTATATATTTATCCTTGCCCTTCTCAAACGCTGTGGTACAAAGGGCTTTCAGCATCATGAACGCCGTTAAAATGAAGCCAAGAAACCGAACGCGTACAGATATGCTGTTAACTATTATGCGCATCAGACTGCGATTTGGAGTTGATAAATGTTTTTGCAATGGATTTCAACCGACGAAAGAGATGTACAAACTTTGTACCTCGAAGATCTACACCGAGCTCAATGGTGCCACACACGCATTTGTCACAAGTAAAGACAATGACAACAAAAACTGCGATGATAATATTATCGAAAGTTTGACATTGTTTGAGGGAACTGAGGAATTGCAATTTTTATAAGATATTTCGAACGGATTGTGGTTGTTCACAGAAAACATGTCTTCAACTTTTTATATCATTTACTGCTGAAATCTGTACATAAACAGTATATCAGTATTAACTTAACGGATTAAAATGTGCGCCCTATGCCATTTACAGTATTCTTCAAAAGGTTAAAAGTTGATTAATATTATATTATAATGAAAAAAAAATATATTTGAGTAAAATTTCATCAAAAGGTTATAAAATCTTAAATAATCGAAAAATACTATTATATCTTCATTAAAAGTAATGTTGATAAGTTTATTAAAAGATAATAAATAAATTATTCAATCTACATACCAGGTGTACAAGTATGAAATGCGTATTTCAGACAACAGATGGTGCACCAATGCAGTTTGTGCTATAAAGATTTGACACTGCGCCATTTTGTTGTGTGGTCAACAAGTGTCAGACGCGCACGAGTGATAAGTTGGAAAAGTGTGTGCATAGTGTTGTGTTGTTGTGTTCAATATGTCGAAATTTATACCGAACAAAGGGCATTCGCGGACAGCATTAATTTTTTGTTTTCATTTGAAGAAAACTGCTGCTGAATCATACAAATTACTTCGAGAAGCTTATGGTGAACATGCTCCATCGCAAGATACGTGTGAACGATGGCTTCGGCGTTTCAAAAGTGGTGACTTCGACGTTGCAGACAAGGAACATGGAAAACCGCCAAAAAAATATGAAGATGTGGAATTGCAAGCATTGTTGGACGAAGATGATTCACAAACACAAAAACAACTCGCCGAGCAATTGGGCGTTAGGTCTACAAGCTGTTTTCAATCGGCTACGAGAGATGGGAAAGATTCAGAAGACCGGTAGATGGGTTCCACATGAGTTGAACGACAGGCAAATGGAAAAGCGCAAAAACACATGTGACATTTTGCTCGCTCGGTACAAAAGGAAGTCGTTTTTGCATCGTATAGTTACAGGGGATGAAAAGTGGATTTATTTTGAGAATCCCAAGCGCAAAAAATCATGGGTAGACCCAGGCGCACTATCCACATCGACCGCAAGACCGAATCGCTTTGGCAGAAAGACGATGCTCTGTGTTTGGTGGGACCAGAGGGGCGTGGTCTATTATGAGCTGTTAAAACCTGGGGAAACGGTTAATACTAAACGTTACCAACAAATATTGACCGATTTGAACCATTAGCTGCTTGAAAAAAGACCAGAATACCGAAAGAGACAACACAAAGTCATTTTTCTTCATGACAATGCTCCATCACATACGGCAAAACCGCTTCGCGACACGTTGGAAGCACTCAGCTGAGAAGTTCTACCCCATGCGGCTTACTCACCAGACTTGGCTCCTTCCGATTACCACTTGTTTGCATCGATGGGTCACGCACTTGCTGAGCAGCGCTTTGGTTCGTACGAAGATGTGAAAAAATGGCTCGATGAATGGTTCGCAGCAAAAGGGGAACATTTTTACTGGCGTGGTATTCACAAATTGCCCGAAAGATGGGAAAAATGTATAACAAGCGATGGAGCATACTTTGAATAAAGCACTTTTTATCATTCTTCCGAATTTAACGTGTTTTTTTTTTATAAAAAAAATCCGCATTTCATACTTGTACACCTGGTAATGTAACTATGAAATTTTTGAAATGTTAATCAAATTTTTTTTGTTCATTATAATAATAAAAAAATTTCGTTTGATATAACAGACCGTATTTAAATTCGTTTATATGTAATTTTTTTTTTCGTTTCCACCCTTGTTATGTGTTTATGCAATTTTGGGCGACTTGAGCGCCATCTGAGCGCGACTAGGTTAGCGACCCATCTGGCAATCCTAATGGTGTGCGTCAACTCTCTCAACCGCGCAAGCTGTGACTGTTGAGCAAAGCCCTAAAGCACGCAGAGAAAGATAAAGTGAGGTTAGGTTTGGTTCGTAGCTTCGACTGTGTGGGGTGTGTTTTGATCGGGATCAGAACATGGCACAGTTGTAAAATTGTTACTAGACAGCGAAAGGCATACTCGGCGTAAGGACATTCTGCATTTGGTCTCGCTGTTCGCGATAAACGACGAAACTACGAATGGTCG
The DNA here is from genome assembly GCA_963932345.1 of Ophion ventricosus. Taxonomy (NCBI): domain Eukaryota; kingdom Metazoa; phylum Arthropoda; class Insecta; order Hymenoptera; family Ichneumonidae; genus Ophion; species Ophion ventricosus. Next base: position 22,998,608 of record OZ010719.1, read on the forward strand.
TTTCGGGCGGTATGGTTCAACGACAAATTGCGCCAAGGCGCAATGTCAGGATACTGCTAGTCGGCGACCGGGGTGTTGGCAAAACGTCCCTGATATTGTCCTTAGTCAGTGAGGAATACGCAGAGGAGGTACCAAACAAGGCCGAAGAAATCACGATACCTGCCGATGTTACGCCCGAACAAGTTCCAACGCACATTGTCGACTATTCCGGTAAGATTCTTCTAGAAAATCTATATTTTGTCATCCAAATTGACCGCGATCCAAAACACGATTGAATCCGGAGCTATCGCAAGATGCTAAGTCGCAGAGGTAGCGTTGTCTGAATTGCTGATGATCGGAGACAACTCGTCGGAGTCTTACCTTTTGGAGTAAAACTTATTAATAAAAAAAAATCCAAAATGCTTTTACAGCAACAGAACAGACGGAAGACCAATTGATGGATGAGATACAAAAAGCACATGTAATTTGTATCGTATATTCGGTCGATGATGAAGATACATTGGACAGAGCTGCTAGTTATTGGCTGCCGCTGGTTAGAAAATGCTCTTCCGCCAATAGATGTCCTGTTGTGTTGGTAGGAAATAAGATTGATCTTGTGGATTATTCTACCATTGAGGTAGGTATCGAATGAATTTCTCTGTTAAGTACATTAAGAACATTTGCCTCGTACAGATATAGCAAAAATGCCTTGCATCATTTTTGAATATTTTTACATTTATGTACAAATATGGCCAAATTGTTTTTTAATTTTCATGTATAAAATTCTAGAAGAATTGTCCTTATATTGGGAGTACAAATTAATTCGGTCCATTTTTTTGTGGTAAAAAATCCATCTATTTCAAAATAAAAGGTATGAATAGATTAATCAAAGTATTGTCCATCGCTGGCTACTACTTTTTTCCACCTCTCAGGCAATTTTCGAATTCCATCACAAAAAAAAATCTCGTCTTTTGAGGCGATCCAAGTTTTGAGCGAATTTTCGATTTCTGCGAAAGAAGTGAACCGGTGACCTGCTAAATCCTGCTGCATCCGTCGGAACAACCAGTAATCAGAAGGAGCAATGTCCGGAGAATACGGCGGGTGCAGTAAAATATCCCATTTGAGCGTTTCCAAATATTTTTTTACAACTTTTGCGACATGAGGCCGAGCGTTGTCATGCAGAAGAATAACTTCGTCATGTCTTTGCTCGTATTCAGGCCGTTTTTCTCATAATGCATGGCTCAAACGAATCAATTGTAGTCTATACCGATCGCCCGTAATGGAATCGCCAGGTTGTTCATCGAGTAATGCCTCCAATTCATTGTCTTCGAATTTTTTGGCTGTCCAGAGCGGGGCTTGTCTTCAACGCTGAAATCACTGTTCTTAAAGCACCGAAACCATTCCCTACATGATTTATCAGTTGGAGCATCATCACCATAAACTTCAACAAGCATTCGATGCGCTTCAGCTGCACTTTTCTTCCAATTAAAGCAGAAAAGTAAAACTTTCCGCAAATGCTGCTTAGTTAACAGAAAATTTGACATATTCAACACAGTAAAAAACAAGGTTTTTAATGGAACTCAAAGCGATATAAACTGAATGTTATTGACAGATGTCTAACCTCTCTGAAACCACCGAAATCAGCCGTCACTATGAAACATTCATAACAGCCAGAGCCATCTCTTGAAAACGGACTGAATTAATTTGTACTCCCAATAAATTCATATTTATCACACAGAGTATTGTTGCTTTTCCAATTTGTTGCTTTTGCGATTGCAAGAACGATGCTTGAAAAAGAATAAATATAATTGAGGTAATTAAATGTGTGGTAAAGTTGGAGCAATAATATAAATACGATTCGATGCTATCGTTCCAATGTTGCTAATATAAAAATTGCTCTGCTTTTGATATGGGAAGAGTCTACATTATCCACATAGTAGTTCCCTGCTAGTGGATTAGGCAAACCTGTAAAACTATAAAAAAAATTCGGTAATATTTTTCAGGCGGTGTATCCAATAATGAAAGAGTTTTCGGAAATAGAAAGTTGCATCGAGGTGAAAACCCTATCATATTCGTACAATAATTATTGTGTGATAAATTTATTTTAACACGCGCCATTTGTTCTTTCCAGTGTTCAGCCAAAACTCTCCAAAATATTTCAGAAATGTTTTATTACGCTCAGAAAGCAGTGCTGCATCCTACAACACCTCTGTACAATTATGATACTCAAGAATTGACAGAGGAATGTAAAAGTGCGCTTCAGAGAATATTCAAAGTGAGCATGACTGCCGAAATCATGGCTTCGAGATGAGTAACGCATATTAATATTGTACGCGTGATTATAGATTTGCGACTTTGACAACGATGGCTTATTGAATGATATGGAACTCAATGCGTTTCAACAATCGTGCTTCAATACTCCTCTACAGCCGCAAGTCCTCGAAGACGTCAAGGCTGTACTCTCCAAGAACATTCAAGATGGTACTTGCAACAATTTTGTCACAATGAAAGGTAAAAGCTGCGTTTATATATAAGGTGCAGTAAAAAGAAATCCATTATTTTTGCATGAAATTGAAGGCTTTATTTAGCATAGTTAGAATGATCCGATTTAGGTCGAATATGCACCGTTTTGATCGATAACTTGTTGCCACTCTGAAGGTAATTTCATTATGCCTTTCTCATAGAAACCCTCGTCTCTATTGGAAAAAAACTGGGACAGTCGATTTTCACAAGCTTCTCTTGAGGCGAATTTTTCACCAGCAAAATCATTCGCCATAGACAGGAACAGGTGGTAATCACTTGGTGCCAGATCCGGACTATAAGGTGGATGCATAAGAACCTCCCAACCAAGCTCCCGGAGCTTCTGGCGAGTCACTATCGATGTGTGTGGCCTGGCGTTGTCCTGATGGAACACAATTCCTCTCCTATTGGCCAAAGCTGGCCGCTTCTGGGCGATTGCTTCCTTCAGACGGTCCAATTGTTGGCCGTACAGGTCCGAATTAAGAGTTTGGCCGTAGGGGAGCAGCTTATAGTAGATGATTCCCTGCCAATCCCACCAAACACACAGTAAAATCTTCCTGACCGTCAATCCTGGCTTGGCCACCGTTTGCGCCGGCTCACCGCGATTCGACCACGACCGTTTTCGCTTGACGTTGTCGTAAGTGACCCACTTTTCATTGCCAGTCACCATCCGCTTCAGAAATGGGTCGATTTTGTTGCGATTCAGCAGCGATTCGCAGATGAAAATTCGGTCCATGAGGTTTTTTTGCGTTAACTCGTATTGCACCCATACATCGAGCTTCTTTTTGTATCCAGCCTTATTCAAGTGGTTCCAAACGGTTTTTTGTGCAATGTTTAGTTCCTGGGTAATCGAAACAGTGCTTACATGACGGTCGGACTCGACGATTTCCATTATTTTATCGACATTTTCGACAATTAGCCTTCCAGAGCCTGGTGCATCTTTGACATAAAAATTACCGGAACGGAATCGACGAAACCAAAATTGCGCGTGATTGGCTGTTACAATATCAGGATCATAAAGGCTATTCACATTTTCAGCCGCCTGGCTTGCGTTTTTGCCTTTATCGAAGGAAAACTGTAAAATATGGCGTATTTTCAGTTTGCTGGTGGCCATCTTTGACGCGCGCTCAAAAAATATTGAGTGAAGCAATCACAAAACTGTCTGAAATGTTTATTTTAGTATGAAATCTTATCTTTCTAACGCCGTCTAGCGTAATCCGATCGCACTTATATAACGCGAGCTACAGATTACTAAAGCCATCTATTGCAAAAATAATGGACTTCTTTTTACTAGACCTAATATGTTTTTTGTTGAAATTTCAACCACGAGTGATTAAATGTTGTTTCCATTTTATCACTGTTTACAGGTTTCATGTATCTTCAGTGTTTATTTATTCAGCGCGGACGCAACGAGACAACGTGGGCGGTACTGCGTAAATTTGGTTACGACAACGAACTGCAAATGTCGAAGGAGTATATTCACCCACCGTGAGCATGAATTAATACATGTATAATAAAAAGATAGGTCAAAAACAAAAAAAGGGAACCAAGAATGCTCGTAACCATTATTAGGGTTGAATAAAGGTACATCGGTACTATCCGTTCGAATTAGGGTTCGTAAAAATCCAATATTATAAATGTCGAAAATATCCGATATTTTGACATTTTCGATATTTTTTAATATTTATAAAAATAACCCCTATTTTTTGCTGTCTTTTAGAGCTGCTTATTTAGAATGTGTTGCGAATTAAAAAAAATATGGATGTGATATTAAACCCCAATTATGATTATTTTAATATTTATTTATTTACTTATTTTTTTACGATAATCAGTCTTACATATTTTACAAATTAAGTCTTTCCAATTAAAAAATAATTCGGTACGGTTCTCTTTTTACCTAATAAATCAACAGTCAAAATAAAAGTTCTTATTAAATTTCTCACATTTATAAGCTGTAATACCTTTTATATTGATAATTAAATATTTCTTTCAAAAAAATTAACAGAAACACCAACAAATTGCAAATATCGAACTACGAATCTGAAACTGATTGTTTAGTGAAAAAATATTGGGAGCCTTTTTAAGCCTATAGATAACAAATACTAAGGACAAATACATAGATAAGTCGTCATAGTTTAGTATTTTAAAGTCGAGTCAGCTCAGCGCTATACAGGGTGAGGCACATAAAGCGTTACAGAGCAATAGCACTCAAACTATTGATCATATCCAAAAATGTTTCAGACAAAAGTTTCAGTGTTCGAGAAGGCCGTCATACTGGACCACCCTATTTTTTTATCGGTGGAGGCGCTGAAGCTACGTCAAGGTCAACTCCACTTTTTTAAATGGAACCATGTATTTTTTTTGATGACATTATTACCGATTTTAAGACGAATTCAGCGACCTACAACACAAGGTCATTCTAGTCACGCAAAGTATGAAAATAGTCGAAAAATCGAAAAATATCCGAATAATCACTTTCAACGGATCCACTAACCTTGGTTTGGGTCTACCTACAGAAGATGCTCGAAGTGATGACCCTCGACTTGTAAGCACTTGTTAATTCGCTGATGAAAAGACCGTCTAACTTCAGCCAACAATTGTGGTGTAATTTCGGTACATGCTCGACGTATTCTTTCTTTCATGTCGTCAGGCGTGGTAGATGCTACCGCCATTACGCGTTCTTTGACAAAACCCTATAAAAAGTAATCTGGTGATGTTAGATCTGGCGAACGAGGTGGCCAAGCTACAGGGCCGCCTCGTCCTATCCACTTTTCACCAAAAATCTCATTCATCACTTGTCTTGAACACAGAGAATAATGGGGTGGTGCACCGTCGTGTTGCATCCACATGTTCATGGGAACATGCACTGGCACGTCTTCCAGTAATTGAGGCGGTACGTTTTGCAGAAAGTTTGCGTAAACTTGATAAGAAACATTGGTATCGTAAGAAATGAAAACAGCGATCAAACAAGTGTTTACAAGTCGAGGGTCATCACTTCGAGCATCTTCTGTAGGTAGACCCAAACCAAGGTAAGTGGATCCTTTGAAGGTGATTATTCCGATATTTTTCGATTTTTCGACTATTTTCATACTTTGCGTGACTAGAATGACCTTGTGTTGTAGGTCGCTGAATCCGTCTTAAAATCGGTAATAATGTCATCGAAAAAAAATACATGGTTCCATTTTAAAAAGTGGAGTTGACCTTGACTTAGCTTCAGCGCCTCCACCGATAAAAAAATAGGGTGGTCCAGAATGACGGCCTTCTCGAACACTGAAACTTTTGTCTGAAACATTTTTGGATATGATCAATAGTTTGAGTGCTATTGCTGTGTAACACTTTATGTGCTTCACCCTGTATATAGGTACATCGAGATAAAGTTATTTTGATTAAAAAAAAACGCATTTTTGTTGTATTTTAGGATAAATATCAGTGATATATATCCAACATAAATATCAAAGGATATATATCATGGGAACCCTGATTCGAATCATTTTGAAATTTCAAATTGCTCCAAACGCATTGCATAAAAAGTTGACTCGTAAATATTTTCCTGCAGATCCGTTATACGGGACTTGTTTTAATCGGCTCGAGGATATTTTCCCATGTTCTCTATGAAATTTGAAGAACAATTATAAAGTATTCTCGTTATGCGAAGGGAGAAAGTATTAAAGTACGCGCGATAACTCGTAGATTCAAAGTGCCACCGGGATGTTCGACGGAACTCTCGCACAAGGGCCAACAGTTCGTGACGTTCCTGTTCATGCAACATGACAGAGATCGAGACGAAGCTCTTTCGCCTTCGGAAATGGAATCATTGTTCTCTCGATGTCCGACGCCACCCTGGGGTGACGAATACAAGAATATGGTGAAAACTAATGAAAAGGTGCGAAAAAAATGAGGACGAATTATTTTGATAGTTCTCGGTGATCATGCGATGATTAAGAGAAAAAAATAAGGGTTAAATGGTCTGTTTTTTTGCCTAGGGATGGATGACGTACCAAGGTTACATGTGTCAGTGGGGGTACTTGACATTGACGAACGTCCGCAAAACCCTTGAATATATGGCTTATCTCGGTTACAACATGTACAACAATGAGTGCCAAACGAGTGCAATAACAGTAACGCGAGAAAAAAAATTAGATCTTGCGAAGAAACAGTCGAGCAGAAATGTTTATTGTTGTCACGTAATAGGGCCGAAATTTAGTGGAAAAACGACACTCTGCAGAAGTCTTATTGATCCGAAACTCGAGGTATCGCATCCACCTCTTTCGTTACATTCATCGACGCAAACTTTACATTTGAAAACTACCTACTTATTAGTTATTCGCACCTTACTTTCAGAAACTGACCGACGACAAAGTTCCATCAAAACATCACGTGACCGTGAACACCGTTCACGTTTACGGGCAAGAAAAAACGATTATTCTACGTGACATAAACATAATGAATATTCAGGATGCCTTAACTCCAGCACAAATTCAATGTGACGCAGCCGCTCTCGTTTACGATGCGAGCAATCCAAAGACCTTTGAGTACATTGCAAGAATTTACATCGTAAGTAGAAAAATGTGAAAGCTTGAAGAAACAACATTTTTTTTTCAGTTTAAAATCATTAAAGATTCACCAATGTCGGCGAATTTCATAAAAGTCGTAGAGAATATTAGGTGTAGTAAAAAGAAATCCATTATTTTTGCAACAGATGGCTTTAGTAATCTGTATCTCGCGTTGTATAAGTGCGATCGGATTACGCTAGATGGCGTTAGAAAGATAAGATTTCGTACTAAAATAAACATTTCAGACAATTTTGTGATTGCTTGGCTCAATATTTTTTGAGCGCGCGTCAAAGATGGCCACCAGCAAAGTGAAAATACGCTATATTTTACAGTTTTTCTTCGATAAAGGCGAAAACGCAAGCCAGGTGGCTGAAAATGTGAATAGTGTTTATGGTCCTGATACTGTAACAGACAATCACGCGCAATTTTGGTTTCGTCGATTCCGTTCCGGTAATTTTGATGTCAAAGATGCACCACGCTCTGGAAGGCCAATTGTCGAAAATGTCGATAAAATAATGGAAATCGTCGAGCCCGACCGTCATGTAAGCACTGTTTCGATTACCCAGGAGCTAAACATTGCACAACAAACCGTTTGGAACCACTTGAAAAAGGCTGGATACAAAAAGAAGGTCGATGTATGGGTGCCACACGAGTTAACGCAAAAAAACCTCATGGACCAAATTTCCATCTGCGAATCGCTGCTGAATCGCAACAAAATCGACCCATTTCTGAAGCGAATGGTGACTGGTGATGAAAAGTGGGTCACTTACGACAACGTCAAGCGAAAACGGTCGTGGTCGAATTGCGGTGAGCCGGCGCAAACGGTGGCCAAGCCAGGATTGACGGTCAGGAAGATTTTACTGTGTGTTTGGTGGGATTGGCAGGGAATCATCTACTATGAGCTGCTCCCCTACGGCCAAACTCTTAATTCGGACCTGTACTGTCAACAATTGGACCGTCTGAAGGAAGCAATCGCCCAGAAGCGGCCAGCTTTGGCCAATAGGAGAGGAATTGTGTTCCATCAGGACAACGCCAGGCCACACACATCGAAGCTCGAACCGAGTGACTCGCCAGAAGCTCCGGGAGCTTGGTTGGGAGGTTCTTATGCATCCACCTTATAGTCAGGATCTGGCACCAAGTGATTACCACCAAAATTACCAAAATTCGCCTCAAGAGAAGCTTGTGAAAATCGACTGTCCCAGTTTTTTGCCAATAGGGACGAGGGTTTCTATGAGAAAGGCATAATGAAATTACCTTCAAAGTGGCAACAAGTTATCGATCAAAACGGTGCATATTAGACCTAAATCGGATCATTCTAACCATGCTAAATAAAGCCTTCAATTTCATGCAAAAATAATGGATATCTTTTTACTACACCTTATACTAGGCTAGGGAATGAATAAGAAAGCATTTATTCCAATGTACAATAATCCATCGGTATTTTTATGCTTATAGAAATATTTCGCGGACAGTAAGATCCCCGTACTTATAGTAGCAAACAAGAGCGATCTACCGGAAGTTAAGCAAGAGTACTTACTTCAACCAGCGAGTTTCTGTAGTAAATACAAACTCATGCCACCACAGCCGTACAGCGTAACTCGGACTGTACGGCCAGAAATATTTGTCAAACTCGCTACAATGGCAGCCTTCCCGTAAGTCATTTACGTATCATTACGAAAAAGGATACGATAGGAGAAGCCGTTTACCATGTTAAATCTGTCCTGAGAAAGATGCATAAAGAATGAGTTGCTATCAGAGAAGAGCATATTAGACCGCTTGAATAAAAAATAAAGAAAATTTCCGATTTTTGTTGTAGTAAAAAGTCCAAATTAGATTGTAAAACGTTCCACGACAATATCCCCTTTCACGCTCTAATTTCTTTTTATTTATATATTGCTAAAGCTCTTGCAAGAATATACTTCACTGTACGGTCACACTGAATTTGTCACGTTAAATTATTTTCTTTTGCCGAGTCACGGAGATATAGCGATCTTTTTTAACGTTATTCGTGCCTCAAGTGAAAATAAAGGCGAATACTATTTTTGCAATGGACACTAACCGAGAGCAATTTCGTGTTTAGCCGCTTTCAAGCAGCGTGGGTATTATTTTACAGACACAGGTTGGTTCAATATTTCACTGTCTAAAATTTAGTAGGCACTCCCATAGGCTTTGATCGAATCATTTGAATTCATTATTTCGCTGCCGAAAAGTATAAAAGAAAACTTTATGGGTTCACATACACTTTCAACTGGCACCGTGTATCACCCCATATCAATCAAACATTAACTTGGAAATGTGTTTCCTCCTCAAAGGAAAAGAATCGCGAATAGAACGGGCGGTACTTCCATTTCTTTGGCTCTTTAATCACAAAAAGAACAATTCTATATTCGGCTTTCCTTTCAGTCTTTCAAGACGAATGGCTTACATGCTGCTTGTCAGTACGATACCTACCGAATGGTGCAGTTCTTTTACAAGGTTTCTTATTTTATAGCGTACAGTTGAACGATTATTTTCCCGTACCTCCATTCTCTTCTTCGTTTTTTCTTCTATTTTGTTTCTTTACCCATACATATTTTCAATTGATCGGCCAAGGTTCCGCGGAAAAAATGGATAAATATTAATCGGATTTTGGATTCCTTGAGCATGTTAGGAGTATACAAATTTTGTTACGCTCATTGATGCACCTAATTTTCATTCGCACTGCATATTTGTTTGTCCGAGCTTCTAGTGTTTTTGCCTTATCGCATCAAGTATGGATAATATAGGTACTAAATAATGCACAAACACACGATAATATCAATGCCGTTGTGTCAACGATTAATGTTTTTAAGGCCTTATATACGCGATTTCGCCAATTTTCGAAGGTACTTTTCTAGACGCGGTTAAAAAAAAATGACGCATATATTGACAACATTTTTTTTACAGATCATTTATGCACATGGTTAAGTATATGTAAAAAAAATCAGAAATATTAACAAATGGCGGAGGTATAACATAATAAAGCAATGTATTTTTTTTGCGCGCGCGTTGATCGTGAAAGTTCTCGGCATCAATGTGGGTGTCTGAAAAAAAATGAACATATTTATAATTGCATAATGAATGTATCTTCAGTGTGAACCAACAATATTGTTTAAAAAAAATTATTATAATAAAAATTCGAAACTTAAAATTTTTTTACTCAATTTTCTGTCGGTATTTTATTTTTTATATTTTTTTGTGTCATTAAAATTTTTGTTTCTGAGGTTCACACGATAGGTGATGATACTAAGAATATGTTGTAAAAATTTCAAAGCGATCTGAACCTTCTATCAAGAGTTAGAACTTTCACAACGTTCAAAAAAGTGAATCGTGGAAAAACGGCTTTGAAGTTGGCGGTCGGGCGCGCCGCGCGGTATCTATTACGCGCTCTAAATGCTGTAACTTTAACAATTTTTGGAATTTTTCAATTCTGTAGAGCTTAAAATATTCCTAACCGTTCAGGCTAATGGAATCAAAAATAAAAAAAATGAAACATTTTGAAATTTTTCGCGTATATAAGGCCTTAGCGGAGGATTATTGGGCCCAGATTACGAATACTAGATAACGAATAACGCATGATTTTATCGAACGATGATTTAGAAAAAAGTCTAGTTGCCCTTAGCTACTTACAATATATAGGGCAATTATTACTCTTTTTGCAGACACATGAAGCAATTCGGTTTGATACAAGGAGATTCCGTAGTTTGGTGGAAAGCAGGTCTCGGCATTGCAGCAGCCACCATCGCCGGGTTTATGATGATGCGCGTCTTCAATACCGACAAAAGATAGTCTACCATATACGTATTTTTTAGCTCCTCTCCTCGCCCGAAACTCCATCATATGCGTGAACTCCCTTGTTTTAAATCCTATCTCGTAAGCACGCGTTAAGTTAATAAACTATTCTGAAATAATCGACATCTATATATTAGATACTCGGACGGTATTTAGAGACTCATTATACTTATAATTGTTAATTGTACACAACGATATTTTTTGCGAAATTTTTTTATCCTGCGATTCTTATATGTACTGCTACAAATCGGACGTTGTTTGTTTTTCCTTAATTTCTGTTATTTTTCCGAATGCGAAGTCTAATCATGAATATCTAAACAGCGGTACACAATCTCTTTTCTCTCATTGTCGTAACGATCATATTCTTTTTCAACGAATATGATTGGGAAAAAAACCCCTATCCCTTTTTGATGTGAGAATCGATCGTTTCCAATCGGTCATATGTCACGTCATTCTTGTGTCGTTCTTTCCGGAATTTGAGAATTGAATCTGAAAAGCAAGTCGGTACGAACGGTTTTTCCATTCCCAATCCCGCGATAATAGGGATTCCGTTTTGTTTTCGTGTCTGAAATCCTCGCGTTTGACTCTTCTCAAAACTATGGTGCGCACCAAACGAGCCGCTATGAGTGCGAGGGCGATCGATGTTTTGCAGATTCCGCGTTCTCTTGAGAAACTAATATTTCGGGATATAGAGAGAAAGTACTTCAATATCGGTAAGATAGACAGACAATATCCTGTTGTTTGTTCGAATTGCAATCCGTATAGTAGAGAATGTTAGCCTCTGGATTTGCACCCACCTATACGTCGCTATCGGGTAACATGGGTCCATGATAGATAGTTGCAAATTTTCAACATTAGCATTCTTAAAGAGCGTTGACATTATGTGAAAAGAAAAGGTAGCGTGCGCCTGTTCAAGCATCAATTTGGTTTTTCACATTCACATTAGCTTAAGGGGTCATACCTAGATTAAACATTTAAAAAAAATCGATTTTTTTACATTTTCTTGAAGTACATCTCAAAACTATACGGTTAAAATTTTACGTTATTTCGATGAAAGTTGAAGTTATAAGGCTCTGAACAGCCTCCGTACGCAACCGAAATAGTGCCTTGGTGTTCCTGGCAATGCCCTTCCGCTAATAAAAAAAACTCGCTACAAATCAACCCGATTACAGTGGTGTACCTCGAAATGATTTTAAATGCCATCAAACCCGTTAACGGGGACCTCTCGAAACAAAGTATTAGCAGAGAGGTGTCAGGCGTACTCAATCAAAATAACAATAGTTATAATCGAATTATTTGGAAAATTGACCTCAACATTATTCCCAGTGAAGCGAACGCGGTGCAAGTTGCCGGACATACTTCCGCTTTCACCCTTAACAAAAGTTATGGGGCACTATTACAAATATGTGACGCCGTAGAGATAAAACGTGGATCCAATGTCCACGAATACGCTGCCAGAAAGAATTTTGCCCTCAGCACGATAGCTAACTGCCTGTTACGTCCCGGAGGGAGATTTAGGATGGACTCTCAAGGTTGCCGATTTTGTGCGCGAATTTTGAAGAGAGGTGGATTGCGTTGTGAGTCTTAATTAGTTTCCGCGCGAGTTCCGAACACAATTTAATAACAATTGGATTTAGACGATTTAAGGTGCGTGTTTTGGTTTGAGGTTCGCCCGATACTTTGATCGAATAATTTATTCTCGTGAGTCTTTCTTTCAATTCACAAATAGAGTTTATTAACAGACTTATATCTATCGGTTAAATATAAGACACGTACAGGTGATTGGAAAATATGTTAGACGGTTACGCAGACAGAGTATAATTTGAGTAAGTCGACTTTTCGATTCGGAGACTGATTACAGAGTGTTACTCCTTCGTCTTACAAAAACGACGAGAGTTCGGTTTTGGGAGGGGAAGGAGCTTTAGGGAGAGTGCATTTCTGATGATGCGTTTTTTAGGGATTGGATAATCGGTCGTGAAAGTTACGTAGATTTTCGTGGTTGGTTGGAAAAGTAGGGGAGATTGATTTTGGATTTCTTATTGGGCCGCGGCTAAAACGAACGCAATCGCCGCTTTATTTGCAAGAATTATCTCTAGCGCGTGTGATTTTCCTGGGCCATGTTAAAGGCCAGTTTTACGACCGTGTGGATTTTTTGTGGGTCTCTCTTGAGAGACCCACAAAACCCAAAACTCCAAATCCCAAACCCTTGTTTAAGATTTGGAGTGAGGGTCTGTGTTCGCTTTGGTCTTGCGTTTTTTCTATTCGAGAATTTTCCTGAGTGAGTTTCTCTCCTGGAGCGCGTTCGCTCGTAAATTATATACCATCGGTGATTTAATGCGTGGGACCGTATGCAAATCGCTTTCCCGTTCTGGGTCTTGTGGCATATTTCGACTATCGCGTCCATAGAGTTTATAAAATAAGTTTTGTCGAAAAATGAGGGTGCCGCTATCGTGCACGTGTGCATTGATAATTTTTGTGTGGGGGGGGGGGGGGGGGGGGGGTAAAATCGAAGGCTGGGACGTAGCAGCCGCACGCAACAAATACCCATCAGGCTAAAATGCTTTGCCACCAGCAACAAGTGAGTATTTTAGAAACGCATCGAGGACGGACGCCACCATTTATGGATCTCTGTCAAATTGGCTCGCCGAAATCAACTTTATGATAATTTTTCTGACAATTCGTTTATCGGTGATTGTTGGATTAATTTTAAAGTTTGTCGGATAATTGTTTATACAGAAAATAAAAACGAAAATTTCTTGACAAGTTAGCCGATTTTTTTCAATTGCGACTTATTTTTAACTTTTGGTAGCTTAATCGATGGATAATCGTTTGTCGGTTAAGAATTTCATAATTGAAACGGTTGTCGGATGTTAAATCGTATAATATTAATGAATAATAACTTTGCGGTAAACAGAAAAATAACCATTGTTTCATTGGTGAAGGGCAATGTGGAGACTCAACGGGATAGAGCCTAAAACCGCGTTTTTATGTGTTTTGATTACACTTATAAAAACCGAAAAATAACATACTAAAAGCCATAAAAGCATTCATGGCAAAATAAGAGTATCAAGTAAGTCCATTAACGAGGTTTCTCCACTGAATATCCATAAATTATTTATTTAAAATCATGTACATGTACCTAATTTCATTACAACAACATTCATGCAACTTTTGCAATATTTTTCGTTCTCAGGCTAGCGATTGTTTAGTGAAGGAAAATATTGTCCAAACTAAAAAATAAGGGTTTATAAGGCATTTAAAAACGAACTATTAGATGAAGTAAAAAGTTCTGAGCGTTTTTTCGCCTTATTTCGACGATGAAATTAACATAGTTAGGATTATCCGATTTAGATCAAATATGCGCCATTTTGTTCGATAACTTTTGTCCATTTTGAAGGTAATTTCATCATTCCGCGATTGAAGAAGTCCTCGTCCCTATTGGTAAAAAACTTGACCAGCTCATTTTCACAAGCCTCTCTTGAGGCCAGTTTTGTACCATCAAGAAAATTTTGCAAATGCTTGAAAAGGTGATAATCGCTTGGTGCCAGGTCTGGACTATACGGCGGATGCGATAGAACCTCCCATCCAAGCTCTCGGAACTTCTGGCGCGTCGTTAAAGATGTGTGCGGCCTGGCATTGTCTTGATGGAGCACAATACCCTTCCTATTGGCCAATCCTGGCCGCTTCTGGTCGACCGCATGCTTCAATCTGGTCAGTTTTTGATAGTAGAGGTCCGAATTGAGTGTTTGGCCCGATGGGAGCAGCTCATAGTGGATGATTCCCTTCCAATCCCACCAAACACACAGCAAAACCTTCTTGGCCGTTAATCCAGGCTTGGCGATCGTTTGGGCCGGCTCACCGCGATTGGACCACGATCTTTTTCGGCTGTTGTTCTCGTACGTAATCCATTTTTCATCGCCTGTCACCATCCGCTTAAAAAATGGGTCGATTTCGTTACGTTTCAGCAATGAATCGCAGGCATCAATTCGGTCCAAAAGGTTCTTTTGCGTCAATTCGTATGGCACCCATACATCGAGCTTCTTCTTGAGACCAGCCTTATGCAAATGATTCCAAACGGTTTTCTGGCTAATCTTCAGTTCCTGGGCAATGGAATAAGTGCTCACATGCGGTCCGGCTCGACGATTTTCGTGATTTTTTTTTACATTTTCGACGATTGGCCTACCAGAGCGTGCCTCATCTTCGACGTCCATATTACCAGAACGGAATCGTTGGAACCACCGCTTTGCTGATGCATTCGATACTGTATTGGGTCCATAAACAACACAATTTTTTTTGCCGCCTGCTCCGCCTTTTCACCTTGGTCGTAGGGGTACTGAAGAATGTATAGAATTTTCTCTTTTTTGGCCTCCATTTTGGAACGCTTCAACACACAACTGGCTTCACCAAACACAAAACTGTCAACGAACTTTTTTTGAAGCGTAATGTCACCTTTAAATCGCCGTGTAGTATGACCCGATGCGATGTATACATCGTGAGATATGTGGCGGCTGATCTGCCACTCGCGCGCCCGGTCGATACAACAGTCAGCGGCCAAGCAACACCAGCGCCCAGGCGGCCGAGAAAACAAGCTCTCGTGCCTCGCGCAACGTACTGATCTCTCTCTTGTTCCTAAGAAGTCTAAGTTCTTCTTCGAGACGCTTCGCGCCATTAGGCTGGTTCTACTATAAGTCGGTTGTCGGCGTCGGATGTCGCGCGCATGCGCTTCTGCGATGTTTACGCCAACTTTACACCAACCGACATCGCAGGAGCGCATGCGCCCGACATCCGACACCGACAAGTGACTTATTGTAGAACCAGCCTTACGAGTAGCACGTGCACACGCGATACAGCGTTCTCAATCTCTAAATGTACACCGACATCGACGTGGTCGATCTGCTGGTGGTTGAGCCGTTGGACCGACATCGGCCCATCATTCTTTGCGTGCATTATGAGATTCCTGAAGAAAATATTTAAAAATATGATGCTCGTAGCGACAATTTAGTGATGATTCAACATAACTTTTTTAAAAATTGCTATAAGCTTCGTTATAGGTATCACAACCATCTAAGTGTAGAAAAGTGTTGCAAAAACGTATAGACCCATTGTTTCTTTGAGTGCCTCTACCACCTCGACCACCAAGGTCACTCTCGCATTTGTCAATTGAAACTGTCTCAACTACTGGAGCGCGCCATGCGAAAACGCGGCTTCAAAGGGGGAGATACCTTTACAAGGCTAAAAAACGCTGATTTTGTAGAATTTTTTTTGGAGGGAAATAATTATTTCAGATTTTTGAATCTTTGGCATTTATTAGGCTGTACTTTGATCTACCGAAGCGTATTTTTTAAGTTACAAAAAAATAAAAAATTGTTGAGATATCCCGTTGGCTTTGAAGCAGGTCGACTCGGGACTTCGAAAACGGCGGACACTCTGGTGCTCGTTGTTTTCATCTGAAACCAATACGGTTGATGATTTTTATTGAAAACATTGATAGTTCGTCTGTAAACCTTTAAAAAAAGGTAAAAAATACAAAATTGGAAGAATTATGCAATTTTTAAATAGATATTGCGATTTGTGATACAATTTTTCTTATATTTTGATATGGAAAAGTACATTTTTTGGCCGATTTTTTAAAACAATTAGGCTTACAGACAAGTCCCTGTTGTTCAGTCATGTACCAAATTTGGTCAAGATTGTTTGAATAGCTTTTATTTGAGAATGCATGCCAATTTGAGAAATGTCGTTTTGAGTAAAACGCGAATAAAGTTTGATCACGGAAAAAGTCAATGATAACGATTACTTACCGGCTAATCAGCGATTCCGGGGCCATATACTAAGCCTTCAGCTTCGTCGAAGAACTGATTTTCTTCAGCCATCCGATTTTTCCGTGCTTTTCGAGCCTCTTTGGTCGATGAGGAGCTGCGCCGCTCCTGTCAATGCACCCGTCGAGCGTCAGCGCTATTGGCGTAATTTTTGCACTGAGTTCTAAATATGATATCCAATGCGAGCATGGTTTTCAAGATTGATGTATATGCTTCGGTGAATAGTCCAGTCGCAAGATAGGATGCAATTTCGACGATTTTCAGACCAGAAATCTAGTGCTTCAGAGCCAAGATCCAGATCGTTGAGTTGAAACTTTCATTGGCATTTTGAGTCTTTTGAGCATGTTAAAAAATAACCGTAGGAGCATTTGGATACAGAAGAGTATAAAAGGTAGGTAGCCCCGTCGGTAAAGTACAACTATGCATGCAGTGCCCTCAAGCGTCGGGAAACAATGGTCTTGTACGACCCCCCTTTCTAGAACGCTAAAATCCTTACTTAATAACACCAGGAAATTAATAAAAGAACAGTTCAGAATTAATATTAAAAATTCTGGAAAAGCACATACGAAAAAATTGATCACAAAAACTCAGAAAATTTATTCCCAACAATCAACAAAATATTCAGACCAAAAACCCCAACTCAGCTTCTTAAACTGCAAATAGACACAACCAGCAACATATTACCAAGAACCAACATAGACATCAATAACACATCAACGATCAATAACAACCCTGCTGCAAATTCCCGTACGGGTTTTGGTGTGGGAATGTGTGGGAAAGTATGGGGCAGCCAAGGAAAGTGTGGGATCCCGTACGGTTTCCTGTACAGGATGAACATTCCTGTACAGGAACCTGCATGGGAACCCGTGTGGGGCAACGTGGGAAGCTGAATCCTGTACGGGATCCTGTACGGGAGAATGCAGGAAATAAATTCCTGTACGGGATCCTGTACGAGAGAACGCAGGAAATAAATTCCTGTACGGGAACCTGCATGGGAACCTGTGTGGGGCAACGTGGGAAGCTGAATCCTGTACGGGATCCTGTACGGGAGAACGCAGTATATGTATATTCTAAGTACCTCAATTGTGTTGGTCAGAGAGAGACCGGTATATTAAATTTAATCACACGTATATATACATATATACATATCGATCACATCTCTTCCTTTTTTATTTTTATCTGATCATTATACTTTTCTGGAATTGAGTGATTTTTAGATTATATACATGGGTGCGCACGTATATAACATATTGTATTCAACTTGAACGTTCGTATATATGTATATTCTATGAACCCCAATTGTGTTGGTCAAAGAGCGGCCGGTGTACTAAACTATAGCAACAACCAATGATACATGTAAGGGTAATTTTATTTTCGTTTACCATTTTTGTTTTTTAATTTTCAATTTTTCAATTAATTTTATCTCATAACTTGTCAACAACAAATTGTATTCAACTTAAACGTTCGTATATAAGTATATTCTAAGAACTGCAATAGTGTTGGTCAAAGAACAGACCGATACTAAACAATAGCAACAAACCAATGATACATGTAAGAGTTCTTTTTTTTCATTTATCGTTTTTTATTTTTTTAATTATTACTTTTGTCACAACTAAGATAAATAAAACTGCAAAAACCAATTTTTAATTTTGCCTTTTCTCATTTTTGACATTAGTAGCCCGTACGGGTTCCCTGTACGAAAACACCACGTGGGATCCCGTGTGGGATCCCGTACGGGATCCCATACAGCTTCCTGTGTGGGAATTTGCAGGAGGGAAATACGTCATTACAGAACCCACAGACATCCTGAACACTTTAAGGCCACATGACGAATCCATCAACTCCCCAAGACACCTCAACAATAACATGATACTCCGAGAAATCGTAGACAGACAAGTTAACGAATTCAAAACTGAATTCAACAGTCAGAGACAACACGAAACCACACTCACTCGATTTATCGCCAACAATAAAGCCCACTCACCATCCCGCTCGGAACACTACATGCCTTATCTCACAACTATCACTGAAGTACAAAATATACTAAAAAGACTACCCAACAAAACACCCAGTGGACCAGACAACATAACCCCTATCTCTCTCAAGATAATCAAAGACTACACGATACTATTCAATAATGCATTAAACCTGCAATACTTCCCCGAAATCCGGATAATATCAAAAATCTTCCCTGTACTAAAAAAAAAAACAACGAAGTACACAACCAGGCGAGCTTTAGACCCATTAGCCTAACCCTGGCAGTAAGCAAAACGTACGAAATCATCCAAAAATCCATCCTCCAACACTGCAACGCACGCAAAACAATCCCTAATAATCAATTAGGATTCAAATTCAACCACTCCACAACACACGATATTAACAAACTATTCTCGGATATAAATCTATCCCTAGCCACAAAACAGACGGTAGGTGTGACCCTAATTGACATCAAAAAAGCATTTTTGATTCGATCTGGCTAAACGGATTACTATACAAACTAATAAAAAAAGAATTCCCCCAACACATATGCATGTTAATCTGGGATATGATTAGAGACAGAAAATTTACAGTCTGGGATGGAACCCACACATCGTCCATGAAATATTCAATAAATGAAGGCCTACAACAAGGAACTGTCACCTCTCCCCTCCTATTTAGCATTTTCACAAGCAACTTTCTAAACTCATTTAATATGAACAACAATAACAATACACACTCAATAGCATATGCGGACGGCCTGATAATATATATTGCAGGGAATGGCATACATCACTGACATACAACACAAACTCCAGACACTGGTCAACAAATTCAACAACTGTTACTCTACATGGAACCTAAGACTGAATCCCACCAAATGTGAATTCACCTGATTCCGACGAATCAATTGCTACCTCAAACGCACAGGGCATGTATTAAAACACCAATTCACCATAACAACACACAACCCGGACATAAGAAAACCAGTCAGGATATCCACCAAACCCATTGTCAAATATCTAGGCGTACACATTGACGATCTAATGGGAGGACTCAAACACTGGAAAATACAGCTAGAAAAAGTAAAACACAGATTCCACTCCTTATAAATCATAATATATCAGATAATCATCCGACCAATATTAACCTACGCAGCTCCAGTTATATGCAACATAGATGCCACCCAAGCGGAAAACATCCGTAGATTCGAAAGGAACTGTCTACGCACTGCACGATTTCAACACCGCTCCCCTGAATCCTTATTCCAACACAGGGTCAGAATTTAAAGAATATATAACACCGCCAACATACCCAGAATAGAGAATGTCATTATTAAAATCACACGCGGTTATTTTGTCGAAACAATCCACTCCGACAATGATATAATAAAATCCTTCCGCCACCCAGACCCAATTCTCACAAACTACACTTCGCAAACAGGATACATACAGCCACAATCATTCATACTCCACGCTAGAGCCGGAATCATACAAAACCACAATAACACTCCAATATTAAGGCGTTTTCTCACTTTAGACGCTAAAAAAGGCTATTTTCGTGAATTTTTTTGATAGGTTTATATTATAGATATTGATATAAAAGTTATTACACTTAATAAATACACTTTCAAAATAGAGAAATTTTATTTATTTATTTATTTAAGTCACTATTTATAGACGAAAATGGTAGTTAAGGGGCCAGTCCACTTTGAAAATTTCAAAAAATCGATTTTGTTTTACTGTTTTCGAAAGTACATACATTCAGAAATATTGTGTCAAAATTTTATCAAAATCCGAGCTTTCTAAGTATTTTTTTTCCTGAACGTCAGGACCTCATTTCGTCTACCTGAGCGTATACCGCGCTCGGCCGACCCATCGGCCACAAACATCCTCCTGCTCTTTCTGAGGAAGAACAGGAAGTTTTAAAACCTATTTACGAGGATCTCACCAAAGCAGAACTGCTCGAAAGGTGTTTAGGTGGCTATACGCAAAACAATAATAAAAGTTTTAACAACTGCGTATGGAATATGGCACCTAAACACATGTTCAACGGCAAAAAAATCGTAGACATTGCCTGCAAAGTTTCCGCGTGTGTCTTTAATGAAGGATTTCGCCCAGTGCTTAAAATAATGGAAATAATGGGCGTCAAACTCGGCCCGATCGCTATCGGTTTCGCCGACAATCGCGATGACGAGCGTGTTCGCTCTGCAAACCGCCGCAGTTCTGAGTGCTCAAAAGAGACCAGAACCAAACGAAAGCAAGCAAGACTTGAAGAAATCGACGATGATGAGCAATCAGAAGGGATTTTGTATGGTGCAGGAATTTCCGATTGAGTTTAGGTAAGAGTTTTTCATAGTATAAACTTCAAACGCGTTTTTCTCGACACAACGTTTTCAAAATCTAGCTCCGTCGTATCTCTAAAACTAATAAACCGATTCTCTTGAAATTTGAACCACATATTGTAAACATGATTCGCAACAAGATGACCCTCGATGGTTTTAAAATTTTGATTTTTACTCTTTTTTTTGCGAAAAACTGCGAAAAAAGCGCGTTTTTTTTACTTTTTTCGTTTTTCACCTGCCATTTTTTATTTTTGATAAAACTTTATATCCGAGGGTCATTTTGTAGCTGGTGTCATACTGAATCTAATGGACTTTGATTTTTTTGTTTCAGACAAGCCGGTGCCGAGTTGTGATGGAGCTACCTAGCCCACCTATTTTTGAGGCGTTACGATAAACTATAGTTTTTGTACTTAAAAATGAATAAAAATGAATTGAAAAATGTTTTGTATGTATTTCAAGACGTTATTTATCAAGCCCAACAACTTTTATATTCATATCTTTTATAAAATCCTAAAAAAAAAAAAAATCGCGAAAATAGCCGTTTTTTCGTGGCTCCAAAATGGGCTGGCCCCTTAAAATAATGTCCTAAAAAAATTGTAGGTCTGCCCTGTTGATGAAATCTCGGGGATGGATGATCTGAAACAAAAACATTAAACGGTTTTAGATACAGATTGTTAATGGCTATAGCGCATATTATACGATTTTTGATATATCCAAAAATAACAAAATGGCGGACATTTTTCGAAAAAACAAAAAAAAACGTGCTTTTTTCACCGTTTTTGGCAAAAATAATAGTAAATATCAAAATTTAAAAAAATCCTTAACATGCGCTATAGCTATAGTTGTAAAGAATATGTGGTTAAAATTTCATAAGGATCGGTTCAGTAGTTTCAAAGATTTTATCAACAAGCAGTCGAAAAACGTTGTTCCGAGAAAAACGCGTTTAAAGTTTTTTTTAAATGAAAAACCGTAAAAAAATCTTACCTGTGCTTAATCAGTGATGCCTGCACCATAGAGTATGCCTTCTACTTCTTCATAGTATTCATTTTCATCTAAAATAGCGTTTCTGCGTTTTGTTCTGGCTTCTTTTGAGGCACCGGAGCTGCGGCGGTTCGCTACGCGTATACGCTCACTATCACGTTTAGCGACGTACTGTGCGGCGATCGGACTGAGTTTGACGCCCATCACCTCTAAAATCTTCAAAACCGGTTGTAAACCTTCGTTGAAAATGCAAGCAGCTGTTTGGCAAGCAATTTCAACTATTTTTTTTCCACTGAAGATGTGTTTAGGTGCCATTGCCCACACGCAGTTATTAAAAATCTCGTTGTGGTTTTGCATATTTCCTCCAAGGCATCGTTCAAGTAATTCTTCCTTAGTATTTTTTCCTTAGTCCTTAGTAACTTGTATTGTCCGATTAAATTTATCTGCAGACGCACTAGCATAACTCGTATTTGCCTCATGGTCATGTGGGAGCACTCCTTGAAATTTTCGCTTTTTGGCTCTCTCGAACCTGGACGTCTCCATGAAGAATTTTGTTGCGAGGACTTTTTATCCATTGTAACAATCACGAGCGCAGAGATGTTGCCGTTTCGAAGTTTCGAACTCGTCTGATGTTGAAAGAGCAGTATAGCGTCGTTTTCAGTTATTTTTCCCTCCAAAAATACACGTGTAAAGGTTCAATTCGAAGAATAAAGGACCATAAATGAATAGACTTAAGCAGGGGTACTAGATTCATAAAAGGTAGTAACTGCTCAAGTGTATAAAGCCAGGTACGCGGCATCCCTCCAAGCGGAGCAGATGAACGTGCTCAGGTAGTAAAGTAAAGGTCACACAAAAATACAGTTAGACTCCTCCGATCTTCATAAAATTTTAGTATGATACTTTTGGATATATATACTTTCGAAAAATGTTATTAAAAGAAAATACATTTTTTGAAAATTGTAAAGTGCGAACACGCCTTAATGTAATGGCGAAGACACGCCGCCAACAAAAAACTACCGTCAAATTACAATTACATGACCAATAACATACACAATTTTTCCAAAACGATACAGCGTCTCCGACAGTAGACAAATATGACAACCACAGACTCGAAAAAAAAATACTTCTAGCTCGACCCCACTGCCAAACACATACTCACATTAAGACACAGATTAAGCATCGCTGACACAAGACCCCACAGAAAAAGAAAACGAAGGAAAACCCAAAGACGTTACTAGACGAAACATAGACGAATCAGTGAATCCTGATTATTCAATATACCCTCAATTTAAAAAAACACACACCTACATGCGACCACGCAGCAATCTGCTAGTAGGTACAAGAATTCGACTGCTTCACATTTACAACCACACAAATGTGCGGAAAGTAATAAACACATACAGGCATCAGGCATTAATGTATACATAAGGCACATCCCTTAGTAACATAAGTACAATTATACGAAAACCTATAAAAATAAGAATCTACGAACCTTTGATTCATGAACTATTACATTTAAGATACCCTAGCGTGGTTTCCCCCCTATCTAGCCTAATAAATCCGCATTTTTCCATGCCAACGCCAAAGATATATATTAGATTATTTAATCTTGTTATGAAATCACAGATATTATATTTTGTTATAATCTGTTACATAGTCTACATTATAAAACTTAGAGGCGCTGATCGCAACAGTCTAAAAATTTTCTAGGATCTCATTATTAAGGAGGTACGACTACTCCCTCAGGTTCAACATAGAGACTAAATTTATGTCACCCCACGGGTGTTCTGATTTATGTTAATTTATGTTGAATATTTGTATTGTCGATCCCAAACTGCCAAATTTGTGGTAAATATTTTATTTATTGGATATTTACTAATCAAAACTGAAAAAATAGATCCTCAACGACTCTGGAGTCTTCACGACGATTTTCAAGCAGTACCGAGGTTCTGTAACTCGGTAGCGACCGTTTTCGTTATCGTTACCTAGCGACATCCAATAAGAGGCTCCCTTTCTTCTGATCGTGCATGCGATTGGCTGTCGCTAGCCGGCGACAACGAAAACTGTCGCTACAGAGGTAGGTCATGCCAACGAATTCAGACGTACGTAGGCCAGTTCTTACGGGCGGCCTGAAGACAAGTATTCTGCGACCCAACACGCTTGCGGAGCGAAAACACGCTTGAGCTAAGAGCCTTGGATCGAAACCGACTTGCTTGATTTTTTTTTTTCAGAAAAATAATTTATATGAATAGCTTAACACATTTTCGTGCAAACTGAAGTTTATTTAGCTTCTTCAAGCGATTTTGCCATTTGTGATCCGAGAATTCACCGTACATCATACAATGTTTCATTATTTCTCCTAATAACAAAAAAAGACTTACGTGTCACGTGTTGTGAAATGAGAAATTAAGATTTTTCCGCTTTGAGTTACGGATTCCCTCTCAGACACATAAATCGTTAGTTGGCATTTTCAAAACTTATTTAAAAACCAAAAAGTTAAAGAGCCCGGCAGCCTGACACAACAAACTCGAACTCAGCGGATACTCGTCGCAAAAGCGGAAAGAGGGGTCTTATGGAACTATGCGGTAGTGGAACAAAGAGGGAGTACTAGCGAAACGAGAAGGTGCAAGAGAGAGCGAGCGTGTCCCCAGCGAGAACGACCGCACGTGTTCCTAGCGCATAATACCTATAAGAGGAAGCAGGACACAATTATGCCCCCAGCGCATACATCTATAAGAGTAGGCAGGACGCCGTTATGTCCCCAGCGTTTAAGGCCATGTGTCACACGTCCAGTCGGTAAAAATCCTACTGCCAAATTTTCTCCTAGACGGAACATATTTCGGGCAAAAGAAGAGAAAGCCGTTGTTCGTCGTTCAACAGAGCGAAACGTGTTTCTTTTTTTTTCCCAAAAATCAACCGTTTCAGAAATCATTGGGAATTTGCAAATCAGCTATCTCTCTCGCACTCATGGCCCGCTCGGTCGGTGTGACACTTGACCTTAAGCCTACGAGAGGAAGCGAGAGCGAGAGTGAAAACTGCCGTCAACGCCGCTAACCGAGAACTAGCGCTGGGAGCATGTCCCCAATAAAGTCGGCACATATATCCTTATGGACTACTCTTCTATATACGTCTGAATTCGTTGGTCATGCTCGCCAAACGAATCAGCTTTTGAGGGCCTAGATGCCGGTTGCTCGGTTGTAGTTGTGTTGACTCCACTTGTTGTTTGGTTGCGTGTCCCATCACTAAGTGGTCACCAATGTGGATTTCCGGTGGTTGACGATCTCTGCGCGTCCAATCATAAGTTGTCCAGTCCTGTGGGTCGGTAAGAAAGGAGGGCGGAAAAGGAAGTTAGCGTTTCGGGCACAATGGCAGACTCATCAGTAGGGCTGCACTATTGTACCCTGCCCTAGACGCGCTGGGTATTAGGATCTAAGGAGACGTTGTTTATATAGGAACGCTTGGCCCTGCGACCGCTGACGAGAAGCTGGAACGATGGTAGAGGCGCTTAGCGGCGAGATGGTGGAACCCCCACAGCATTCTAAGTTGATTTTTGAACGCATCCTGAGGTTGGCTTTCCACCAGAGATGTGAGCTTAGGATGTGTATGAAACTAACCAGTAGATCGCTTCATTTTCATCGCTTGGCATACCAGAAAGAAGACTTATTACAGTCGGGTAGCCATCAAAAAGGCAAAATTATAGATCTGATGGACCCAGGTACATAGCCGGATCCCGAAAAAATGCCTATGATACGAACTTTGATGGGGTAATAGGTCCTTTTGCGAAAAGTAAAGCTCGACGTGTAAAGCTGGAGCAAGAGTAGATAGTAAAATTTACCGGGACCTAAAGATTGAAGGTTTGTGTACAGTCTGGCTTGCTCTTAGGCAACACTTGTATGTATTCTATATTAAGGTAGTAATCTTGCCACAGGCACGTTGACAAGTTTATTCGCCGCTCAATCGATGAAAGCTTCGAAATATTGCAAAATATTCTTATAATGTAGGTTGTACATTTTATCGGGATGTAAAAACTTATAAAATAATGATGATAACGCCTAATATAATGTTTAGAGTTCCAAAAATAACAACGTTCCCTCTATCACCTAACCCTTACTTTTGTATCAGACCGGCTACTACTTTTGTATCAGACCCTTACTTTTGTATCACTCCGGTTACTAATACGTAAATACTCTGCGTATACGAACATGCTAACACTACTCTAGTCTAGCGAGCGCGGAGATCGTGGCAACGTCGCGAGCCCAGCGAATTTTTGTTGTAATATTTAGTATAAACTGAAATGAAAAAATTGCTTAATTTAAATCGCGATATCTCTGAAACTAGACGGGAAAAATTCATGATTTTTTTTACCTACTTCGTCATATGTTCCTCTGTAATTGAGTTTAAAAAAAAAAGAAATTTTCCACTGTTCCCCATAAGAACACGTATAAAACCGTGCAAGCTTTGATTGCCAATATCTCGAATACACAACGGTGAATCGTTTTGAAATTTTGCAGGTAATCACTTCATAGTGTCCCGAATGGGTCCTCAAAATGAATTTAAAAATCTATAGAAAAACGCCTTGGCGAGACCACCTTAATGTCACAAATAAGGAAAAGTAATTATTAGCAAATGGATAATAAAGAACGCAAATTTATTTAAGGGTTCTTACTCTCGCGATCACAAAAAATACCATCGAGTATATTTGTTTTGTGAGTTTTTTTTAAATCATTAATCTCAAACGCTGGAGGGAAGGGGCGCCAATGTCAAGTTTTTGCCCCGGCTCGGAAAAATCGTAGATTCGGGACTGCAAGCAATGAAAGTTACTGAGAATGAGAGGTTAGACTTACCGATTGCAATTGCACTAATACTTATCATAATATCACAGAAATTTTCACTGGATAAACGTCCGAAAAGCGGTTACACCCGATTTGGCTGAAATTTTGCACAGATGTTCCATTTAATATACAGGGTGGACCATTTAACGTGACCACCCCAAATATCTCCGTTGCCTTTAGAGTGACGAAAAAAATGTCAGGAGGTAATTCGATTGATTTCGAAGGGCTGATACAGCGGTGAAAATTCATTTTTGTCAAGGTCATAGTTTTTGCGTTCTCAAGGTCATCAATGGTTTTTCAAATGGAAACATGTTTTTTTTATATTAAGACGTTGTAGCTGATATTTAGACGAATCCAACGACCTATTCACGGTCATTTCATGACCGGTCATTTCATGACCGTGAAATGATTTTTCACCAAAATACACGTGTAAAAACGGGAAATCGTGATGGCATTGATAATAAGTTCCCCCGGAGTTTGAAGGTCCCAAAAGTAGGCCTGCTGGCATAAGTTTGGCTTCGCGTTTCAGTTCTTTTTTCTCCGCTTGTTTGATTTTTTCGTTTTTTTCGCCGTTTGTTTTATTTTTTTTTGATTTTCCGAGTTTGTTTGAAAGTTTCTTTTCGTTCTTTTTTTCTCTTTTTTTTAACTGTTGGGTTTGTTATAAGATTTTTGAAATCGGTTTATGCGTTTTCGATTGATTTCTCGTGTGGATTTGTTCCCTTGTAGGAATTGTTTTTTTTTTCATTTTCTCGATTTTTTAGTTTTGTTGTCCCAGATGCACGGCATATTGGTGTGGGCGCGGGGCATCTCGAATGGCGCGTGGAATTGTGGAGTGCGTGCGATACTGGTATGGATGCCTAAAGGCCCCTCTACACACTCTTTCGAAGTTCCTCGCCGAAGTACTCGCCGAAGCTAGCCGAGTACGAGGAGCGTCACTACCACGGTCTTACATACAGGTCTGGAAACTCTGCCAGAATTCGCATGGTGGGGGTAGGCCGCTTACGGACGAAAATATTCGTTGAGAATTGACACTACGCGGCGCTGAAATCTTGCCCCCAGTTGAACATAACCACCAAAAATAATTTTGTAAACAAAAGCGACTCATTAGTGGATTTCCTGTGCTATTGACTTATCGAAAGTGAAAAAATGCCGAGAATCTGTGTTGTGCCGGGGTGCAAAACTGGAAGCAGAATTGAATTATCGAAGCACTCGTTATTTCGCGTGTTGTAATAATAAAATGCGACGTGGTATAAATTATTTCATCATTTTGTTATTTACCCATAGTTCGAAACCTTTACCAACGACAAAAAAACCGATAAAAAAATAAAAACATTTATTTAAAAATTAATTAGAATTTTTATTTGAGAGAAAGAAAATAATGACATACAAAAACAATACAATGTGTATAAATAATTAATACATAACCAGAAACCTATGCAAATGCAAAAAAAAAGCCCGCTCTTCGGGGATCGAACTCGGCTCCTTCAAAACGGTAGCTCAGCACCCTATCCGTGCGACTACGATTATCTTTACATGAATAAGACAGTTTTCTAATATTTAAGTTATAGCCACGCTTGGGGTTTAATTAGATTTGGCGGCCTGTTGGGTTGGTTCACCGCTTAATTTTATTCATTATAATTAGCTATATTGGTAGATATACCACCAATATATATATATATATATACTGCAGAACCAATAATTGAAATGAGGTGTTACGGAGACAGGCAGATGCAGAGTATTGCGGCGATTAGATCTGTCTTTTTTCAATACCTCCGTCTGCCCCCGTACGACACTTCGCCGCCAACTCTTTTAAGATAGCAGCGCTCCTAGCGGCCAGTGCATTACAAAATTTTCGTCAGTAAGCGATCCCCCCCATCCGACAGAGTTTCCAGACCTGTATGTAAGACCGTGGTCACTACACTACTCGCTCAACTTCGCGAGAACTCCGTCGCTTAAGGCCATGTGTCACACGTTCAGTCGGTAAAAATCTTACTGCCAAGTTTTCTCTTAGACGGATCATATTTCGGGCAAAAGAAGAGAAAGCGGTTGTTCGCCGTTCAACAGAGCGGAACGTGTTTCTTTTCTTTTTTCCCAAAAATCAACCGTTTCAGAAATCATTGGGAATCTGCAAATCAGCTATCTCTCTCGCACTCATGGCCGCTCGGTCGGTGTGACACTTGACATTAACTCGCGACAACTCGTGCTCGCGACGTCGGCCCTTTGACTCGGCCCAAAATACCGACACCGATCGGAAGTCGCCCGAAGCGAAGCAAAGCGAGGCGAAGAAGCACGAAGTGCCTCTTTACACTCTCGTCCTCGCCCAACTTCGATTAACTCCGCGAGTAGTGTAGAGGGGCCTTAAAGCCCGTCCTACAATAAGTCGGTTGTCGGCGTCGGATATCGCGCGCATGCGCTTCTTACGACGGCGACAGAACTTTACGCCAACCGACATCGCAGAAGCGCATGCGCGCGACATCCGACGCCGACTTATTGTAGAACGGGCTTTAAGCGCGTGCGTCAGCGTGATGTACGTTTGGATTCGTGGAACGAAGATACTGATCGGACATGGCGGACAACATCGATATATTCCACGAAGGAATAGTAAGGAGACCGAACTCTTGTTGGGCCCTTCGTTCAAAAGTAGCAGCGATTTCTGTATGAAAATGAGGCGATCCGCCGGAATGCGACGCCCAATACCCCTGGCCCATGCGCAGTATGCATTGTAGCTGTCCTTGTCTTTCTCGCTGGAAGTACGAGTGAGAGCGGCGGTGGGATTGAACAGTGAAATGAGTTAATGAGGTTATGGTGACATGTTCTCACAATTATGAGCACTATTGAAATACTTAGTTGTATTATTTTTTGAAGATCCATGAATAATCTTGGGTAGACTGTGAAGTCAAAAATCATGAGTAGCACGTAGTAAAATGAAAATAGTGAAAATACTAGGGCACTTTTAGGATTGACTCCATCAACAATTGTCTAATATTGATACCTAATCTTCATTTATTTCATTATCTTCAGTTGTACACGGTAGAATTTTAACATGATTATACCACAAACATTTTTCTACAGAGAATGTTAGACACAACAGTGCCGGCAGCCGCTATTAAGAGAAAAAGGAAATTTAATTTTTTTCTGGTGAAACACGGCACTGCTAATTTTTGTTTATCCAATCGATTTAAAGATCTGAAAGAACAGAATACAAGAAGTTTTAGAATGTGTTTCTCAATAAAGACACACAGGCATAAATTTGAAGATAAATACTGACTGTTACTAAGCTTGCATTGACGCATAGCTTCGTTGAATCCCTCGCACAGCGTAAGGTCGTTTTGGTTCTGAGCGCACTCTAGGAATTGCTTGATTTCCCATGCGCATGTCCCTGCTGGCTGAGTAGTAGCTCCTGGATAAGCCTGTGGAGACACGGTCGGTGCAGATGGAGCCGCGACCTCTGCCTGGTCGCTGGAGCCACCACTGAAGAGGCCGGTCATAGCATGTCCAAGGGTATGTCCCACTGCAGATCCAATTGCTACACCTCCAGCAGTAGCGGCCATTTGTCCCATGAGCGACGGTCCCTGTGTTTGTGGGACCATTGGCACTGATGATGGAGGCGCCGCATGAGCCGCCGGTGGTGCAGCTGGGGGTGCAGCCCGTGCAGCTGGGGCTGAGGCGCGTGCTGCTGGCCTAACCCTGAAATGATTCAGAACAATCTATGATATATAAAGACACGATGACAAACTTACGATGTATCGCCGCAAACACGTAAATGTGTGTATGTGTGTGTGTGTATGTGTGTGTTGTACATATCATGACATTGCACCATCTACGCCGCAATATTCGGAAGCTTCCGGGTCGTGTGACTATGATGTAACGGAAGCCTCGTTTTTATAGGCTTACCCCACGAGGTTACTTGCATTTAGAATGATATCGCAGTGAAAAAAAAGACGAAATGGTATCATGGATACAATTGGAAATAATCTTCACTTACGTCCTTGGTGGCGGACCTGACGCTCGTCCTCGTCGCGGCATGTTTCCGAGCTTAGTTTGAAGCACAAAAAAACTTTAGAATTACGTAACACGTCTGTACGGTTCGAAATTCACTCTGCGATTGATCTGCGTCAATCGTCGTCAATCTGCGTTCGTCTCAAAGAGGATTAGATAGAGTGGGAGCTGCCATAAGAGCGCAATGTAAATTTCCGTGTACTGGCTGCAGCGCTCTCTCGAATCTCGGTCTCAAACTATTTTCCCCCTCTCTTCAACAAATCATCCCTACCACGAGGACTGTGGCGCGAAATTTAAAATGTGGGGCTGAAATGAATAATACCATGGATATGATGAATGGTGAAAGGATGAACCCGAAAGAAACAAACAAATATCTAATGTGTATACATTTATTATTATCATGTTCACATATGAACTGGACGTCCATGACAATATACCGACATAATATTTATATGATTAAAAACATTAATTTGTCCTATCATTACGCATATTACTATTACAACACTAAGATATAATATTATAATTTCAGGCACATCGTAATGCGCACAATGACCTTTTCATCGGTCATTCTTATTACGATTTATCGTTTGTCGTTTCTATTTACCGTTAATTGAAACACAATAATGATTTTTAGACACAGCATCACAATATAATTCAATAATGATGAAAAATAATTAGATAAAAAAACCATATCTTATACAGTTAGCATTATTAGTGACATCATTGCATTCGTTAATTGTCGCCCCCCATATATAATTAATCAGATTACAATAACGATACAAAAAATTGAAACGTCAATCTAATTTCGAAATAACAATCTTTGATACTCTCAAAAACATTGTGACTCATACTGATCAGTCATATATTATAATCACTGCTATTGCATTCGATTTTTGTTTTCTCCTGAAACTATTAACTATACCACAACAACAATACTAAAAATAAACTGACAATATAATAACAATCTGATTGACAAGCTGTAACGTCACATATTCTAAAAATAATACTCCTTAATATTATGAAAAACGTTATGATTCATATAGATGAATTGTATATCATTACCGACATTATTGCATTACAATATGCATTCAATGATAAATATTTACTCATTTTTTTTCGCTAGTACTCAAAGGAGCGTCTCTGTGATCATTTATTGGGAGTACAAATTAATTCGGTCCGTTTTCAAGAGATGGCTCTGGCTGTTATGAATATTTCATAGTGACAGCTTATTTCGGTGGTTTCAGAGAGGTTAGACATCTGTCGATAACATTCAGTTTATATCGCTTTGAGTTCCATTGAAAACCTTGTTTTTTACTGTGTTGAATATGTCAAATTTTGTGTTAACTAAGCAGCATTTGCGGGAAGTTTTACTTTGCTGTTTTAATTGGAAGAAAAGTGCAACTGAAGCGCATCGAATGCTTGTTGAAGTTTATGGTGATGATGCTCCAACTGATAAATCATGTAGGGAATGGTTTCGACGCTTTAAGGGGGCAGTCCACTTTGAAAATTTCAAAAAAGCCATTTTTTTAAACTGTTTTCGAAAGTATATACATTCAGAAATATTGTGTCAAAATTTTCTGAAAATCCGAGCTCTCTAAGTATTTTTTTTTTACCTAAACGTCAGGACCTCATTTCGTCTACCTGAGCGTATAGCGCGCTCGGCCGACCCATCGGCCACAAACATCCTCCTGCTCTTTCTGAGGAAGTACAGGAAGTTTGAAAACCTATTTACGAGGATCTCACCAAAACAGAACTGCTCGAAAGGTGTTTAGGTGGCCATACGCAAAACAATAATGAAAGTTTTAACAACTGCGTATGGAATATGGCACCTAAACACATGTTCAACGGCAAAAAAATCGTAGACATTGCCTACAAAGTTTCCGCGTATGTCTTTAATGAAGGATTTCGTCCAGTGCTTAAAATAATGGAAATAATGGGCGTCAAACTCGACCCGATCGCCATCGGATTCGCCGACAATCGCGATGACGAGCGTGTTCGCTCTGCAAACCGCCGCAGTTCTGAGTGCTCAAAAGAGACCAGAACCAAACGACAGCAAGCAAGACTTGAAGAAATCGACGATGATGAACAATCAGAAGGGATTTTGAACGGTGCTGGAATTGCCGATTGAGTTTAGGTAAGAGTTTTTCATAGTATAAACTTTCATATAAAAACGCGTTTGAACGCGTTTTTCTCGAAACAACGTTTTTAAAATCTAGCTCCATTGCATCTCTAAAAATAATAAACCGATTCTCTTGAAATTTGAACCACATATTGTAAGCATGATTCGCAACAAGATGACCCTCGATGGTTTTAAAATTTTGATTTTTACTCTTTTTTTTGCGAAAAACTGCGAAAAAACGCGTTTCTTTTACTTTTTTCGTTTTTCATCTGCCATTTTTTTATTTTTTGATAAAACTTTATATCCGAGGGTCATTTTGTAGCTGGTGTTATACTGAATCTAATGAACTTTGACTTTTTTGTTTCAGACAAGCCGTTGCCGAGTTGTGATGGAGCTACCTAGCCCACCTATTTTTGAGGCGTTACGTTAAACTATAGTTTTTGTACTTAAAAATGAATAAAAATGAATAAAAATTTTTTTTTATGTATTTTAAGACTTTATTTATCAAGCCCAACAACTTTTATATTCATATCTTTTATAAAATCCTCAAAAAAAAATCGCGAAAATAGCCTTTTTTCGTGGCTCCAAAGTGGACTGGCCCCTTAAGAACGGTGATTTCAGCGTTGAAGACAAGCCTCGCCCTGGACAGCCAAAAAATTCGAAGACAATGAATTGGAGGCATTACTCGATGAACAACTTGGCGATTCCATTACGGGCGATCGGTATAGACTACAATTGATTCGTTTGAGCCGTGCATTAAGAGAAAAACGGCCGGAATACGAGCAAAGACATGACAAAATTATTCTTCTGTATGACAACGCTCGGCCTCATGTCGCAAAAGTCGTAAAAAATATTTGGAAACGCTCAAATGGGATATTTTACCGCACCCGCCGTATTCTCCGGACATTGCTCCTTCTGATTACTGGTTGTTCCGACGGATGCAGCAGGATTTAGCAGGTCACCGGTTCACTTCTTTCGCAGAAATCGAAAATTGGCTCAAAACTTGGATCGCCTCAAAAGACGAGACTTTTTTGCGAGATGGAATTCGAAAATTGCCTGAGAGGTGGGAAAAAGTAGTAGCCAGCGATGGACAATACTTTGATTAATCTATTCATACCTTTTATTTTGAAATAAATGGATTTTTTACCACAAAAAAACGGACCGAATTAATTTGTACTCCCAATAACAATCTGATTGACAAGCTGTAACGTCACATATTCTAAAAATAATACTCCTTAATACTATGAAAAACGTTATGATTCATACAGATGAATTGTATATCATTACCGACATTATTGCATTACAATATGCATTCAATGATAAATATTTACTCATTTTTTTTCTTTCGCTAGTACTCAAAGGAGCGTCTCTGTCATCATTTAAATCTCGAAAGTTTTTTCATCGTTACCCTTGACCGCTTTTTTTTTACTTAATAGTGGAAATTTGTTCTTTAATTCTTTCTTTGGCACGTTTTTACTTGAAAAAGTACCCTGCTTCAATTCTCGCCTAATGAAACGTGCTTCCCAGTACCAATGGATTCTGATATATACAGCCATGAATAAATTTGTTGCTTTTGGAGAGCATAGAGTGAAGTCTGGAGTGCATCGGTCCAATATGAATGTAATGAATTGCGAAATTGTGAAATTTGTGACGAATAATTGATTTGAAGGTAGACTCCCATTTCGAAAGGGTTTCAAAAATGATTTTCGACCAAAAATTGAGGGCCTCGGTATCACAATATTTGTTTATCATTGCAAACATCTGATGTTCGGAAAATTGAAATGTTTCACTTGAAAGTATAAGTGTCCTACATTCTGAGCAGTCATAAATCTTAAGAAATTTAGATACAAAATAAGCAGCCATATAGTATGTCGCGTTTTGCTCGGTGAATTTGAGAATATCTGAATCTAATATATCTGGATCAGCTTTACTAATTATTTCAGGAAGTGGTGGGTCAACATTTCCTTTTATTGTTTTTGTTAAGTCGGGGATAGTGCTAAGCTGGCCAGTTATTATGTTGGCATCGCCCTCGCAGTAGGTAGTATTTGAAATTTTTGTTAGATGTGTTATAAAAATATGCCGGATACCTGCTTCGAACTGTTTTGGGGATGGATTGACACTACATCAATGTTGTTGTCTGACAACAGCAAATAAATTCTCAAATGGGTCTTGGTTTAAGCGTCGTGTTTTTAATGAACGTATCTTATAGTTATCCCGAAGGTCCTCGGATAATTCGATCACCCTATTTATGCTTATGGCGAATCCATCTATACATTTAACTTGTTTGCTCCCCTTAAATTCAGCGCCCTTTAATGCTAACGACATTTATTTCAAAAGTGGAATAATTATGTGTCGCGTGTTTTTTTCAGAAATCGCATATTTCAGTTTATTAGGTACTGTCTCTTTTTCTAATGACGAATTTAATGCATCAAATAATTTATCCATGTCTAATAGAATTTGCGTAGTTGTGTTTTTTTCTTCAAATGTACCGAATTCTGCAGGACACATCATATTATAAACTTGGATCGCAGTGTACACCGATTGTGAAAGTAGTTGGGCAGCCAAGGACACCCTCATTTTAGAGAAGTGAGTTAAAGGGAGGTACCTGAGTAAACGGCGAGAAGAACAGGTAAACTTCGGGAATTTTTATCTCAAAAACTAATGTTTCGATTGGATGCGGGTTTTTTTTTATTGGAAAATATGTACATTGAGGTATGTTTAGGAATTTTTAAAAATAAATTCGTGGTCTGGAAGCGCCGTTGTGGTCAGCGTCAGACGTGTTGTTCGTTGACATGGCTTGTGGTGCCAAGGATTCCGGGCAGTCGGTTGATCTGAAACATGAAAACGCAACGGATTCTTGAAATATAATATACAAAGGAGTTCGCCTCGTAGGATTTTTTTGAAATTTTCATTTTTGACGGAATTGCGACCGTTTTAATTTAACATTCGTTTTTCGTTCGCAATTCCCGATGATTTTGGTTGCATAAAAAAGCAATGGTTCAATCAAATGAAAAACCCCTACATGGCGAACGAGAAAAACTATCGAAGAATATTGTATCCAAATTTGGACAAAATCAGACAAGCCGTTATCGAGATACATCTGGCACCGACTTTGAAAACTATGTTTCGAGATAATCGCGTTTGAAAAGTGGGTAAAGAAATGACGCGCTCGGCCGTTGGGCCGCTGCACGATCTTTCGGTAAATTCTCCGTATAATTTTGGCGATTGCGGAATTTCAACATGAAATGTTCACACAATATTCTTCGTACTTCAAACATTAAAAAAAAAAGAAGTTAAAATCGATTTTTCAAAAAGTGTACTTCAATGCTGTTTCGAAGTTTGTCAGAAAAATTACTCGCAGGATAGAGATATTGTTTACCTTACCGTTAATCAGCAATCCCAGGGCCCCGGAGTTATCCTACCCTTGTATATCTGCTCGCTATAACAAAAAGCCCCAGCGCGACAGCTGCAGACACAACCGACCGCGCGCTCGACGTTCTGCCGCCTTTCGCAGAATAACCCATAACTTCTTCAATATTGCGAATTTCTACATGAAATCTATACACAATATTCTTTGAACTACAAACTACAAGAAAAAAAATCGATTTTTTGAAAAAATTACTCAGGTACCTCCCCTTAACTTAACGTAAGATTCAGTTATTTTCGGTATCAAATTTAACCGTGTTTGTTCATTTAAATGAAAAACTCGCACGAGTTCCTTCCAATTAACCATACCTTCCTTATAAAACAAAATACAGGGTGTCCCTATCAATGTTGGGCAGCACTAATTACTTTGAGTAATTAATTACATTGAAATTACTAATTACACCTATAATTTGTAATTAAAAAAATAAAACATTACTAATTACATTTGTTATTTGTAATTAAAAAAAATATATTACTAATTACATTGTAACTTGAAATAATAAAAATTTTAATTACAAATTACAATTGTAATTAGAATATTTTTTTCTTTCTAATTACAAATTACAAATGTACATAGAATTTTTTTGTTCTAATTACAAACTACAAATGTAATTAGAATATGTTTTTTTTCTAATTACAAATTATAAATGTAATTAGAATATGTTTTTTTTTTAATTACAAATTACAAATGTAATGAGAATCGATTTTCTTTTAAATTACAAATTATAAATGTAATTAGAATATGTTTTTTTTCTAATTACAAATTACAAATGTAATTAGAATTTTTTTTTTCTAATTACAAATTACAAACGTAATTAGAATATGTTTTTTTTCTAATTACAAATTATAAATGTAATTAGAATATGTTTTTTTTCTAATTACAAATTACAAATGTAATTAGAATCGATTTTCTTTTAAATTACAAATTACAAATGTAATTAGAATTGATTATTTTTCTAATTACAAATTCCAAGTGTAATTCGAATCGATTTTTCTGCTAACTACAATTTACAAATGTTAATAATATAGATTTTTCTTATGATTACAAATTACGAATGTCATTAAAATGAGACTTCGATCTGGCTTAAACAAAAATCTGAGACGAAACGAAATCAAGACTGATTGTGAGTCTCGAAAAAAATTCGAGCCCAATCTATGGTCTCGGTCGCGTCCCGGTCTCGAATAGGCTTATCAGTTTTATTGGTGTTGGCTGAATTTGAGGATTTTTATTATCCAGGCGCGTTTTTCTTCTTGACCCCTTCAGCGGCAAGAGGATTTCACTATTTGTGTCTGTGTCATATGCTCGACAAAAAATTCAATTTAAATGAAACCTGGCGCTTATGAGGTTTTTTGGTCGCTGATTACGAATTCAAGGTCAAAATTTAGAAATTCAAAATAGTGGGGCAAATATAGAGGATCGAAACTGAAAGTTCATTTAATTTGATTAAAAATCGGCTCTCGGGGGTTATCAAAGTCATTAATTACGAATCTAGCTTTCAAATTCAGAATAAAAAAAACGGCGGATCTAATGTGGCAGACCTAAATACAACAATTTACACGATTCGCAAAATAATTGGTATTAAGGGGTTTTCAAGGTCGCTTATTACGAATCTGCCCTACAAATTAAGAAATTCAAAATGGTGGATCCAATATGGCGTAACGAAATGCAAAAATTGACTACAATCGGATAAAACTCAGTACTAGGGGGTTTTTGAGGCCGCTGATTACTAGTCCAAACTCACGATACATATAATCAAAACAGTGTCTCCAATATGGCAGACCATGATATAATAATGTATAATAAAGGATTTTTGAGGTCGATAATTATGAATCTGCCTGTAAAATTCGAAAATTCAAAATGGCGGATCCAAAGTACCAAGTTTCCACGGATTCCAGTCAATGTTTGCATTTTGATACGCGATGGTAGATCTGTTATTTTTTAATTCTGTATTTCGAGAGCAGATTCATAACCAGTGACCTCGAAAACCCCTTGATACCAATTATCGAGCGAATCGCGTAAATTATGGTATTTTACGAATTTGTACATGCTGCGAGATTTTCCAATCATGCGATGCGTATTTTAAAAATATAATACGCCACTGCCATCGTCAGCTCCTGTGGAACGGCTATTCAGTTTTGCCACAATGATGAATTTGCCACGATGTAACCGACTTACAGATACTCATTTTGAGCAACGAGTATTGTCAAAGGCAAATGCTACAAAATTTTACTGCTGAAAATTACACTAGATTGGCACGGTCGAACCACCAGTGATTGGCCATTTCATATATAACGGAATAAATAATTTGTTTATCTATTTATTTAGACCGACAGAAAAGACTGTCAGCGTTATTATAAATTTAGCTTATAATAACTTATAGCTTATAAATAGCTTGTAAATTTAATCTTATAATTACAATTTTTTTAATAAAAATTTTAAGATTTTTTCCATTACGTTTATATGTATTATTACTCCGAAATTTCTGTTATATAAAATCGAAGTAAAAAAAAATGTTTACTCCGATTTCGTACTTTTTCTCCAAGTAAAAATCGAGTAAAAAGCATCTAAAGGCCGTAGCATCTGCAGCTGCCTTTTAGCTAGACTGAACTGCATTCACCGTGGATATGGGGAAACTGCGGAAAATTCATACCGGTACAGGCGGCTTTTATTTTTACTGAGTTTCAAGTATATTACCACCACCAGAAACTTAGAAAGACTGCCCTCTGCTCAGAAGTCGGCACGCAAACTATCGGACGGCTGAGTGGTCACCCATCCACAATCCAGGCCTATGCTGTTTAACATGTGTGACCGGCAAAGCTGTGCACCAACCATTACTGCCGGCTATTCCGATTTCATATTTCTTTTCAATTTTTTATTACATGTCTTTTATATTAAATCGGCATAAGAAAATGTTTTTTGGCACTTTACTGCGAGAAAAAAATATATAAAATCGGGGTGAAGAAAATGTTTGTTTTCTGATTTTCATTTTTATCTACTTTTGATATTTTATGTGGGGGAATTGCCCAAAGTCAGTAATATTTTTTTGGAATGATTATTCTAGTGATGCCACAAAACCAGACAAGACGATACTTTAGTTCGTTTCGATCAAATTCGAGATGAGACAAGGTCAAAAGTGAGTCTCGGTCTTGTCTCGAGCCAAATTCATATTCTCGGTCCCGCCTCGACCTCGAAACCCCTCTAATACTAACTATCGTGAGAATAGAGTAAATCATTGTATTGTAGTTCACCATGATCGATCCACAATTTTCGATTTACGCATTTTAAGGACAGACTTGTAATCAGCAATCTCGAAAACTTTCGAGTGCCAATTTTCAGTCAAATTGAATCAATTTTCAGTGTTAAACCGCCATTTTAGATCCGCTATTTTTAATTTTGACCTTTAATTCATAATCAGCAGACTGCGGAAACCTCTGAGTACCAAATTTTGCGAAAGTCAAGTCTAACCAATCACGAAATACTCTATGTGGGCCATATGGCATCAATAAGCTGCACACGGGGTCCGTCGATCTGCCATTTTGGATTTATGAATTTGAGGATGGATTCATAACCAGCGACCCCGTACACCCCCTAATACCAATTATCGTGCGAATCGCGTAAATTTTTGTATTTCGATCCGCCATTTTGAATTCCTGAATTTTGAGGAATGTGAGTTTTGTTAATTATGAAAAACAATTAATTCAAATACCATTTGTCATTTGTAATAAGAACAAAAATCGATGCTGATTAGATTTGTAATTAGAAGAAAAATTAATTATAATTACGCTTGTCATTTGTAATTAGGAAAAAAATCGACTCTAATTACACTTGTGATTTGTAATTAGAAAAAAATATATTCTAAATACATTTTTTATTTGTAATTAGAAAGAAAAAATATTTTAATTACATTTATTATTTGTAATTAGAAAGAAAAAATATTCTAATTACATTTGTAATTTGTAATTAGAAAAAAAACCGTTCCCAATTACATTTGTAATTTGTAATTAGAAAAAAAAACCCTTCCCAATTACATTAGTAATTTGTATTTACAGTTTTTTTAATTATGAATTATAATAGTAATTCGTAACTAATTTTTTTCTAATTACAAATGACAATTGTTATCAGTAATTGTTTTCCTTTTAATTACAAAATGCCATTGTAATTAGCCTTTTTTCTTACTAATTACAAAATACCATTGTAATTAGCAATTTTTTTTTACTAATTACAAACTATCATTGTAATTAGCAATTTTTTTTTACTTATTACATATTACATTTGTAATTTGTAATTAGAGTATCATCAATTTAAAAAACGCCCAACACTGGCTCTGATGCGCTGTAATCAGATCACGATGAGCAAATAAATTTGACATGGTCAGATGTAGGGTATTTAGAATAATCCGTATAGACCATACACAAAAATCACAGCAAAGAGGATGGATAACTCGTTAGTTTCATATTAACTCATATGGTACATAACCATTATTCTGTGACTCATTTTTCTGACCAATTTCATTTTTGCACATTATCGGGTTTCCCATTTGCATGGGTCGTCATGAGCCAGAAGACGCAGCCTGCATATATGGCCGTTTTACAGCACGTCAAAGAGCACGTGTTAACAGCAAACACCATTTCCCTCGCTATGAGCGACTTCGAACGTGGGCTGCGAAATGCTATAAGCGCAGTATTTTCAACGGCACATAGCACGGGATGCAATGCCCATTATGATCGCGTAAGTTTTTGTAATTACGTTCTTGAATATAAGGTAACAAAGATTCCTTATTGATAAATCGATGCTACAGATTCGTTGATTACGGAAAAGTAAATATACAAAAGTTATCATCTTTTAGGCCATTTATAGAAAAGCTAAGGCTCTTGTACTCGGGAACCAGATCCAGACAGTCGCTGAAGCGAAAGATTTTTACAAAAAAATCCTAGCTTTGGCGTACTTGCTCGCACAGTTAGTGAGTACTCTGTACCACAGATTCTGGGACAATTTGCCTGCAGCGATTAAACCACGATTTCATGGGTTCCATCGATATTATTGTCGATATTGGCTGCGGACGGTAACGCCATCGGGGTTCAGTGTGTACGGTCTCAGTCGACGGACAAATAATATAATTGAGTCCTACCACAGTAGGTTAAGCCTTCAAATAGAAAGTCGTCCCGGTCCCTGGGCGTTCGTTTGTAAATATCAATAATAGTTGAACATAATAGGATGATATAACGATTCAATCCGAGCCCTAAATTCAATTTTTTCCAACAGACAAGCTGCTCAAACTGCAATCAGATGTTCGGGCGGATATACAGCGCCTTCGCAACAATGGGCAAATTAGCAGACATTCACGGTACTCAACCGTGTTTACGCAACGGGCGTTAATGAAAGGTTAGCCTTTGACGCTATTAAATACGATTGAATTTTGAACAGGCAGAGACCACTTCTCAAGAGAAACTTCACCGCGCAAAGATATTTACGAGTGGTATAGCTGTGTCAAAGTTCAAGTGTGTTTATTCATGATTTTCTTCTTTTGTAAACATTATATTCAAATAAGCGTGGCGGGAGCTGCATCTCCATGGAATTACGGCGGGGGAATTTCTGGAGAAGGCGGCTACATTAAAGG
Source organism: Ophion ventricosus (assembly GCA_963932345.1). NCBI lineage: Eukaryota > Metazoa > Arthropoda > Insecta > Hymenoptera > Ichneumonidae > Ophion > Ophion ventricosus. Next base: position 23,040,585 of record OZ010719.1, read on the forward strand.
GCAATGTAGCGGCGCTCATCGCCTTAGAAAGGCAGAATGGCATCGAGGACAACGACATGGAGGACGAAATGCTTGAGCCCCCGGCACAAATACCGTTGGGTAAGATTTCATAATCCATACGACATTTTTATTATTCTAATTTTAATACCGCATTTTGGTACAGTTGTTGAATTTACACGAGTACGTATAAGAACTGTGGCTCATGTTTTTTTTTCAAACGAACTAGAGCACGACCCTGATTACGAGCACCAGCTCTTCGCCGACGAACGGCCCGGATGGCTCGCTGACAATGCGGAAGAAGCTGAAGAGCTTGCAGGAAATGGTAGTGAAAACGAATTTGTTATACATAGAACATCGAATTATTCAGTAAATGTATTTCTTACTGAGTATATAGAACTCTAACAAATTAGTCGCTCGCCGCATTTGAAAATATATATTGAATACAAATTTATTCAGTTCCTTCGGTTGATGACACCAATCATGAAATGTCCGGCCACTTATCTGATGAATCGGTGAACGATATCGTAAATCGAACAGGTAATATTTAAATCAATATTGATTGAGGTCGATGATTCACTAATATTTATAGTGAAATTTCATTACGATTTATTTACGTTTCATTACTGTCTTTGGTAATACATTTTCATCCCTCCCACTAATTCCGTCTCTTGATTATAATCTTTCATAATTTTGCTGTATAGGAGAATTTCAGCAGCATACAATTTCGATTGAGCAGGCTGCACAGCAATCGCCACCTCGGAACACATCGGTAATGTCTTTCATATTCCATTCAAAATCATGAATTAATTTTGTCCATGAAATTCGCTATTTAATGTTACAAACATTGCCGTGCAGAAGACATTGCTTCCCTGAATGTTGCCGCGCTCGCATCTGTCAACCGTGGTGAGCGTTATGAACGTGCGATTAATTGAATTGAGTCCGTCGATAAAAGCCTCTAATTAATTAAATATATTAACTGTATCAGATATGTTTTTAGCGAACGAAATAGATATCAATACGGCCGGAAACGGGGAAGTTTTATCAAGGATCTGGGGTCCGACAGGTGATGATTGAGTATCTCTAATGAACCGTACTATTACTAGGCAAGACGATACGATTACAAGTAACAGAAGTAGCAGAACTCGTATATAGTATCATGTCTTGTCTCGAAATTGTTACAGTGCATTATTGGATTATAGTTTTTTGATAAGTTAACATTAAATTGACAATTTATTTACAATATAATGTATTTTTGTAAACAGCGCGCCCAACCCGGACGCAAAGAAGAAGAAGGGCATCACAGCGCCGTGCTGACCCAGTGGAGCCTGCGAGCGAGAATAATCGGAAGCGGAATAGGCGAAGAAAACGTGAAAAATTTTAGACGATGAGATTGAATAAAAACGACTTTCAAAATGAAAAAAAATCATAAATGTTACTTTCATTACGTTTAATTGCAGTCATGGGAAGGAGGGCCCTTGCTCGGTCGTGGGAGGAGGTCACGCACACAAGTGAGTTGCACGCCGAATTGGCGGAGGCCAGAACCCAATTACAGGCCGCTGAAGCTAACGGTAATAACATCATTATATGTTTGTAATTATCATGAGCATGAAGAATTGTTTGTCTTCGGAATTACTTTGTCAATTCTATAAAAATTTATGTAACTCGTTTAACAATGTGAATATCGATTTGATCGAGTTAAAACTTTTTCTGTTATGACCAAATCAATTGATCAACAAAATAAAAATAAAACAAGAAACTCTCACTGATTTTAAGAAGACTGTAAGTTTGTAAAAAATGGTCGTAGTGCAAGAAAAATAAGTAAAAGCTTGGAGTCTTCTAGCTTGGACTGTCTAGTTTGAAGCTTGAAGTCTCCAGTTGAAGTCTCTAGTTTTCAAATCCTGGGGTCAAATATTTTTATTATTGAACATTTCAGTGTAACCTTGAAAAAAAAACGCAGAACAGTTTGAGAAAGTTGTAAGGGCTATGGTTATTGAAGAGATCTCAAAAGTGATAAGGGAAAGAATAGAAGTAGAAAAAATAGACGAAATAACGGAAGGGTTAGAAAACGTATAAAAGGAAATTTTGAAGAAGGAGAAGGGGACAATGGAAAGACGTCAATGCATAAAGGGAAATTAATATATATGTATATATATATATATATATATATATACAGGGTGAGGCACATAAAGTGTTACAGAGCAATAGCACTCAAACTATTGATCATGTCCAAAAACGTTTCAAACAAAAGTTTCAGTGTTCGAGAAGGCCGTCATACTGGACCACCCTATTTTATTATCGGTGGAGGCGCTGAAGCTACGTCAAGGTCAACTCCACTTTTTTAAATGGAACCATGTATTTTTTTTTTGATGACATTATTACCGATTTTAAGACGAATTCAGCGACCTACAACACAAGGTCATTCTAGTCACTCAAAGTATGAAAATAGTCGAAAAATCGAAAAATATCGGAATAATCACTTTCAAAGGATCCACTAACCTTGGTTTGGGTCTACCTACAGAAGATGCTCGAAGTAAACACTTGTTTCATCGCTGTTTTCATTTTTTACGATACCAATGTTTCTTATCGGCAGCAAGTACGCATTTTCTGTTGACATATCAGTTAGTCACGCATTACCTTCTAATGCGAGTACATCGGATCGCGAAAATGAACTTTTTATGGGGTTTTGTCAAAAAAACGCGTGATGGCGGTAGCACCTACCACGCCTGACGACATGAAAGAAAGAATACGCCGAGCATGCACCGAAATTACACCACAAATGTTGGCTGAAGTTAGACGGTCTTTTCACCGGCGAATTAACAAGTGCTTACAAGTCGAGGGTCATCACTTCGACCATCTTCTGTAAGTAGACCCAAACCAAGGTTAGTGGATCCTTTGAAAGTGACTATTCCGATATTTTTCGATTTTTCGACTATTTTCATACTTTGCGTGAATAGAATAACCTTGTGTTGTAGGTCGCTGAATTCGTCTTAAAATCGGTAATAATGTCATCGAAAAAAAAATACATGGTTCCATTTAAAAAAGTGGAGTTGACCTTGACGTAGCTTCAGCGCCTCCACCGATAAAAAAAAAGGGTGGTCCAGTATGACGGCCTTCTCGAACACTGAAACTTTTGACTGAAACATTTTTGGATATGATCAATAGTTTGAGTGGTATTGCTCTGTAACACTTTATGTGCCTCACCCTGTATATATATATATATATATATATATATATATATATATATATATATATATATATATATATATATAATTTCAATATCCCATTTGGCATTATATCATTTTTACATTGCAAAAAATGGTAAAATGCAGGGAAGGGATGAAGACATTTTCACGAAATTAAGCGGCGAAATAAGAACAGGGCGGGTAAGAGGAAGATGAACGAATTGAAGTGCAGAATAGGTAAAAAAAATAAGAAGCCGTTGGAACATTTGTGAATATGTTTAAAAAATTGGGAGCCTGTTTACCGGAAACGTAACAAAGAAAGCAGAGCAGGAGGTGAAAGAAACTAATCCTTTCACCTTCTTCTCTGATTTCTCTGGCAAGGAGAAAATATAAATATGTTGGGTGGGAAAATGGAAAAAAGTATAAGTCTGTATTTTAAGGAAATAGAAGGAATGCGCAGATAAGTAGGCAAGCAGAAAAAAGGACGAGGCAAGTGTAGAAAGAAATTAAGAACTACAAAACTACAGAAAAAATATGTGAAGCAAAAAACAAGTCAAGTTGAGAGAAAGAGAAAAATCAGTATTGTGTAAAAAAAGTTATGAAAATCACACTTGATTTGATTGAGAAACAATTAGCTTAAAGTACCCAGGGTGGAGGACTCGAGATGGCAGAAAATGGCAAAAATGCTTAGGTGGGAGAATAAGATTCATTACGAACGTTCAAAATGGGGAGATAGTTCAGAGAAAGTTATAAATGATACGGTTATAGAAGCGATTTCAATAATGATAAGGGAAAGAATGAAAGTGGAAAGAATAGACGAAACAACAGAAGGGTTCGGAAACGTAAAAAAGAAAATTTCGAAGAAGGAAAAAGAGAAAATGAAAAAGCAACGCGTAATGGGATATATTTATATATATATATTGTTTCTATTTTTCATTGCGGATTTTATCATTTTTGCATTGTAGAAAGTCATAAAATGCCATGGAAATTCAGATTACATGGAAATGCCAACGAATTTTGAACGACATTATGGGGCGGAAAAACAGGAAGGGCGGGAAAGAGGAGAAAAAGAAATAGAAGTGCAGAATAGGTAAAGAAGAAAATAAGACGTTAAAGCGGCCTTTAATATGTAGAAAAAAAGGTTGGGTGCCTGTTATGGAAAAGGCAAGAAATGAAAAGGAGGGGCGGCTGAGTGGAATGGATATTGTAACAATAAGTGGGAAGAATATAAATATGTTGGGTAAGAAAATACAAAATGGAATACGTCTGTGTTTTAGCGGAATAGAGGAAGTGTGCAAACATATGGGCAATCACGATGGGGGCGGGGCAGACGTGGAAAATGAGATAAACAAAAAAAGAGACAACACGCTGGATAGTAAGAATGAAAAAAAAATATGCGAATTAGACAACAAGTTAGGATAGATGTGAAAGGAAAATCACTGTTTTGGAAAAAAGTTATATACATAAACCTCGATGCGATTGAGGAAAAATCAGCTTAAATATTTATTATTTGAAATCATTATAAAAAGTTATCGACCATCGTGAACCTTTTGAATAGCGAGCAATAATTTGGAAAATCGTTTCCCCGCTGGTTTTACATGGTTACTCTCAAATGGTAGATGATATGAATATTTTACCTCTGGACCTAAAAACTAGAGCCATCAAGCTTCGATTTTTACCGTCTACAACCGTTTTTCATATTACTCAGTCTCATGAACATTCACTAAAAATATCGGAATTTTAGTATCCTTTAATGCTTGTACTTAGTATAAAGTTGAAGGTGTTGTCATTTTATTTAAAAATAGTTATCTAAAGGTATTTTACTACTGCGAATTACGATTAAACGAGTAGAAATAATAAAAGAAAGTTCATTACGCGAAAGAACGAATATTTTATGAAGATAGTTTTTTCATAGCAATGATGTTGTTACGACTACACATTTTTTTAACTATGAGTCATTCCATGTTGTGTGGACAACCCAAACAAACACGTTTCTAATCTTAATAAACGCCACCATGATAATGGCATCTTTTTATGAGAACTTTATATGGAATGGCTCATATGCAACATGACGTCGATGTATCGAGAAATCAATTCCAAGCAATCTTCAAAATACTTGCTTCTTCTTTATCAGAAAGCCGCATCTAAGCAATATTCAAGGCAGTGGTTTATTCTCAATCAGTATATCAATTAATTTATCAATAAACCGTTTTTTATTAGTGTATGACTTTGTCAATAATTCATTCACCATCAATAAGCTGCAGTGGACGGTTGAGAGTCTTCACTTTCTTCCGTTTCCAATATGACGGATTCATTAGAAACAGAGTGTCATTATAGGTTTTTATGAATGAAACGATTCCCTTTTTTATTCAAATCAGAGCTCCACAGAGTTGAATGACACAGGCAAAAGATCCGTAGGACCGCTTCTTTTTGAAGACAAGGTGGCCCACGGTGACACTGGCATTTGTTTGAAATAGTGGTGGTAAGCCGCAGGGCCGCTTCTCTTCGGAGTTGACGGGGCCCGCGCTTCGTAGGGTCGCTTCTCTTCTGAGAACGTGGCCCGCGAGTTTACCGCTATTTCTTACAAACGCTGGAAGGTAGTAAGTCATTCATATTTCTTTGAATTGACATTTTTGTTCTAAATGATGTCTCCGTAGTATTATTGCTAATAACATAGCGAAATAACTGAGCTCCACAGCGGTGAACAGCTGCAGTGTACTTTGCCATCAAGCAAAAGATCCGTGGGGCCACTTCTTTTCGAAGTCCATGTGGCCCACGGTGACACTGGCATTTGTTTGAAATAGTGGTAAGTCGCAGGGCCGCTTCTCTTCGGAGTTGACGGGCCCGCGGTTCGTAGGGTCGCTTCTCTTTGGAGTTGACGGGCCCGCGGTTTGTAGGGTCGCTTCTCTTCGGAGTCAACGTGGCCCACGAGATCGCCGCTATTTCGTACAAACGTTGGAGGGAAATAAGTAATTCACACTTCTTTGGATTAACATTTTTATTGAGAATATCTCTGTAATATTGTTAATAGCATAGCGGGGGTGGAAAAGATACATGTGACCCCCTCTCGTCCACACGCGCTTGATGGTGAAATTCGCGAAAGCTGAAAGAGCAACCCGAAGATAAAGTCGAATTTTTTAGCAAGAAAGCATTAATAGTCTGAAAAAAGTGGACACAGATTACTGAATAACCGACTGATCGTAATTACGCGTTGTAAAAATAAGATAAAAATGAACTTATTGATTCGAATCAGAGCTCCACAGACGTTAACGGCCGCAGTCTACCTTGTCATCAAGCAACAGATCCGTAGGGCTACTTTTTTTCGAAGTCAATGTGGGCCGCGGTGACACTGGCGTTTGTTTAAAATAGTGGTGAGTCGCAGGGCCCGCGAGATCGACGGTATTTCTTGCAAACGCTGGAGATTGAATAAGGCATGCACGATTCTGTGGATTGACTTTCTTAGTTTAAATAACATCTCTGTAATATAATTGCTAATAAAATAGGGGTTGATTAAAATATGCACGTCCTTCTACCCCTAATTCGTTTTATAAAATCTTCAAATGCGCAAAGCATAATACAAAACTTCATTCGAATTTTCGACCAGAAAAGCCCTAATATTTACAGAGAAATGTAAACCGTTTTTCAAACAACCGAGTGTACGTGGTTTGACGTTAGCAAAATTATAGCAAAAAATAAAAATTGACTTCTTCATATAAATCGGAGTTCTACAAAACTTAATCACCGCTAATGTATCTAGTCATCAGGGATCGGAACCGTAGGCTCGCTTCTCTTCAGAATCCATATGAACCGCGGTGACGTCGGCGGGTGTTTGAAGTAGCAGTGATTCGAACGATCGCTCCTCTTTCAAGCGAATGTGACCCGTGACATCGCTAGTGCTTCACGCAAACGCTTTTTTAATTTTCGTTTACACCTAACTCTTGTATTTCTTGGAACATCGATGTTATTGACATGCACTTTGCACTAAATATTGGCAATACAGTCAAACTTGTGTGTACTTCTTGTTTTTATTTATTTTTTTACTGTTTCATGCAAGATATGTTTTCTTGCGAGGGCGACCCACCCATTTTGGTCATGTGGCCATTTATGCAGTTGCGCAACATGTGCTGATCGAATTTGGAACGTGCAGCGCGATCAGCGGTGTCCGATATGCAGGACGGATACGACTGAGCCGCCAAGACGAACTTATCTAGGCGGATAGTTGAAAGAAAATAAACATTTCATAAACATGCTGATTGGTTATTCCTTATACCCTCATCCCCATGAAATAAGTATTATGAGAGAAAAAAATGTGGCAGGAAAGAAACTTTTTTTTTCCTGCCACATTTTTTCTCTTCCGTGCAATATTTTTCTTTGGCACAAATTTTCTATTTTAGACAAATATTCTCTTAGGTAGAAATGTTCCCTTTGGTACAAATTCTTTTTTTGATACAAATGTTCTCTTCGGATCAATTCCCTATCGAGTACAAAATTTGTACTGAACCGGAAATTCGTACCAAAGACAAAATTTGTATCAACGAAAAATTTGGATCGAAGACAAAATCTGGACGGACTGAGGAATTTGCACCGAAAAAAATTACTATGCACAGAAATTTTCTTTCTGGTGCAAATTAGGTGTATGATGCAAATATTTCCTTTTAGCTAATTTATTCCTACAGTAAAAATAATTCTCCACACATTTTTTCTTCAGTATGAATTTGCTCGTCCAAGCAACTTTGCTCGTCGGCACGAATTTTTTCTTTCGCACAAATTTTTTCTTCGATACAACAGTCCTCTGCGGTACAAATTTTATTCCGAACAGAAAGTTGGTCCGAAAAGCCAATTTGTACCAAAGAGGAAATTTGGCTAAACGAGAAAACTGGCACCGCACAGAAGAGTTCTATGCATACACCATTTTTTTTTCGGTACAATTTCGTGTTCAAAAAAAATATTCTCTCAGCAACATTTTCAGTACGGAAGAAAAAATGACTGTTTAGAACAATTTTCTCTTCAGTGCAAATGTTCTCGTCTAATCAAATTTGCTCTTTGGTGGGAATTTTTTTCTTTGCAACAAAGTTTCTCTTCGATACAACTTTCGTCTTTAGTACAAATTTTGTTCCGGACAGAAAATTGGTCCAAAAATCAAATTTGTACCGAAGAGCAAATTTGTACTGAACAGAAAATTTGTACTGGAGAGAAAATTTGTGCCTTGGAAAAAATGTGCACCGAAGAGATTTGTACCGGAGAGAAAATTTGGCTGGACGAGAAAATTAGCACAACAAAGAAGATTTCTGTGCACAGAAATTTTTTGTTCAGTAAAAATTTCGTGCTCGATAAAAAATTCGAGTAGTTAACCCTAATCCCTTGAACATGGGTCGTTTGTGTCCATGCCAAATCTTTCAACGTTGAGCATTACTAGATCCTTGTAGGTACGACCCTGTGACCCTGGTGGGAAAAAAGTTTAGGGAGGGGTAAGTACAATTGCCGTGGCCCGCTGGTTTCTCTCATTCAGTTTACACACAGCGGGGCAAGTAACTTTGGAGCGGACACGAACGACCCATGTTCACGGTTTAGCTAGGTCAAATCTTAGTTTCTAAAAAATTGTTTTTTTTTAATGAAAAATACTTCCGATGGACGAAAGGAACTTATCCGTAAAGGTTTCAATTTTTTTAAAGCAAAATGGCATATTTTTCTTTAAAGTATTTTGTATTTGTATTTTTTAAAGGAATTGTATTTTTTGTATTTTGTAAAGTAAAATACAAAATATTTTTGTAATAAAACAATAAATGAATGGAAATAATATCATTTTGTAGACTTATTGATCTTTCCTATCGTTACTCACCTATACGGAGTATACATGCCGGTCTTGAAATGTAGCCTTTTTCAATTTGCAAAATAAATATATTGTTTTCACGATCGAATTTTCTCATATTTTTTCCAGAAAGTATGTGATTTTAACTATTAACTCGCGTTGGAATTTTGTATTTATACCAAAAATAACGGAAAATATGAATTTTCAAACATTCTACTGTAAACAGACTGCATGCCTGTGAATTTTGATGAAAATGTTTATTGAAAAAGGGATTTTCGGGGCTGGCAACAATTCTATCGCATAGTTAGAAGTCCACGGAAGACCTATGAATTTTTTCAGATTTTTCCTTACAGAATAACATAGTTAAATAAGCGACGGACGCTAATGACCCATGTTCAAGGTTAGGGTTAAAATAGCGAAGGGTAAAAATGGCGAACGGCCCGGACAGCGAAAACTTATGATCGAGCATTACGTTTCTTGCGCTTCAGAGTGAAGCTCAGAAATGGCGGTGTCGGTCAGTCGGCTAAAATATCGTAAGAGTCATCCCACGTGACGGGCCCCACCACGTTCGCCATTTTGGCCGTTCGACCTTTCGGCGTTCGAGATTTCGGGCCATCGACATTTCGCGTTTCGATATACTGCTTTTCGCCATAGACGGTATTACGCATAATAGGCACTTGCTAGTTTCTGTTTCGGAGATATGGGTGTTCTACATTTTTCGATTCTGTATTTTTATGTTCCGAATTGCAGACAATCTGAATATTCGTTTTCGAATAAATTAGCTCTCCAATAAATAAAGGTTCGATTTATAGTCATTCGATTTTTTTATCAGTCGAAAGATAAAATTTCGAATAATTTAACCTTCGTTATTTTGAGAGTTCATAATTCTGTCGTTTCGAAATCTTTGTCGTTCTATATTTGGTCATTTGACATTTTTACCCCCATCCGGAATGATTCGCTATTCCGGCCGGTTTTCGACGTGAATTCGGTCTAGACCGAAAACACGCCGGAAAATAAGACTTTTATTTTTCGACTCGGGATGGTTTCCTATTTCTGGCCACGCAATTTGTAACATTCTCATCGAAATACCATCAGTACCCGTAGCATTTGCTCTAATCCTGGTTATGGCCTTATTTAAAACATCCGGTGTTACGTGCGCAAAGTAAAAAGTAAAATGCATCATCATGGTCACCCTCATCTTGTAGACGAACTTCGTCTGGGAGCTCAACTATGAGGAATTGACGATTTAAGGAATCCAGGCTAAAGGCCAACTCAGTTGGTTTTTTCTTGCCAGGAAGAAGACCCATCCGGTGCACCAAATTCCAGGCCGAGCTAAGATCACTCGCCTGTGCAAAACTTGCACGATAATGGGGGGGGGGGGGGGGGGGGAGAGGGAGAGAGCGAGAGAGCGAGAGAGGGAGAGAGGGGGAGAGAGAGAGAGAGAGAGAGGGAGAGAGAGAGAGAACATTGTTTATTCATACTCTGGGGCTATCGCCCCCTAAGAGTACCGTGCGTACATAAAAAAATTAATACATTTGTATAGAGTAACGTAACAACGAGGTTTATGATCCTATTCTTAGACTACTACTAGTGATTTTTAATAATAATGTATAAATTAAAAATAAATAAGAATAAAGAATGTACAACTTAGTTTAGATAAAAATTAAGGAATAGACTTATAACTAACATCGAAACTAAAAATACGAAACATAACACAACAAGGACAATATGAATGATAGACGCATTCGCGTTCCATGCTTCTCAGTCATCCATCTCACGCAGCAGTACATCTTTGAGAGCTCCTTTAAAGCTTGATACATTTTTACATGCTCGTATTGCATACTCAATCGTATTCCACACTCGGCACGCTGTGACTACAAAGGATTTCTGATAACAGACCGTCCGACATGCAGGGACGACGAAATCACCACTTCTTAGTGGCCGCCGCAGTTGTTTAATTGGCGCAGATATTGGTCGCACAAAACGCTGCCACAAATAAGTAGGTTCCTCGTATTTACACATGGTGTAAATAAACGACGCAAGGAGAAACTTACGTCGCTCCGAGACTTTCAGCCAGGCAAGGCCCCTATAGTAGCGGGTGATGCGCTCTTCACGTCTTGCCCCACAAATAAATCTCACGCCTGCATTTAGCGCTCGCTGTACTTTGAGATTCATTTCTGCTGTTAAATCCGTGTACAATAAACAGCAGTAGTCCATATGCGGAAAGACTAGGGCAGATATCAACATCTTCCGAACATTAATGGGTAGATGTCCACGGCAAAGATTGAGCTGATAAACAGCGGCCCTCATTTTGCTAACCACTCTCACGGTTTGTTCAGACCATGAGAGTGTACGCTGGATGGTTACACCCAAGCAAGTGACAGCTTCTGACCAGGGTATTACATCCGGTCCCACAGAGATCAATAAGGAAGACGCAGCGTCAATTTGTGTAAGGTAGGGAGCTGAGCCAATTATGATGGCTTTTGTTTTGGCCGTGTTTAGTCTGAGCCCGGCTTTTTCTGCGCATTTGAAAATCTCCACGATATCCCGATTTACAAGGGCAATGCCTTTCGCAATTTCAGATGGCCGACAATGCAGATAAATTTGCAGGTCATCTGCATACATGCTATAATGGCATTTCCCAATAACCTTAGTAACATCACTAACATAGATCGAAAACAGAAATGGACCAAGTACAGAGCCCTGTGGCACACCCGAACGCAGGGGTTCCCATCTTGATGTGTTTCCGTAGTCATCATAAACCGCCTGGCATCGACCCTTCAAGTATGCATGGAACCATCTAACAGTGCTCCTCGAAAACTGCCGATCTATCAGCCTTTTCAAAAGCAATCTATGCGGAACAAGATCGAAAGCCTTAGAAAAGTCAAATAGGACGAGGATGGTCACCATTCGCTTATTAATTGCGAGACGTGCGTCGTCCACAATACGCAAAAGTGCTGTCTGTGTACTGTGATGGCTCCTGAATGCAGATTGGTAAGGATCACTAAGATTGTTCGCCGATATATAATGTTCAACCTGATCCGCCACTATACGCTCTATGATCTTAGATAAATTACATAATATGGAGATCGGACGATAATCCCCTACAGCGGTCGGTACTTTTTTTTAGGGACAGGGCGTACTAGGGCACTTTTCCATTGTGTTGGGAAATCAGAGTGCATTAAGGAGTGGTTTATGAGGTGGAGGGCCTGGTTACAAATTTCTGGCCACGCAATACATAACATCTTCATTGAGATACCATCTACGCCCGTTGCATTTGCCCTGATTCTACCGAATGCCCTTTCCAGGGTATCAGGTGTTACATGCGAGAAGTAGAAAGCCGCGTCATCATATACCAACGGCTGTACATCAGGGCAGTTATCCTCACTTACATTTAGGCTCGGCACGACTTCCACTGCAAGAAATTGATGGTTTAGGACATCAAGAGGGAAGGCAAGTTGCATCGGAGATTTCTTCCTACAGATCAGACCAAGCCTATGCACCAGATTCCAGGCTGCACTAGATTCGTTCACGGAGGTGAAACTTGAGCAGTAATAATTTTCCTCAGCACGCTTTATATCTCTTTTAATCTTGTCCCGAACAACTCTAAATTTTTCATATAGATGCCGCCTATTTTGTTTGTCTTTAACATACGCTCTTCTAAGACGGTCTCGGCGCCGCATAGTCTCACGCAACTCAGCGGTGAGCCAAGGCGAAGGACGACGCTTGACAGTGATCTTTTGTATCGGCGCATGACAATCAAAAACTGTGGTAATATTATTGTTTAAAAAACTAACTTTTTCGTCAGCTGTGCGCATGTTATAAAAAGGTCTCCAATCTGTTTTCGCTAGCTGTGCTCGTATCACAGTTTCGTCTAGTCGCTGGTAGTTACGCGAATAAACGGTGGAGGGTGCATACCGTGACACTTCTATATCATATTGTATGTATATGAGATCGTGTGTCGATAAAAGCGGCGCCGGATATTGGCCATAATTGATTATCCTACTTGCAGGGTATGCCATACAGTGATCAATGCGCGTATCTGCCGAGACCGTGTGATTCGTCGAACTGTATGGAATCAGATAAAAGCCATTTATTACTATAAACTCATTTAATTTTGAGGACTCGACTGTTAGAACTGCAGGATCACAATTAAGATCTCCCAAGATCACTGCCTGTTGACATCCCTATAATAAGTCCGTAAAGGTGTCAAGAAATCTCGATATATGCCCAAGCTTCGGCGGCCTGTAAACTACAGCAAGCATTAAATCCACAGCCCCTTACACCATTATCCGCAGTATAAGAAATTCTGGTTTGTGTGAGTATAACTCCGGCGATACAGCAAGTGTTTCAGCGCGTATGTCCCGGCGGATGTATATTCCTACGCCCCCTCCTACTTTACCAACTCAATCTCTGCGCAGCACATAATATCCTGGTAATTCTACAAAATGATCTGATATCTCAAGTCTGAGCCATGTTTCGCTCATACAGATTAGGTGATAACATCGCGCCTGAAAATGTAAACGAAATTCTTGCAAATGAGCACAGAGGGATTGACAGTTTATGTGGCAGATTTCGAGTTGCTCTGCATGTAAGGGAGTCGCAGTATTAGCCATAGTTCATTAACCTAGCCTTCTCTGCGATCCTCCTCCTTAGGATCTGGCACTCTTCAGCGTTCATCGCAGTATGGCTCACATTTGCAATCTTGGAGAGAGAAAGAGAGAGAGAGAGAGAGAGAGAGAGAGAGAGAGAGAGAGAGAGAGAGAGAGATTTGATTGATCGTTTATTATGCCCTAGTTGAGAACTTTGGGGCAACGGTTTAATAGTACAAAAATGTTCGGAAAAAAAAACACACACAATTCATTCAATATTTGATAACAAATTACTTATAAATTACTTATAAGATAGCACTCAGTTATATAATGCAAACATTCAGCCAGCTTTATATAAAACAGCTTTTGCTCGCCATGACACATACATACTTTTCGTACTTAGGTAATGATACTAAACTAAGTTCCTTCTAAATCAAATAAATGTCTGAATAGGTACTCTTTATAACTACTTAGAGATCGCTGAGCTTTAATTTCGAGGGGAAGATTGTTCCAAAAATACACCGCACTAGCATAAAACGACTTCTGATAGGTCGTAGAACGACACGTTGGAATAGCAAAATCATCAGGACCTAATGCACCACGAGTAAAACGCATTACAGACGCAGGTCGGACGAATAATTTGCTTAGATATTTCGGAACACCGCCATAGATGATTTTGTGTAACATTATACCTAGGAAATACACCCTTCTTGACTTGACAGTAAGCCACCCTAGCCTTCTCCTGTACAGTGAGATGTGTTCGTCTCGTCGGAGGTCGAAAATAAACCTTATGCAGTTGTTTAACAATCGCTCGAGTACATCATTAAGCTCAGCTGATACATCAATGAGGACAAGACAGCAGTAGTCTATCAGGGGAAAAATTAAGGACACCACAAGAGAAGCCCGTATACTGCGTGGAAGAGCAGATCTGCGATATTTAAATTTATGGAGTAAGAAATGAACTTTACGAGATGTAGCAATAACCTGAGCACGCCAAGAGAGATTAGCTTCGAAGACTACTCCAAGGTTTCGTGCTTGACTGACATATGGTAATGAGATGCCATTAATCATTATCGGAGTTAGAGTATCAAAATCGAGTTGGTTGATAAATTTATTACTACCTAATATGAGCACTTTCGATTTAGATAAGTTCAGTTTTAATCCATTTTTAGTTGCATAATTGGCGATAACTGTTACATCATGTAAGGTCTTGGCAATACCAGATTCTAAATCAGAAGGGGGGCAAGTCAGATATATTTGGGTGTCGTCAGCGAAGACCAGATGTTGAGTATGTTTTAGTTCAGTCGCAATATCGTTGATAAAAAGTGAGAAAAGCAAAGGGCCAAGTACTAACCCTTGTGGTACACCGGATGTTGTGTGTACCCAACTAGAGCAATGGGATTGGTCATCCAGAACCGCTTGTGATCGATTTATCAAGTAACTATTTAGCCAGTCTAAAACTGTGTCATCCATTCCAATGCTGCGAAGTTTAGCTAGTAGTAGCCCATGACAGACCGTGTCAAATGCCTTACTGAAATCAAATAGCACCAAGACAGTGACCAGCCTATCGTCAATTGCTTTTCTAATATTGTGACTCAGCCTTAACAAAGCAGTCTGTGCACTGAAACACTTTTTATAGGCCGACTGCCTTTCATCCAGGATGTTGTGCATTTGTAAATACCCAACTAGCTGATCATGAATGATCCGTTCAAAAATTTTTGAGAGTTCACATAGATTGGCTATTGGTCTAGTATCGGAAGGTGACATAGGCGGATTTATTTTGAGCAGAAGTTTCACGTAAGCACGCTTCCAAGTTGTAGGGAAGTGAGCATTTCTAAGACTAATATTAAATAAATAAGTGAGAAATGGAAAAAGACTGGTTGCTGCTGAGGAGATGGTGAAAGACGAGATACCGTCAGGTCCAGACGCATGGGAGAGCGCCGAGCTGTGACTGATAAGAGAGGTGACCGTTTCAGCCGAGATCATGGTAAACTGAAATACTGGTGTAGCGGGTGATGATAAATTATTCGAATGCACTAGCATATGTGGATCTAGCGCGAAGGCCGTATTTGACACAGCAGCAAATGAGTCCTTTAGCTCATTTGCGCTGAAGCACTTTAATGGTGAAATGATGTTCGACCTGACTAGACCCAGTCGCCCTAGTTCATTCCACAATCGTTTCGGATCAGTGAAGCTAGTCAAACGCTGCGACTGAAACTCACTCTCAGCTTTGCGGATGTCCGTTACGAGTGCATTCCGATAATGCCTGTACAGCGCGAAACTAAGAACACTGCCTGATCTCTTGGCCTGCTTATACAAAGAGTTCCGAATCCGCATGCGCTGTTTCAGTTCTGCCGTTAACCAAGGAGCGGCAGGTTTGCTTATCTTGAAAGATTTGAGAGGTGCATGTATATCAAGCGAATTACGTAGAGTGTTACTCAGAGTTTCACAGTATTGGTCTATAACATAAGGAGACGCATCTAAAACAGACTGAACAGGAGAGTTTATGCTCAGAACGGCCTCAATACTTGAAGAGAAAGCTTCAGCATCAAATCTTTTAAAGTTACGCCGAATAATATCACGTTTGACTGATTGCTTTGTCTCGAGAACATATTGTAATTCTAGCATGTCATGACCAGCTATAAATGGAGTGTCTGACTTGGATAAAGCACGTACTTTGGACAAAGAGTCAACGATGAACACATCCAGGCGGGTATGAGAGGAAGCTGTGTGGTGGGTAGCTTCAGAATCTACGATGTACAGTGCTTGCGTTTCAACAAATTCACGATGAGCCACAGATTCAAAACTTGGTGCTAACAGATTACAATTAAGGTCACCTTAATTGAGGGAGAGGGAGAGGGAGAGGGAGAGGGAGAGGGAGAGGGAGAGGGAGAGGGAGCGGGAGAGGGAGAGGGAGAGGGAGAGGGGGAGGGGAGGGGGAAGGGGGAGGGGATGGGGAGGGAGGGGGGGCGAGGGAGAGGGAGATGGAGAGGGAGAGGGCGAGGGCGAGGGCGAGGGCGAGGGAGAGGGAGAGGGAGAGGGAGAGGGAGAGAGAGAGAGAGAGAGAGAGAGAGAGAGAGAGAGAGAGAGAGAGAGAGGATGTGAACATTCTATAAAAAAAATTCTAATAAAGGAATTAAGGTCAAGTGTCACACCGACTGAGCGGCCATGAGTGCGAGAGAGATAGCTGATTTGCAGATTCCCAATGCTTTCTGAAACGGTTGATTTTTGGGAAAAAAGAAAAGAAACACGTTCCGCTCTGTTGAACGACGAACAACCGCTTTCTCTTCTTTTGCCCAAAATATGATCCGTCTAGGAGAAAACTTGGCAGTAGGATTGTTACCGACTGGACGTGTGACACATTGCCTTAAAGCTGAGGCCCTGTGTGGCAGTTAGTTATATTGTGAAAACAAAATATTACCAGGAACGTGCTTAGTATACCCGCGTACACGTTTACGCGGTACCGCACTTGATGGCTTCGTCGACGAACTGCCCTTGGGTTTTCGTGTGCCCACACATGCTCGTTGTGACTGTTACGTACACCACTTTGCGTGAAAATGCACTCGTCCGTGTGCAATATTTTCGCCGGAAATGCACGGTCAGCCTAATATTGCTCAACTAGCCAGATGCAATAATTTAGGCGTGCCGCTGCATCGCCATCGTGCAGTTCTTGCACTGACGTCCGATGAAACGGGTATTGACCATCGCTCTTCAAGACCCGGTGTACCGTAGAGTGGCTAACATTTAAGGCCTTATATAAGCGAAAAATTTCAAAATTTTTCATTTTTTTTTAAATTTTTGATTCCATTAGCCTGAATGGTTGGGAATATTTTAAGCTTTACAGAATTGAAAAATTCCAAAAATTCTTAAAGTTACAGCATTCAGAGCGTAAAAACTTTTTACCGCTCCGCGGTATAGATACCGCGCGGCGCGCCCGACCGCCAACTTCAAAGCCGTTTTTCCACGATTCACTTTTTTGAACCTTGTGAAAGTTCTAACTCTTGAACGAAGGTTCAGATCGCTTTGAAATTTTTACAACATATTCTTAGTATCATTACCTATCGTGTGAACCACAGAAACAAAAATTTCAATGACACAAAAAAATATACAAAATAAAATACCTACAGAAAATTGAGTAGAAAAACCTTTTTGAACCTTGTGAAAGTTCTAACTCTTGAACGAAGGTTCAGATCGCTTTGAAATTTTTACAACATATTCTTAGTATCATTACCTATCGTGTGAACCACAGAAACAAAAATTTCAATGACACAAAAAATATACAAAATAAAATACCTACAGAAAATTGAGTAAAACAATTTTAAGTTTCGAATTTTTAGTATAATAATTTTTTAAAATAATATTGGTGGTTCACACTGAAGATACATTCATTATGCAATTATAAATATGTTAATTTTTTTTTTCAGACACCCACATCGATGCCGAGAATTTTCACCATCAACGAGCGCGCAAAAAAAATACATTGCTTTATTATGTTATATCTCCGCCATTTGTTAATATTTCTGATTTTTTTTTTACATATACTTAACCATGTGCATAAATGATCTGTAGAAAAATGTTGTCAATATATGCGTCATTTTTTTTAAACGCGTCTAGAAAAGTACCTTCGAAAATCCGCGAAATCGCGTATATAAGGCCTTAATTGACGGCCTACGGCACGCGTACTCATTGTTGGGTCCTCCTCCACAGTTTCTAATATTGCTTCTTCCATGTTAGGATTCCGCTTTGCTCGTTCCCGTCCACCGTTCACCCCACGTTTTGGCAAAACCGATCCCGTATCCCGCGACCGTTTGATCGTGTCCAGTATAACTTTCGGGCGCGGATGCAGATCGCGATTCGGGTATCACTCCCGATAAACCCGAGACGCTTCCGTCGCATCCTCGTCAGCGAGTCCGTAGCAAATAATCATGTCCGTATATTCGGAGGACGTGTACCTCGCCATAGTTGGAAACGTTATGTGAAAAATCAACAATTTTATGCATAACAGCCGTTGACAAAATAAAAAACGGCGACAAACTTCGAACTTTATTTGTCGTTTCCCTCGAGTAGTAGTACATGGCATATTTCCACTCAAATCGACGTGACCGTGATTCTAGCGATTTTTCAATATTTACTTTTTCTATAGAAAATCGCCCGCCCCAGGCTCACGATCAAAAACAAAATACCAATAACAATGGTTCGAAATTGGCTGAGAAATGCGAAAAACATAAATGTTACGGATAAAAATTAGAAAATGGATCAACTTAAAAAGTATGAAAACATTGAAAATTGATTTCAGATATACAACGTTGGTTTTCTTCACATTTTTTCTGACGTTTAGTATTGCGGCATCGTAATATTTACCCATGCAATTTAAATTCGGCGGTAAAGTGAAAAAAGGTTCCACAAGTCAAAAGTAGTTACAAGTTTTTTTGCGGTCTCTCTTATAGAAACTTGAAATAATTACGGCGGTAAGAAAGATTATAATCTTTCTTTTTACTTATTATTCAAATTATTTATTTTATAATATATTCAATTTTTTATTATATAAATTCCAATATATAATTATATATTATATAAATTTTATATCATTCATACCCCTGCATACGGCGGTATGAATAATCTAAAATTAAATTGACGTTGCGCTTCACGTGTAGAGGTGATTCATAACCTAGACTACTCTAAAAAAATTATACTACTCCAAAGAATTAAAGAAGCGTGCGGCTTCTGGAGCCTCTGTCAAACATTCCCGAAAAGATTGGCACAATTTCGTCCGCGAATTCATCATATTTCCGGTCAGAGCGAGGGAACAAGTCGTACAGTGCTTGAAGCTGAAAGCATGACAAAAAGATCACTATCTACGCGACGGGATCGACATTGCGCTTGAAGTTCTCTCGTGGATTTTAACGTCCGTCCACCGTCCACGTCATAACCTTCACCGATTTTATCGTCATCAAATTTGCAGATTTTTATAAAATAAACCTATTCTTCGAGCTGTGTCGATAGATAAATCCTTTAAAGCAAAGTCAGTCCAGCGTAGCACAACCTCCTAAAAAAATCATTTTGAGTGTCCGAAGCTCCCGGCTACTTCTCGCATACGTTTTTATGTGTACTAGAACTCTCTAGTACTGTGAAAATAGAAAATGAGACAACAATCAGTCACGAAGGGATGCAATATGACACTGTTCGATTGTTGTGTACTACACCGTCTACATAAAGGTGTACTACTACCTTACGGTTACTTCCCAGACATGTTTCCATGAGTACTGAAATACCCTGGTACTCCAAAAGAAAATATTAGACAACAATAACTCAGTGAGACATGAGAGATACGACTCCTCGATTGATCTATAGTACCTATAAAAAAATAATTTTCATTGCCTGAAGCTTCTGGCTACACTTCTCACATATGTTTTTACATGTACAAGAACTTTGCCGTACTGTAAAGAAAAATGAGACAACAATCAGTCATGAAGCGATGACAAATGCCACTGCCCGATTGTTGTGTGGTGGGGCTTGAATAAAAAATAATAATTGAGCCTGACTGAAGCTTCTGGCTACTTCTCAGACACTTTTTTATATGTACTAAAACTCTCTAGTACACGAAAAAAATATTGGACAACAATAACTCAGGAAGACATGGGAGATGAGACTGTTCAGGTGTTGTATAGTACAGCCTCATAAAAGAAATCGTTTTGAGTGTCCGTAGCTCCCGGCTACTTCTCGCATATGCTTTAATGTGCACTGGAACTCTTTAGTACTGTAAAAATCGAAAATGATAAAACAGTCAGTCACGAACGCATGTAATATGACACTGCTCGATTGTTGTGTACTACACCTTCTACAAAAAAAATATTCCGTGACATTTTTTCATGTGTACTTCTAAGACATTTTTTCATGTGTACCATAAGTGTCTGGTAGTTGAAGAAAGAAATCATGCCTAATAAATCGGGAGAGAGTGAGATAGAATAACACTGGATTGTTGTATTGTACACCTTCCACAAAAAACACGTCTATCTGAGGCTTCTGGCTACTTCTCAAATGTGCTTTCATGTATACTAGAACTCCCTAGTACTGTAAATAAACTGAGACAACTATCCGGCATGAAGGGTGAGAAGTGATACTGCTGGATCGCTGATGATACACCTCCGATCAAAAAAATTATTTTGTGCGTCCAAAGCTTCTGGCTCCTTCCCACGAGAGTTGTGATTTATACTAGAACTCTCTAGTAGTAGAACACAAATGATTCGAGAACAATCAAACGGCAAGAGAGAGGTGAGACTGCTCGTCTGTTGTGTTACATCGGGAAGGGATGAGAGCATAATATTTTTTGTTTCCCTCTTTGTTGCCTACGCCTAGCGCAATAGCACGGGATGAGGGTAAAAAGGGGATGTGTATGAGATAAGCGAGATTAGGAGAGTTTCGCGAATGGATAGGTGTTCGAGGAATAATTCGACAGACCTCTATTCTATTGACACGACATTATTTATTAAAAGATACTAATTGGGTTTAGATGATCATGGCTACAAAGTGTAATACAAGAAAACATATGTATGGCTTACAGTCGTTGAGTGTTGGTCGCTCGCTCGGTCGCACGGATGTTTATTGCAGCTCGGAATTCACGGGCCTTCGCTCTTAGGCTAGTGCGCTCGCTGGTACAATGGTGGTCGACGGGTCGCACACACGCTGTGTTTACAATATCGTCGCAGATGGGTCAGCGGGTCACTTCACGAGGGTGAAGAACGCGGAAAAGATGTACGATACTTTTTGAAGTAAAATAGAGATGGAAATGAACGATCGAGATACGGAGTTCAGTTATTAGACGCGGAATGGAGGTACGGATCGCGACACAAGGTTAGAGTCGATAGAAAAGATCTTTCTATATCGGATAATGATGTTAAACTTTTCGACAGAGATTTATTCGGAAAAAGGCCAACTCGGATAGAAGTCGATTGGAGACTTGATCGGATCAGAATCGATAGAAGACTGACTTGGATGAAAAACGATAGAAGACTAAGTCGGGCGGAAAACGATAGAAGACTGACTTGGGATTTTGGCGTACTGGCCCTTCTTGGTTCGCTTATAATTTTTAGCAGAGTGGGAGTAGGGAGTGATTCAATCTTTGATTTCCTTTCTTAGAAGTTACGGTACTGATGGAGGGGGAATTGCGCTAATTATTCCCTTTGTTGATCATGAGCTCATGATGTGCGTACCCAAAATTCGATGTTGCGGCGTTCGCGATAGCGCGGCGGCCGCTAGGTTTGTATGACACGGGCGTGCGCTGGATTTTTATCGCACTCCGCTCTGTTATTGGGTCAACGCTCTGGCTTAAGATGTATATAATCGATTCACTATTTGGTTCTACGCGATACGGCCCTTCGTGGAATATCCGCTCGGAGCCATGTTCTTGATGAAAGCTTGATGAGGTGATGTGGTTGGACGTTGCTCGAGGCTCTGTGTAGTTTTGTAATGTGACTCTTCGTGGAATATGCGCCTAGGACTATATATTTATTGAAAGCTAGAACGGATACTTGAATTATTATTTACGTATACGCTCGATCTCGTTTTTCGTTAAGACTCAACCAGACGAAGAACTTTGAACAGAGGGTATCGCACGCGTTTACGCTGTTATATGTTAGATTTCTTAATATATGATACATTTGTGATGGCAAATGAGGATACTGAGAATAACCGAGAGAAGAGACATTCTGCATATTAGCTTGGATGTGACAGTTGTATAGTACAGCGTGATGAAAAAAAATATTTCGGGCATCTGAAGCTTCTGGCTACTTCACAGACATGTTTTCATGAGTACTGGAATATCCTGGTACTCAAAAAAAAATACATATTAGAGAACAATAACTCAGTGAGCCATGAGAGATACGACTGCTCGATTGTTCCATAGTACAGCCTCATAAAAAAAATAATTTTCATTGCCTGAAGCTTCCGGCTACACTTCTCACATATGTTTTTACGTGTTCAAGAACTCTGTCGTACTGTAAAAAAAAATGAGACAGCAATCAGTCATGAAGCGATGAGAGATGCCACTGCTCGATTGTTGTGTGGTGGGGCTTGAATTTAAAAAAAAGTAATTTATCGTGACTGAAGCTTCTGGCTACTTCTTACGAGGAACATCATTTTGGTGTTCCCCTCCGATTTTGTTGAAACTTTTTTATGTGGAAGAGTATCAAAAACCAAGAGACACGTATTGTTTTTTATCGGCGGAAAAACGGTTTTAAGGGGTGAAACGCACCCTAAAAAATGGGGATGTTTTTAGTTTTTCGTCGATAACGTTTTAACGGTACGAGATATGAAACAAGGTCAAATAGCAACAACCTTTATTTTTTCGCGTACTATACATTAGAGATGAAAACGATGCAGATGACGACAAATTTCATATTGTTTATAGCAAAAATGCATTTTTTTATACGTATCTCCGAGAATTTTGAATCGATTGGGTTGTAAGTTTGCGTACATGTACAGCATGGAAAAGTAGCGGATATGTGTGTTTTCTTTTTCCGATATCTCATAATTGAGGGGTTGAAACTGCCCTTCGATGTTTTAGCCAAGAGCATCGTATAATCAGCTAGCCTCTTGGCATTCCGGGCTAAATTCACGTCAATATAAGTTTGCATATTTGTTTGCGATTGCATATTTGCGAATTCCCCCCGTAAAAAAAAAATTAAGCGGTGAGCTACCCCTGTGTTTATCTTTTTCCCACCCTATATTAGAAAGGGACCTAATTGGAGGAAACCGGTTCTATATTGATGAAAACACAAAAATCTAGTTGACGTGTTTTTGCATTCCTTTCCAAATAGTAACCTTAAGGGGGTGAACTACCCTCTACCTGAACCTTCTTACCGCAGTCGTCTTTCCCTGTTTAACATGTCTTCGCTGATTCAAAATATTTCTACCAACTCCGAATCGACGTTTCCTCATGTTGCGAAATCAATATGAGACCCTGAGAGGGTAATCCACCCCTCTCTATTTTCCTGTTTATTGGCGATTAAAAAATGTCCCACTCTATTTTGATGAATCTGCTTTCCCTCCGGTGACGATACGAATTCTATAGTTTTAGATACGTGCGGATATTAGCATTAATCTCAACAGGGGCGAGGGAAGGGGTACGCAGAGATCTGTCCCTTACTCCTAACTATTCTAATGTTTATGAGAAACTTGTATTCTATATGTGCACGAATAGGTACTTTTTTTAATTTACTTTTTTGGCGGCGATACTTTTTTTCATTTCAAGAAAAAAATAGAGACGTAGAGATGCGATCACGGTGTTTATATCAGATATTTTATTTGCATAATTTTCAATAGAGGCGTGGAAGGGAGATACAAAAAGCTGCCCCTCACTCACCACTATTCCAATGTCTAGCGCTAGATAAGCTCCACGCGGTTTTTCGGCCCATGTAGAATTAAACAGGGTGGACCACGCAACGTGTGCACCTCTTTTACAACCAAAATATGCGTTGCACAAAAAAATGTTTTGCCGTACGCATATTTTGGTCGTAAAAGAGGTGCACACGTTGCGTGGTCCACCCTGTATATTTAATAGAAGCTTACATGCGGGTTGGTGATCAAACAAGTAGAATTAACACTCGGAAAGTCAACAATCGGATTTTATTAGATATTGATATTGAAAACTGAAGTCATATTTTTATGATAATTTACACTACTCATGGCTCATACGTCATACAATAATGGTAGTCTTCGAAAAAATGTTTCAAACATAGAGACTTTTTACACCACGAGCCTTTTACAACTGCTATATGATTGCAGCCAGGTATTTCACAGTGTGTTTTTGATTGACCGAAACCGAAATCGACTGGATTTTCAAAATGTTCTGGCTTTTCTATTATATAATTACTTTTAAATCATGAATATTTAAAAAGATTTGTATAACGTGAAGATGCCAGTTGATTATGTGTAAGAGATTGCAATTAAAATATATTATTTCTCAAATGTAAATTTATATCAGCATGCATTAGTATCACACTGTCTGAAAAATGTCGCACAAAATTCGTCCATATCCGGAATCCAAATACATCAAGCGGTTGAATTTTTCCAGCTGTACCTATTGGGATAATCATTGGGATCATTTTTTTTATCATGAGGCTTAGTTTCATGAACAACACTAGGGCAGTGTCCACTCCAAGAATCGATCAATAATACGTTGTTACTCCCGACATTGTGAAAAAAAAACTTTCTCCAACCAAATTTTAAAATGATCTATTAACATAAAACAAATTTGTATTTATAAGTATATGTTTGAAAAAATATCGATCAACCTTTCACGATAACATGTACCGGAAGTAAGTTCTCCAGATTTTGATGTCGTTACCACGGCGTTTTCTGGCCTAAATAATTCTTTCTCTACCCTTGGGCCAAATTCACCCTTTGCCTCCTTCAAAACTATAAAAAGCGGAGAAAGTAATTTCCCGTTGGCGCTTATTGTAGGCTGGATCGTGTACCTATGGGTCGTTGAAGAGTATGGGTCGTTGTACAACACATTCAACTTTTCTCGTTCCTTTAGTCGCTAAAGTTCGTGCTGAATGGATTTCCCATTGGAAACCGCTTTGGTCCGAATTGTATACATTTTCCGACCCATGCTTTTCGATGAGTAATTTAACATCATGTACAAATTTTTCTCCATTTTTCTGCAGAAACGCTTCTTCCTCAACAGTTTTTCCCGTTACAAATTTGTTTACTTTTCTGAAAACAACGCGACGTTGTTTTATAAATTTCCATAGCCAGGTATGAGAAGCTTTAAATCGTACATCCTCGTGGCCAATATCTTTCTGTGCCTGTAGAGCCCACTTTTTAAGGTCAATATCATGAATAATAACACCGGCATCTATAGCAATTTTCATATTCTGCAATGTGTATTCGGAAATTCGAGCTAGTTTTTCTTCATAAGTGCCGCCTTTGTTAAGTTGATATGCCCAGCGGCGCAGCTGTTGTACGCTTCTGGCTGATTTATATTTTTGTTTGACGGTTTCGATACTGTAATTCTTTTTTACCAGATCTCCAGTATTCCACAGCTTTCCTTATATAATCATAGCTTAGGTCATCGTCACTCGAACAAGTGTCAGAATTGACATCTTTATCATCCTTTTGCCATAAAGTATCTTCAACGGCAATTGCTTCGTACTCTTTAAACGGTTCTTGAAAATCTAGAGTCTCCTCCTCTATCATCTCAACTCCATTGTAGTCTTGCATAGAGTCATAAAATCTTCTCAAAATGTTCCTACAGTTCTATTTCTGCATTATTAATAGGAGTTTGTGCAATATTCATAGCCTCAACCGTAGCCAGTAAAAGTTTGATAACGTTGATCGGGTTGACTTTCATTATGGTAATATTTTCAGCGCAACATACCAAGTTCGCAAAGAGCAGAATACAATTTGAAACTCGGTTACGTACTCGTACGTCTGTACTCGTACACTGTGAATGGTTACCGCCTTTTGAAGGAAGCATGAAAATAGATAGTCCAAAGGCGAGAGATTAAAACGATTATGCTGGATAAAAATATTATCAGGTGCTGTGAAATATAACACTCGCTAACACCTGATAATATTTTTATGACAACACCTGACAATATTTTTATCCAGCACGTTCGTTTTAATCTCTCGCCTTACGATATAAATTCCAAAAGCGTATTCATTAAGCAACATTAAGGTCGGCGCGTATAACGTCATTTTACGGGACGGCTGAGCGTTCGGAGTTGTGCAAATCGCACATGTTTTTTTGATGTGTAAATACGTATGAAGTAGAAAAATACTTTGAGAGGAGATTACGCATATTGACTTTCTTTCGCGGGTCTCACAATCAGAATGACGAAAATATCTAGTATAAACACCGTGATCGCATCTCTACGTGTCGATTTTTTCTTGAAATGAAAAAAAGTATCGCCGCCAAAAAAGTAAATTAAAAAAAGTACCTATCCGTGCACATATAGAATGCAAGTTTCTCATAAACATTAAAATAGTGAGGAGTAAGGGGCAGATCTCTGCGTCCTCCTTCCCTCGCCCCTGTTGAGATTAATGCTAATATCCACACGTATCTAAAACCATAGAATTCGTATCGTCACCGGAGGGAAAGCAGATTCATAAAAATAGAGTGGCAAATTTTTTAATCGCCAATGAAAAGGAAAATAGAGAGGGGTGGATTACCCTCTCAGGGTCTCATATTGATTTCGCAACATGAGGAAATGTCGATTTGGAGTTGGTAGAAATATTTTGAATCAGCAAAGACATGTTAAACAGGGAAAGACGACTGCGGTAAGGAAGTTCAGGTAGAGGGTAGTTCGCCCCCTTAAGGTTGCTATTTGGAAAAAAGTGCCAAAACACGTTAACTAGATTTTGTGTTTTCATGAAAATAGAACGGGTTGCCTCCAATTAGGTCCACCCCTTTCTAATATAGGGTGGGAAAAAGATATACACAGGGGTGGCTCACCCCTTATTTTTTTTATACGGGGGAATTCACAAATATGCAATCGCAAACAAATATGCAAACTTATATTGACGTGAATTTAGCCCGGAATGCTAAAAGGCTAGCTGATTATACGATGTTCTTGGCTAAAACATCGAAGGGCAGTTTCAACCCCTCAATTATGAGATATCGGAAAAAGAAAAAACACATACCCTATACTTTTCCATCCTCCACATGTAAGTAAAATTACATCCCAATCGATTCAAAATTCTCGAAGATACGTATGAAAAAATTGGATTTTTGCAATAAACAATATGAAATTTGTCATTATCTGCATCGTTCTCATCTCCAATATATAGTACGGAAAAAAATTAATGTTTTTGCACTTTGAAATTTTTCTATATCTCGTACCGTTAAAACGTTATCGACGAAAAACGAAAAACATCCCCATGTTTTAGGATGCGTTTCACCCCGTAAAACCGTTTTTCCGCCGATAAAAAAAAATACCTGTTGCTTAGTTTTTGATACTCTTCCACATAAAATAGTTTCAACAAAATCGTAGGGGAACACCAAAGTGATGTTCCTTGTTAGACACGTTTTTAGATGTACTAGAACTCTCTAGTACACGAAAAAAATATTAGACTATAAAAACTCAGGAAGTCATGGGAGATGAGTCATCTGAGCCTCATAAAAGAAATCATTTGAAGTGTCCGAAGCTCCCGACTACTTCTCGCATATGATTTTATGTGCACTGGAACTCTTTATTACTGTAAAAATAGAAAATGATACAACAGTCAGTCAAGAACGCATGTAATATGACACTGCTCGATTGTTGTGTACTATACCTTCTACAAAAAAAATATTCTGTGCGTTTGAACCTTCTGGCTACTTCTAAGACATTTTTTCATGTGTACTAGAAGTCTCTGGTAGTTGAAAAAAGAAATTAGGCCTAATAAATCGCGAGAGAGTGAGATAGAACAACACTCGATTCTATCGAGTGTTGAAAAAACACGTCTATCTGAGGCTTCTGCCTACTTCGCAAATGTGCTTTCATGTATACTAGAACTCCCTAGTACTGTAAATAAAATGAGACAACTATCCGGCATGAAGGGTTGAGAGGTGATACTGCTGGATCGTTTACGATACACCTTCGATCAAAAAACTTATTTTATGCGTCCAAAGCTTCTGGCTTCTTCTCACAAGAGTTTTAATTTATATTAGAAATCTCTAGTAGTTTAAAAAAAAACAATTCGACAACAATCCATCGGTAAGGGGTGAAAGGTGAGACTGCTCGATTGTTGTATAGTACAGCCGAATAAAAAAATTATTTCAAGCGTCTGAAGCTTCCGGCTACTTCCCAGACATGCTTTTATGCGTACTGGAGTACCCCGGTACTCAAAAAAAATATATTAGACAACAATAACACAGTGAGACATGAGAGATGCGACTGCTCGATTGTTCTATAGTACAGCCTCATAAAAAAATCATTTTCATTGCCTGAAGCTTCTGACTACACTTCTCACATATGTTTTTACGTGTACAAGATCCCTGTCGTACTGTAAAAAGAAATGAGTCAATAATCAGTCATGAAGCGATGAGAGATCCCACTGCTCGATTATGGTGTGGTGGAGCTTCAATAAAAAAAATAATGTTCTACTATACATGAACAGCCTCATAAAAAAATAAATTGGCAACGGATGAGAGGTGTTACTGCTCGATTGTAGTAGGTACAACTTCAATAAAAAAAAATTATTTTACGCGTCTGAAGCTGCTGATTACTTCTCACGTCTGCTTTTATGTGTACTAGAACTCTCTATTATTAGTTTTGTTAGCAAGTAGTCTCATTCGTGTGACGGAAGTTATATGCCCGAGAAGGCGAGGAACCATTATGCCACATTAAATGTCCTGATTCGGCAGCATGTGGGCAGACTCATGCCTGTTGAGTTTTTTCGACACATTGAAGGGCATGGACTGTCCTCTGAGCTGACCTTTTCCTTCTTGCGGTCAGCCGAACTTTTTTCTGAGACCGGAGGGTTCGTCTGCGTCTGCTAATACGGAGTCATCACCACCCTGGTCTATCGCAGCCGCGTTATGGGCCACCCTCTGCCGAGCACTTTGTATCGGGTATGCAACCAATCGCCGGAGACACTACCGCATCTACTGTCGGCCTGCCAAGTATATGCGGTCTCCGGCTATATCCGCGGCCCCAAGGGTCGTGACATACTGATATTGTATTGCCCGTGACATGACGATGTTATATTGCCCTCTACGGCACTCTTATGAGATAGAACGGGAGCCCGTGCCGCCTTATTTGCCAGCAGCTATTGAGTCCGTTGTCGTGAGCGAGAGGTGCAAGATTTATTGGAACCACTCGTTTGCGACCATCGGGCCGCTTCAAAGCGACTAAGCCTGATGTTGTCCTCTTCGATTTCGACGAGAAGACGATTTACGTAATTGAGTTCTCGTCCTCGGCCGACATTAACATCCGCCGAAAGGAGGAGGAGAAACGGCTCAAGTATCAACCTCTCTTGGCCGAGCTACGTCGTTAGCACCGGGGCTTCAGGGTAACTCTCGTTGTCGTCATCATCGGCGCACTCGGGGGGATGACGTCGTCTTTTGTATCGAGCCCCTCCGACATACTGGTTTGCGAATCCAGGGTCCAATTGCTCTGAATCCAGGTCAGATGCAGAAGGCGGTCATCCTTAGATCCCTTCGTTTACTCAGGCAACACGATTCTGGACTGCTGTAGCCGCTCACCCTCTGGTTTGAGGGAACGGCTATCGACATAGCGACATTATTAACCTGTTTTTTTTACTGGCCGGCAGCCCAGGTGGTATCGGCACCCTCGCGTATCACCCAGCATTATCGTTTCGGTCTAGATTAAGATCAAGCCTAACTCCCGGGGGTAGGTGAATGTTTCCCAGTGCAAACTGAGGAAGCGTGATCCCGGGCAATAAGTATATTATAATAAAAAAATATATATAATTTATTTGATTGTATAATACATTTTTTTAACTTAAATTTATTTAATAATTTTGTATAATGTTGGATAATTTGTTATGGGTTCGCTGATGAAGATGCAGGAGAAGTATCTGGAATTTCTTTGGGTACCCAAATCGCGAACGATATCCGCAACCTAATTGACAGTGAACGACAGAACCGTGGAGCGATTGCTGTACGGGAACGGAACATTAGAAGAAGCTCAGGGGGACTCAACAACGATTAGGCGTACTATACGCCGGGTATTGAAAGCTGATGATCAGGATCCATTTCATCGGGTGCCCGTGTAAAAACTACGATTGGCTAACTGGCTTATTGAACAGTATGAGGCTGGCCGTGCATTTCCGGCGAAAATATTGCACACAGACGAATGTATTTTCACACAAAGCAGTGTACGCAACAACCACACCGAGCATATGTGGGCACATGAAAACGCGAGGGCTGTTCGTCGACAAAGCCATCAATTGCGGTACCACGTAAACGTCGAACTGGTATACTGAGCAGGTTTTTGATAAGCTGCAAAAATAATATACAATCAATAATGATGCTTAATAATCAATTGATCTATAAATGTATCTTCTTTCTACTTGTTATAATAAAGCCAAGCATCTGAGCGGTGTTATTCTTTTAAAGAAGCATTTTTGCGTAAAAAAAAGGAAGATTTCGGATAGCTAGGCTAAACGCACCCATTCACAACTGTTCGAAGTGCCCGCTTTGGTCTCGTAAAGAGTTATTCTATGATTAAACTTGTATCTTCGAGGACCGGTGAAATGATCCATTCGCTCTGACCGGAAATAAGATGAAATTGAAAACGAATTTGGGCGAATGATCTTAGCAATATCTGATGGAATATGCGAAAACCATTCGGGGCATCGATTTCGCCTTTATTCTCTTGCCGTCAGTGGATAATGACTCAGGCTCCGTTCCAGTAACGCACCGCACATGTCTCGGGGCTTATTGCCTAAAAATAAAATGTAATCGATGAATTCGATGATGAGTATGTTCGAAAAGGGTTACAACTCATGCCGAAACATCAAGCCAGACGTTGATTTCGTCTTTGTCGCGTAAAGAACGATTCTATTATTAAACTTGTATCTTCGAGCACCGGTGAAATGATTCATTCGGTCTGACCGGAAATAAGATGAAATCGAAAAAGAACTAAAAAAAAAAATAATTAAAAATAAATTAAACTGGTCTTTTAATCAGTGTTTCAGCTAAAGTGACACTTTTGAACTATGAAAACACAATCAATCCTGGAAAATTGATGCAAAAAAACTGCCAAATATTGGTTTTCATATCAACATTACATTACATTTCAGCAGTTTTCGGATTTGGGGAATATTCAATACGACATGTGAAAATTTATTTTGCCTCAAGACAACAAAATTAAATTATTTCATGGGTTGGCTTGAACCTATTGGTATGTTTGTTTACACAATTTGTTAATAAAATTTCGGCATTTTTATTACCGCAAATGAAGACTCATTATTATTGTCGACGACAGAATTGAATTTGTAGAGATTCTCGTCAAAAGACTAGCTCCGGAAATTCCTGGGGCATCAATTTTTTTCCGTAAATCTTCACCGTATGGATGTTTAGTGTACGCTCGTAACGAAAAATCTGCATTGCGATGATTATCCAGTGAAAAATGCAACTTTGCGTTGAAAAAAAAGTGACCCGTAGGTTTGCCTTCAACCCGAACATTCCCGTTCTGCAGCAGGCAACCTACCATTTCGGCCAACGTTTTCTATTTTGGATTGATCGTTGTACGTTGAACGGATTGGTGCACGGTCCCAGCGCCTGGCTGCTTTAAAAGTGAACCTTTCAATTTATTCTTAATTAAATACGTTTCATCATAATTTTATAAATGTAATGATTTCATTGAAAAATCTTCTCATTATTTTCGTGACGAGGTTCAATGAGAAACGTTCGAAACCTCACTTGGTCGCCCAAATAAAATATTAACAAAAAATTTGTTTAACAATATTATCCATTGCACAGAATAATTTGTATTGCAAGCAGTAAAAAAAATGTCACTAGCGGACCGAAAAAAAAGTGACCATAAGCTAGTCTCGAACCCGAACGTTCTCATTCCGAAGCGAGGAATTTACCAACCTGACTATCGTTTCTTCGTAGTAATGATATGCCAAATCTGTCACTTATCGTTGTAGCACCTGGCAGACTGAAAAAAGGATCTTTCAATGTTATAAATAAAAATGATTTAACCATAAATTCACTTGCATATTAATTAACCGTGGTCATTATCCGACAAGAAAAAAAAATTGAAAAAAAATTCACCTGCCCGAACGTGGCTTCGAACCCGCGCTAGCGACAGCTCCGACGCCGAAATTACTGTGCCATTGTTTACTCGTGTCGAGTTTTACTCGTGAATATCTCGACCAATTTTTGTCGCACGACATTTAAAAAAAAATGGGTTTTTCTCGAAAAGAGACACCCTGTATGCCCACGAACGGAAAACTAGTAGTTGAGATACACCCTTTATAAAATACATATATACTTACCACATATTGTTATACACACACATATATATTGTAACGGGTTTTCTTGACTCCGCGCACTTCTCAGCGCGTGCGGCGACAACCCCATCTGGTGATCGCCAGTCCGCCGGGTGGACGTAGGCGCCAGGTATCGGAATACCGTCGACCATAGGTCGACTTCAATTTTGTCCACCCTGCACAGGTCCTCGGTGGTAGGACACCCGGGGCGCAGAGGCACGGCCGAGGCGGTCTGGCTAGCTCGCCACGACTGCGAAGATGGTAGAGGGACAGGGTCGGAAGACGAGTGCCAGCGATGCGGTATCAAAATAGCAACGATAAAAGGGTTTGATTAAATAAATAAAAACTCCCTCGCTTAAGGAACAATTAACAACGATTTATTCGGTCCGAAGACCACCTCCTCCGTACAATCGAGGCTTCGCATAACAACGAGTAACGCATAATGCGCGGCGGATACGGCGAAGGTGACACTCACCATGCGCAAGCTTAACTCACTTCCCCGACTACCGCAGATCGGCTTGCAGGAGTGCATAACGTCAGGGCTCCTCCGAGTTTCGGCAACCTAGGGTAGGTCGCCTAATCCTGATAAGCGGTACTCAGCTAAACCTAGTTCTTACGGTAATTGAGTAGGCACCCTAATAATGCCGGCGAATACCGTAGGTAAGCGCAATTAACCCCATAATTGAGGAGGCACCCTAATAAAATACCGTAGGTAAGCTCAATTATCTCCACAATTGAGTAGGCAGCCTAAGAATACCGGAAAATACCGTAGGTAAGCTCAATTATCTGGACAACCGACTAGGCAGCCTAAGAATACCGGAAAATACCGTAGGTAAGCTCAATTATCTGGATAACCGAATAGGCAGCCTAAGAATACCGAAAAATACCGTAGGTAAGCTCAATTGTCTCGGTAATGGAATAGGTAGCGTAATCGCTTTAGATAATACCGTAGATAACCTCGATTGTCGCGGTAAGTGAATAGGTAGCCTAATTAAGGTAACAAATACCATAGATAAAGCGAAGTTAATCGGGATCGCACAAATACCTGGATGACTTTCGGGACACCCGATGTAACGAATTCGCCGGGTGGATGGCCGGCTTTCAGGACACCCGGTACCTCGAGTATACAATCGCAATAACGCCGTGTGACGACGGACCAAAATATCCTCTCGAATGTAGGAACGAGTACCATTTTCGAGTGGTCCTGAGTTCGAGGAAAGGCGAGTATCGCTCGCAAAAAGGCAAAACAAAGGTAGAACAAAGGAAGACGCTCGAAGGTAAATAAAACGCGAGAGACCGTGACCGCGCGCGACCCTGAGCCCGCAACGAGAACCCTAACGATATTTCATAGGCAACGGATATTCCCTGTAATATTACGCGTACAATTTTAAAGGAAAAATTTTGCATTCTTTCGGACAATTTCTGGTAGGTAATTCGCAGACATTAATTTATGCGACGCAAAACGAATTCCATTGAGGAACATACGAAAAAGTGACTCGATTTATGCGGAACGGGCAGACAAGGAAGTATGAGCTCCAACTAAAAAAAAAACAAACTTTTCCTCAGGGAAATCAGGATTCGGGCCCAAACTATGGCTACATCGCCCAAAACAAATTTCGGAGGCCCCTCGACTTTCCCTGGGGCCACCAAATCCCCAGCAAGGGGGCCGATCCCGCCTTATGGCGTATCGGTGAAACACGAAAGAAATAAAAATGGGTTGGAGCTCCTACTTGCGATAATATTGAGACGAAGAGATAGTCGGGCTCACCACCGGAGTCGTCGCAGCCGAAAACATGTGCTCCTCGCCGGGCTAGGCACTACACTCCAAAATTACTTATCACAATTGCGGCCGGCCTCAGGGGTTCCAAATCAGCGACTGCCTTAATTTGCGACGCTCCCGCGGTGCTCCGACTCACGCGGGCTTCGCGCACGCGTCCCTCCCTTCTCCTAATACTGAACATAGCCACGTGGGGCCGTTCGTCTCCCCTCCGCGAGCTCCTAATATTTACGGCTGAGTTCACGGCCACGGCTCCGCTCCGCCGCGCCTCCCCGCGCGCCCGCACCTCCTCTCGCAGCATTTTAGGGGCGGCATCCCGGTCCTCTTCCTCTAGGAGCCGGGACCGGACCCCGAATCCGGGGGGCGGCCTCCCTCGTCCGATCCTGGCGCCCCAGGAGGAACGGTGGGCCCACGCAAAATTTTGCCACCAGGCGAATGACACCCCCGGTCGCCGATCCACTGCCCCGACCCCCTTCGACGAGGCGCCGTTATTCGCGGTCCATGAGGCCCGAGATTGCCGCAGGGATGGTGCAACACCGGGTTGCGAAGTCCGGAGGGACGGGCGACACGTTATTTTGGCCTTATTCCAGCGTCCCTCCTGGCATCCAACTCCGCGAGCACGGATTTACGACGCTCGCCTGCGTGAAGAGCGGAGGCGCAGTCGTGTCCAACTGGACCATCGCGTGCGCCGCGACGCGACCCGCAGAACCGAGAACCGCGAACTCTTAGGCCCGAAATTGAAGTGGAAGCGACCCACGCGAACCCGCCGTCTCCTCAAAATTATCCGGTCCTGAACCGCCGAGTAAAATTGTTTAATCTGAAATTTAAAATTTGTCCGAATTCACTTAGGTACAAAGGTCTTCGCTCGTGCTCAGGGGTCGGCCGTCCCCTTTCGATACATTGGGGACTTCGTCCCGTGGACGGCCGCCAGTAGGTAGGAAGGAGAAAAACAACGCGGCGCTCCGCGTTAGGTAATTTCCGACGATGGGTAGGTAATCGACGCGTGGTGAGCCGCTGAATCTTGGAGACTCCCGAGTCGACCTGTGCCGCCCCAGGGTCGTAAACCCGACCCGCTGGTCGACACCCTTTGGGTAGAATGGCGTGACCTCCAAAATGTCACGTCAAATATATATATATATATGTATATATATTGTGACGGTGAAATTTAACACCTTCTGGATAAACCACTCGGTGACGCGATATATTTTTTCCCCACCAAGTAGTCAATGCATATTGCGTTATTTCCAATCATATATAAGAACGTCCCGCAAGCGCGAAGATTGATTGTTATCGTCATTCTCAATCCAGAGTCATCAACGAGCGTATCGTTAAAGTATTGTTGCCGAGCTAAGTGCATTTTGTCCAGCGTAGTTGTGGTCCGGAATATTCATTGGTCGTCATAAGAACTTTCTACAAAATTAACTACGCACTTCGATCGACGTCAACATCCAGCCGCTATCGTAAAAGAAGAGTCATCAGTCGGCGCATCATATTACAATCGTTGGAAGAAGACTCCGAGAATAATACAGACCAGTAGTTCGTCAGACGATTGTAATAATAAATAAACAAAACTCTTTGTTACATCCTAGCCAATATGCAGGATATCTCTTCCCTCGATTATTCTCAGTATCCTCATTTGCCATCACAAATGTATTATATATATTAAGAAATCTAACATATAACAGCATAAACGCGTGCGATACCCTCTGTCCAAAATTCTTCGTCCGGTCGAGTCTCAACGAGAAACGAGATCGGGCGTACGCACCACAAGCAAACGTAAATAATAATTCAAGTATCCGTTCTAGCTTCCAATAAATACACGATCCTAGGCGCACATTCCACGTAGAGTCATACGACAGAATACAAACAGCGACTCGAGCCACGTCTAACTTCATCGCCTCCTATAGCTTTCATCAAGAACATGGTCCCGAGCGGATATTCAACGAACAGCCGTATTACGTAGAACAAACAGTGAATCGATTCTATACATCTTAGGCTAGAGAGTCAACCCAGTAAACAGAGCGGAGGTTGACAAAACCCAGCGCACACCAGAGTCATACGAACCAAGCGGCCGCCGCGCTATCGCGAACGAGTCAGCGTCGAATTTTGGCTACGCACATCATGCGCTCAAGACTAACAAAAGAAATAAAGAACATATTTCCCCTTCCACCACCACCATAACTTCTAAGAACGGAAATCAAAGATCGAATCCCTCCCTACTCCCACTCTGTCAAAAATCATAAGCGAACCAAGAAGGGCCAGTACGCAAAAAGTGTACTTTAGTACACTTCTATCCCCAACCAGTCTTCTATCGTTCTTCATCCGAATCAGTCTTCTATCGTTCTTCATCCGAATCAGTCTTCTATCATTCCCCATCCGACTCAATCTTCTATCGTTCCCCATCCGACTCAGTCTTCTATCAACTTCCATCCGAATAAGTCTCAATCCCGTAGTCCAACAAGTATTCTTTAATTAATTACCATCCAAATCGATCTTCCATTAACCTTTTATGAAACAATTCAATCGTACCTCTCGAAAAGAAGTCAAGTGCATTTTTTTTTAATCTTCAAAGATCCTCTATTTACACTCGTATACTTTCTATCCTCGGTTCACGCCAAGTGCCATTTAAATAATCACCCGCACCGTCATCTAATCTCGCGAGCGTCTCACCACAAATTGTACCAGCGAGCGCACTAGGCCAAGAGCAAAGGCTCTCGAATTCCGAGCGACAATAAACATCCGTGCGACCGAGCGAGCGACCAACACTCAACAAATGTAAGCTACCCATATGTTTTTTTTCTGTATTACACTTCGTACCCCTGATCACCTTAACCCGATTAGTATTCTTTTAATAAATAATATCGTGTCAATCGAACACAAGTCTGTTGAATTATTCCTCGAATACCTACCCATTCGCGAAATCCTCATAATCTCACTTATCTCACACGCATCCCCTTTTTACCCTCAACCCGTGCTATTGCGCTAGGCGTAGGCAACAAAGAGGGAAACATAAATACTATGCTCTCATTCCTTCCGGATGTGACATCTTCGATAAGCGATAACGACGTCTTTTTTTTAAACATATATGTTCGCTCAACGATTTTAAACATATAAATTGGTGGCAGCGGGTGGGATGCGAAAATAATAAAGGCATCCTAATAAACAGTGAGATGTCAATAAGAAAACCGACATAAATTGGTGAAAGTCAAGGATCCCAAAGAAGAAAATCAAACTGTGAAAATTCAACGGGATACCCAAGTTATCATCAAAAAGTTTGCATCAAGGCATCTCTACTCACATATCCGATTCAACGTTTGATGACGATCAAACGTTGAATCGGCTATGTGAGTAGAGATGCCTTGATGCATCGTTGGATCCAATCGTCGTTGGATATCCCTCAGGTGTTCTGTTGACACAACAGAACACCCGAGGGATATTCAACGACGGCTCATCGAATCGAAGGTTACGTGTGAAACCAACGAGGATCCGAGAGGATCATCCTGAGGAAACATCTAGAAGGAATCACTACGCGACAGTCATCGAAGAAGGACATCGGCAACTAATCAAGAGAAGGGGAGTGTCAATACGGTCAATACGGAGTGATTGACAGCCCATCCTCGTGAAGAAAAGAAGAATTCCTCGTCAAGGAAGAGAAAAACGCTCGTTATTTTCAGGACGACAAATTAAAATGAAGACAAATGATTATGATTCTGAAATATCTGCAGATGAAGGTGACATTAACCATACAACATCGCTTAAAGAATTATTAATTACGATATCTGAATTTGATGGCGAAAATATGCCTGTAGAAACATTTATTTACCAAATTGAAAGTGCAAAAAATAATAAAAACCGAAATAAACAAAGTCTTCTACTCGCAATGATTTTAGGATCAAAGTTAAAAAGAAGAGCTAACGTAGAAATTAGAGCGGATAACATTAATAATTTTACCGAATTAAAAAATATTTTGCGCATGGATTATGGTAATCATGATGATTTAACAATTTTCCAACTCCAAAGAATGAATTGTAGACAAAAACCAAAAGAATCAATTAATGAATATTCTCAAAAATTTATGAAAATCCATGATCTGGCGATAAAAGCCATCTTAAATAAAACGTAAATTCCACAAAGTCACAAAACAGTCCTAATAGACGAAAAAAGAAAAAGGGACTCACTGATTTCTTAGAAGGTCTAGAAAAAGAAATTCGTTTAGACGTAAAAACCAAACATCCAAACAATATTAGGGAAGCGATTACTTCCGCAATTAAAGCAGAATGTGCTTACTTGCACCAGGTGCAAGTAAGCAACATTGGGAATGAGAAATCAGTTTATCTAAAAAGCATGGGAAAAACACACGTTTACCACGAAACTTGGAACGCAATCATCGGCATAGAATTTAGCCACTTACCAGAAGAAATATTCTTGTTAAAGAGTGAGACTAAAGAATTATATAACATATGCTTACAATATGAACCAAAGAATAAGAAGAGGACTCTTTAACATAGTTGGAGAAGAAATAAAATTACTTTTTGGAACATTATCATCCTCTGACGCTACTAACTTTAATAATAAGATTGATAAATTAAGAAATGATAATTTGCTGATAGCGCATTTGTTAAAAAATCAGACGACCTTAATGATGAATCAACTTAAAAACAATGATAAAACCTTTAGAGGCATGAGTGGAAATATAAAAAATTTACATGAAGAAACAAGAAGAAATACGATTGACATACAAATCAATGAAGTATTATCTGGATACGCTACATTATATCAAGATTTGAAAACAAGCATAACAGATATACTAAATGCTATAATTGATGGAAAACATGGCTTAGCGCATCCTCAAACTCTTCCGCCGCAACTTATATTTGAGAATTTAAGGAATCATATGAATTATCCTCATTTCTTCCCAGTTCCGCTGAATGAAGAGCATTTTTCGACACTAATTGACATAAGTAATTTAACAATTGTGGTAGTACAAGAAAAGTTAATATATATTTTGGAAGCACCAATATTAGAGGAAGAAATGTACGAAATACTATATCCAATTGCGATTCCAAGTTATTCAATGATAAAACGATATATATTATATCATATAGATACAGATTATATAGTGATTGACGAAAAGAAAACAAGATTCTTCCTGTTACAAGCGGTAGAATTTTAAAATTTAAAGAGTGTTGAGAACACGTATTTAATTCAAACAAAACATCCAGATTATTCGACACAGTCTTCTACATCATGTGTAATAACAATAATTCTCCCAAGAAAATATGTGTACACCAAAATATGTACAGTTAGAAAGTCCCTTGTTTATTCAATTAAAAACAGGATAAGACTGGATTGAAATACCAGTAAAAGAAGAAATGCTTCATGTATTGTTTCCCGATAATGCTCCGAGAACAATAAAACTTGAGTCAAATGTAAAAGTTCATATTGAAAAAGGATTATAGCAATGGCAGCACATGTGACATTAAAAGCCTCTAATGTAATTAAAACAATTGAATCCGACATAATGTTACAAGGAAGTTTTAACGGATCAGAAATAAAAGATCTACAAATTAATAACATTAAAGAAAAATAATTAAATATTAGTGTAATCTCTGGAAACTATATTGACTCGAAAAATTTACAAGATTTGGGAACAAATATCGAAGAAATAAATCAGCAAATGAATAAGATAGCATTACGAAGAAAATCAAAGACTATTAAAGAACACATTCAAGGCGAACTTCAATATATCAAGAGACGCGGCAGCGTCTCGACGCCAAGTAATAACAAAAAAAACGACTGTCACGACGACACGCCGCGCACTCTTTATACACCAAGATGGGCTTTAGCAGACGACTTTTTAACTTATAATCGACATTACGCGAAAACGCGGAGACGAATCGAAAATCTAATGACATTTTACCAATGAAATGTTATTTTTTCCTATCGATTTTGTTTGGGTCATTTTTCGATCCGCCTACTCAAACTTGAGATTTCGTAATATTTGGCCGAATTTCCGAGCGACTTTTTTACCACAAAAATTCTTCAACACTTTAGAACATTCCAGACTCGTCGGTTTTCTTGGAGGAATAAAGTTATTCGGTCGCATCGTAAGCTATACTACATACGTCCTTTTGGGGAAAGCGTTAACATGGGGAACGCTCAGCGTTT
The DNA here is from genome assembly GCA_963932345.1 of Ophion ventricosus. NCBI lineage: Eukaryota > Metazoa > Arthropoda > Insecta > Hymenoptera > Ichneumonidae > Ophion > Ophion ventricosus. The sequence continues at coordinate 23,081,061 of OZ010719.1, forward strand.
CAGACTGAAGTGCACCGTTTGCACACTTCAGGGCAAAGCTACTATAAACAAACGATGGCGCGCTAGAAACGTCAAAAGTCGGGTTCTTCGAATGTATGGCCTCTATCGGCTTTAACCTCCAAATAGGGTTAGAGTACGAGAGTGGAAAAGCAGTGAAAGTGTAAAAGCAGCGAAAGTGGATAGAAGTTCATTAAAAAAAATAGCCCTAATTACGGTTACAAAATTTATTTATGGGTTGACTTTAGAATTCAGCCCCCCGATTTTGCGGGTTTTGAGGGTTGTATTATATACGTTTTGATTTCCTCTTTTCAATAATACCGCCCTCGCCGCGCGGAAATGTATAGTTTTCGAGATATTAATATTTTAATAACCTAACCTATAATAAAAAAAGTGTCAGTTTTACAATTCAGCCCTCTGATTTCGTGGGTTTTGGGGGCTGTATTTTATACGTTTTCACTTCCTCTTTTCAAAAATACCACTCTCGTTACGCGGAGACGCCTAGTTTTCGAGATATAAATATTTTTTTAAATAATCTAACCCACTATAAAAAAATGTGGCACGGTTACACAAATGTTCATTTTGTTGGGTGGATTGTGTATTTAAACGAGTATTTACATGACAAAACTAGGTTTGGCGAGCTTTTGTAGTGTACAGTACATGAAGGTGTAGGCACGCGCAGAAGGTGTATTGCATTCGGAATGTGTATTGCACCTGGAAGGTGGCGGTGGCGGAGGTGGTGGAGGGCGCGAAGCCCCCCCGGGTGGTAGGAGGGGCGGAGCCGCCCTGTAGACCCCAAATCTAATTTTGAAATGTATCAAAATATTTTGATCTATCATTTTATTAATAATTGATAACAAGTAGTTAATTGTTTACACGTACGAAAAAGGGAGGAAAAAATGGTTATTGAGTCCCAATGGCGGGTGGTTAAGAGATATTTTTATAGAGATAATTTTAACTACGCTTCAGATTTTACGGATATAGTAGAATTTTTATGGAGGCGAGATAACATTAAAGAAAAGCGAGATCCATTTATGGCTTTGATTGATGCAATAAAGGAAATATATAAACCATAATTAAATTGTGTTTACTTTTTCTTATTCGATTAATATATTAGGATGGACAATTTAATCAAAACTTTGATTTTTGGGTACTTTAGGTTTTAAAATGGGTGACAGATCCAATTAAGAGAACCTTGAATTTCATGTGGGCATACTTGGCTCGACGAGTGAGACTTCTGGCAGAGCTAACCTAGTATCCAGAAAATTTGTGTAACTTTGATACAGTTTGTTAGGTTAGAATTTTTTTTTATACATTAAGTTTTTAGTGGCGATTTACCATTCCCTCTGCCCCTTGTTCATCTAAATTCTTTAATTCGTGAGGTGAGATCGTTTTTTAGGTTAGGTTATTAAAATATTAATATCTCGAAATCTATACATTTCCGCGCGGCGAGGGTGGTATTATTGAAAAGAGGAAGTTAAAATGTGTAGAATACAACCCTCAAAATCCGCGAAATCGGGGGGCTGAATTCTAAAGTTTAACCTTATTTACAAACAAACGACCCTCGTATACGTCATAATATTATAGTGAAAAATTCCATCGCTTTTGGTTATACATACTCGCAGATTCTCGCCGCGGATCCACAAACAATATGCGTCAAGTGAGTTGATATGACAATAAGACGATTTTTCATAACCTCACTACATAATGGACGGACATGCGAACGAGTTTAAGTGGGAATTGTGTTATTTTAAAAGCGAATTGCATAAGTTTTTGCTGTATCATATCGTGAAATAGCGTAAACATGACGTATGTACGTATGAAAAATGTTACGTGACTTGGAAACATCCCGACGCCGAGATTGGGAGTGAAAGGACGATCGCAGTCGACAAAACGAGGATTCTACGTTTGAGGAAAAAGGTGAGTAAATATAAAACTATAATTTTTATAAAGTCATATGAGTACTGTCTCCATAATAGTGTACGATCTGAGTTTGAGTTTTTCCCACCCATTTTGAAGTGATGAATAGAATATGTTAATGTTTATAGGGCCAAATATACCACCACGTGACCGTCTGGAATGATGCAGTGCTCAATTTCTTATTCGCATCCGGAAAAACTGCAAGTTTCGCCAGACAACTATCGACAGTAACATCGGTGTACGCAGCTTATGGCAGAACTTTTCAACAATTATAATTGTAATATTCTTCTATCCGGTAGTGTATTCTTTGCGTGGACTGGTTACGCCATAATAATTATCTGCGTAGACTGGTTACGCTAGAAGAATTCTTTGCGTAAACTGGTTACACCAGATCAATTATTTGCGTACACTGGTTACGCTAGAAGAAATTTTTGCGTAGACTGGTTACGCTAGAAAAATTCCTTGCGGAGACTGGTTATACTAGAAGAATTCTGTTGAGTAATGGCTGGTGAGAGGAATAGGATGCTTGGATCCTGGTGACAATTGCACAATGATTTATTACACACGATGTAAAATGTATAGAGTCTTTAATGTGTAAAAAGTGTACCTTGTTGAGTCAACAAATATTAACAATTGATCTGATCTTAGCCTCGTAGTGTTGATGCACTGTTGATTATTGTTTATGAGGAGTGAGCTGGTTGATTTGTCTCGTGTGGTTGAGTCTCGTTGCGGTCTGTAGATCTCTGTATAAATTATCCACACGAGGTGATGGCGTCGCGTCGTCGTGTCACGAATACGTGGCGATGATTTTTTCTCACTGTGTTGATCTGCTCTTAATATATGTTTTTCACTTTGATTTGATTACGTGAGGTGATCCTGGTGAGTCGGTGCAATTAAATGAGTTGATCTCGCGTAATTCGACACTATTTTTTGGTGAGTTGGACAAAGGTGACCAGAACTGGTGAGAAGATAATTTGCACGTATGCACTGTAACGTTGTATGAAAAAAAGTGCCGGAATCCTTGCCGGCCGGCGTCGTCTCGCCTCGTGGGGAGAAAGTTCACGTTGCCGAGAAGACGCTTGAGATTGGCCGAGCAGCATGGTGAAAGAACGCGTGTGGTTGGTCACGCCTTGTGGTCCGCTGTGTGTGTGCGCGATGAGCGAGAGTTGAGAACTACCACACTGAGAAGTATGCTTGATATGTGATTGGCTCTTTCTCATGTCATGAGTTTTCATAGCAGCGCTCGTCCACTGGGAGAGCGCGCTGAGAGTAAATGCTACACGATGTGAGTTTCAACTTCACACGTCTCTCATTCGCATCGTGTATGTGATCCGCCCATATGATTCAACGCGAAAACTGAACATTCCGCCCGCCATCAGCAACGGTGTTGATGATTTAATGTGATCTGCTCTTCTTCAGTTTGAGTTGGCAGGATTGCTAATTTGCTGATTGGACGGGTGAGTGTTGTTGTTGCTGTCTTGAGTGATACTACTCTGGTGAGCCCATCCTTTCCCGGGTGGAGTTGAGTTACTCTGGCGAGAGGCCATTTTTAGGGTGGAAATCTCTCGTCAGTGATCAGCACTAACGAACCAACCTTGATGTTGTTTGATGGATGATGCCACTTCGATGTGGAGAGTTGACGCTGAAGATATTGAGTCGACCACTTAGAGCAGAAGTGTTGAAGCTTCTGCTGAATGAGCTGCCATCGCGACAGTCTGTTGATGTTCAGATCTGTGAGTGACGGCTCTGGAATTGTTGTGATTGGCTCTCCGATGAGAAAGTGAGCTGGCGTGAGTGCTGATATATCTTCAGGGTCTTCTGTGAGTGGTTCTAATAACCGTGAGTTGAGTACTGCTTCTATCCGAGTGAGTAATATTGATAATTCTTCGTAAGTGAGTACAGTATCTCCTATTGTTCGGCTCAAGTGATATTTTACTGATTCTACTGCTGCCTCCCACTTTCTTCCCATAGGGGAGCTGATGGTGGGTTGAACTTCCACGTAGTTCCATCATTGGTGAGTGAGCAGGCCAGTAAATTTGATTCGATCGTACCTTGAGTGAATAACTTGGTGAGCGTGGCATTTGCTCCTGAGAAGTTCGTGCTGCAACCACTATGTAGAGTGTTGCAGATGCCCCTGCGTCCAGTGAACCTCCTGAACGCAGCTATGAATGAGTCATTTGAGTAGTCACTAACTGCCTCCAGATGCAGGGCTGATGTGACAAAGCACACGAAGATGCATAACCATCCCTTTTGGTGTTTGGCGCCTCTTCCTTTCCAGGTTTTGATGGTGAGTGGACCAGCGTAATCCACACCTAAATAGTAGAATGGTCGTGATGGTGTGACTCTTGTAGTTGGTAGTTGACCCATGAGTTGTTGTGCTCTGACGCCACGTTGTCGAGCACACTTGACGCAGCGGAGTATGCGCGATCGTACTGGAGCTCTACCACCGATAATCCAATATGATTGCCTTGTTTGGTTCAAGGTGAGTTAAGTGCCATCATGCATTGTTTTGTGATGTGCATCTGCTATGATGAGTGTCGTGAGATGTGAGTATCGTGGGAGTATTGCTGTATGAATTGCTTCAAGTTCCAATTGTGAGTTGATCAATCTTCCTCCAACCCGAATGATGCCTTGAGTGTCGATGTAGGCAGTCAAGCGATTGAAAGAATGAGCAGATGGTAGTTGAGCTGAGTTGATCAATTTGATTTCTTGTGAGAAATACGCTGCTTGTGTTGCTTTGATCCAAAATACTCGTGCTCTCTCTTGTGGCGAGAGATGATTCACGAGTGTTGAGTTTGGCAGTTTCTTGATGAGTTGACTGACTCGAAAGCATATTGCGGTTACTCTGAGTAGTCTTAGGAGTGAAGATTGTCTGTATATCATCTCCCAATGATATTCAGCTTGAGTTGTTGCCACTGTGAATGCGAGCCCCAGTCGCTCTTCCTGGTGAGTCTGTGAGTCTTGATGATAGTGTTGAGTTGGCCATGAGTGTTGATCTTTTGTGAGCCACTGTGGTCCTGTTCACCACAAAGGGTGCTTCTGGAGCTGGGAGATGCTAACGCCCCGAGAAGCACTATCGGCGGGATTTTCTTTGCCAGGAACAAATCTTCATACGCTATTTGGAGTTAGATCTTGTATTGCTGACACTCGATTCCTGACAAAGTCCTTCCATCATGATGGGTGTGAGTTGGTCCAGGTGAGCGTTACTGAGGAGTCTGTCCATAGAAACGTGTGAGCATTCGTGAGTTCCAAGGTTGCTTGTACATACTTCATGAGTTTAGATAAGATCAGTGCTGCGGTGAGTTCGAGTCGACGTATGGACAATCTTTTGAGTGGTGCTACCTTTGATTTTGCACAAATGAGTGTAACCTTGGACTCTTCACCTGAAGTTGTCGATTTTATGTAGATAGCGGCAGCCATTGCTATTTGAGATGCATCTGAGAATCCATGTAACTCCACGGTCGATGAGGTGCTGAATTGAGTCCATCGTGGAATTGTGATTTGATCTACTTGAGTGAGTTCTTGTCTGAATGATGTCCACTTTGTGTGTACGCTCTCTGGGACTTGAGTATCCCAATTGATTTGCTCAATCCACAGCTCTTGCATTAATGATTTTGCCCTTATGATGAGGGGTGTGAGAAAACCGAGTGGATCATAGAGTTGAGCTGTTTCAGATAAGATGATTCTCTTCGTGAGCTTGGAATTTGAGCATGGTGGCTTTGATCAGAACTTGAATACATCTGTGTGAGGTATCCATGTCAGGCCGAGTAATTTGGTGTTGCTATCTTCGAATGAGTGTGAGTGTGATGATGAGTCATTGTCGATATGCTCCATGAATTGTTTATTGTTGCTGTGCCATTTTGCAAGAGGCAACCCGCCAACCTTGCAAAGCTGAGTTACTTGATTCGATGTTTCTATGAGTGTGCCAAGTTGGTCCGCTCCTCCGAATATGTCGTCGACATATCTTCCTTTGATAAGTGGTTCTATTGCGAGTGAAAATCGATGACCTTCGTCTTCAACGAGTTGAAGCATTGATCTCATCGCGAGGAATGGTGCTGAGCGTGTTTCATACGTCACTGTTGTTAATTGGTATGGTGCTATGTTGAGTTGATCATCGATCCACATGATTCGTTGCAAATCCCAATCGTCCTTGTGAACTTTAATTTGTCTATACATTTTTGTAATGTCTGTTGAAAAAGTGTATTTATGTTGTCTAATGTATATGAGTATGTCCGAGATGTCACGTTGAATTTTTGCGCCGACATGTTGTATGTCGTTGAGTGATACCCGTAACGTCGTCGGACTCGGCCCATTGAAGACAACTCTCAACTTTGTTGTGATTCGATCTTCTCTTAGTACACCACGATGAGGAAGGTAGTATGGAGGATGCGCATGAGTCTGTTCTGACAATCGATCTTCCGAGATCCTCAACCCTCCTGATGCTACTGCATCATGTGCCAAGGTCATCTCGGTGTCACGATTGTCATGAGCAAACTTGCTTTGAAGAGTTGAGTACTGATGATGTGGTGCACGTTGCATGTGCCCCAGTTCCTCATACTCCTTCATGAATGAGTTGTATAATATGGTGTATGAGTTGAGATGAGTTGTACAATGTGGTGTATGAGTTGAAGGTGAGTTGAGAATTTCTTCATGAGTCGTTCTATGCATCGTTGAGCTGTGAGTTTTGAGTCTCCAAGACGTAATGGTGATGAATTGAGTGGGATTCGCACTATGTATCTTCCTTCTTCGTCTCGTGTGTGAGTTGTCTTGAAATGATTTTCACACGCTTCTGCTTTTGGTGTGAGTTGATGTTGTGTCATAGAGGGTGTTTTCTCTTGAACCCAGAATCGTGTGAGAAGTTCTTGTAATTCATTGATTGATGATTCGACCGCAATGTGATATGAGCTTATCGGTGATGAGTAATTTTCAGGAATTGGACCGAGAACAATCCATCCGAAGATTGTTGATTGAGCAATTGGCAAGAAATGCGAGTGTTTCTTGATATCAGGTTGAATGATAAGCCCATATGAGTCTGCTCCAATGATAATGTCCACTGGTCGTGGTGTGAGAAACTCTGGATCCGCCAATTGTAATGATGAGATATGCGGCCACTCTTGTGGTTGAACTTGAACTGATGGTAATGTACTCGTCAACTTGGCGAGTATGTGAGCTGTAATGCTGACACCACGTGATGAGTAATTTGACTGTAGTTGAATTGTGGTGATACCTCTTGTTTGAGCTGATTTTGAGTTTCCAATGCCAATGATTGGAATTGTTGAGCGTTGACGAGGAAGTCCATGATCTGCTACGATTTGCTCTGAGACGAAGGTGAGTTCTGAGCCTGGATCAATGAGTAGTCTGATTTTTTGAGTGCTGAACTGTGAGATGAGTATTACTTGACACGTTGCGAGTAGAACAGCTGTTCTATCGCTTGCGGTGGTGAGTTGACAAAATGGCACGTTGTCTTCTCATTCACTTGAGCTTGTGCTGGCTTGAGCTGCTGCTGGTTTTGATGAGTCACTCTGTTGAGTTGGCTGTGCAGTTGAGCTGCTCGATGACGGCAAATGAATCATGGTGTGGTGTTTTGCACCACACGTCTTGCACTTGATTGTTGATTGGCACATCTGGAGATTATGATGCCCAAAACAATTGAAACATAGTCGTTGAGTTGTCACGACCTTGTGCCCTTCCACGGGTTGTAAATCCCTGAATTTGGCGCATCTGACTATGTAGTGAGAGCCTCCACAGTGATCGCATGGATAATGAGACGATTTTGGTTGAGTTGACACATGATGAGCGGTTCTTGATGATTGAGCTGATGAGCGTGATAATTGACTTGAAGTCTTGAGTGGAGCTCTATCAGCTGATTGATCCTTGTTGATAGGGATGACTTCAAGTGCTCTCGCTCTTGATTCTATAAATTCCAACAACTGGATGTATGTTGTTGGCCTTTTGCTTGAGCTCCTCTTGTACTCCCATGCTTCTCGAAGGGAGCCATCGAGGCGTTGAGCGAGGACTTGAACGAGTACATAGTTCCATGCTTCTGTGTTTACTCGAAGAGCGTTGAGTGCCTTGAGTATTTCTTTTGTTGAGCTGATCAAGTCATTAAGTGCTTCCGCTATCCTTGAGACTGGCTTCGTAGTGTTGAGAAGCTTCTCAATACACGAAAGAATGAGTCGCTCCTTGTCGTTGAATCGTTCTGTGACGATGAGCCACGAGGAATCGAATGAGTCGCTGCTGAGTAGAACATTTGCTATGAGTTGAGCTGCTGATCCTTTGAGACTTGTTTTAAGATAATGCAGCTTTTCTATATTGCTGATTTGATTGTTGTCAATCACCATTGATTGAAACAAGTCTCTGAACGCTGGGCATGCCGGAAAGTCACCATTGAATTCTGGCAATTTTATTTTTGGCAGCGTTGCGCGGTGCTGTGATATTTGATCGGCTCGAGGTGATTCGACTGCCTTCTTCTTCGAAAGTGGTTTACTCTTGACTAGAGAAGAGAGAGCCTTGAAATAATGAGAAAACCTTGTTCATATACCTTGTTTGTGATATATGGGTGAGAAAAGAATGACTTCTTGCAAGTTATTCTGAGGCAATCATGTTCTTCGGTGAAGTTTTGCCAGGTGTTGTTGAGCAGATCAAAATGTGCATCTAATTCCTCGTAGAGGCAATCTGAGAGGTCTGAGAACGTCTCTTGTAACAACTTGAGCATTTCTAAGCGTGAGTATTGAGACGCAATCTTGAACTCCGTCATGTTGGTTTGAGACGTGCTAGGCGACGGTGAGCGTGTGTGAGTTGTTCCAGTCTTCTCAGGAACTGTGAGTGACTCGACGCCTTCCTCATTGTCGTCAACGGGTTCACCGTCACGTGAGTCTTGGTCGACATCGGGCGTCGATGCTTTGTCGTCTCCCATGAGGTAGTCTTGTTGATGGTAATGCAATGAGATAAGTACAATTGAGTTGTGAGTTGTCAATACTGGCAAGAACACAGTGATTGGCACTTGAGGATAGTGATTGCACTTGCAACTAGTTTTTTTACAGTGATTGGCACTTTAAGATAGTGATTGGCACCTTCAAGGAATTTTTTCACAGTGATTAGCACTTTAAGATAGCGAATGGCACCTTCTAGGAGTTTTTTCACAGTGATTGCCACTTTAAGATAGTGATTGGCAGTCGAAGACACTAATTCGTACAGTGATTGGCACTTGTTGATATGATGCGTTGTTGATTAGCACTTGTAGTGTAGATTGTTTCACGCGAATGAGTATCGTGCAATAAATATGTACAATTGACCAGAATCCGGCTCGAAGGATCAAAAAATGTTGAGTAATGGCTGGTAAGAGGAATAAGATGTTTGGATCCGGGTGACAATTGTACAATGATTTATTACGTACGATGCAAAATGTATAGAGTCTTTAATGTGTAAAAAATGTACCTTGTTGAGTCGAAAAATATTAACAATTGATCTGATGTATGTATGTAATTCTTTACTGTTCCCCTCGGGGTTACAAGGACTTCCGTTCAATTCTCTCACTCTGCTTCCTCTTAATCTAGCTTATCTCTACTTAAGGGACAACACCACTGTGACGGCTTCAAAAAATCGATTTTTTGAAAACCATCTAGAAAAATCTAAAATACATTTAAGATTAAGATGCCGTTGGACCCAGGTCGAAAAAATAATTATTTTCGGAGATATTGAATATTTTGTGGAGCGGTGCAGCGCTCCGTGACGCTCGGGGTCCCGCGCAGCTGCGCGCCTCAGGGTCGGCAGGTATACCGGGCCTTTCCCAGGTCCTGCGGGTCATTCCCAGGTATTCTTTTGTCTCCCTTCACAAAAACCGGCTATTGTTATAAATATAGTTTCGAAAGAAAGCCATAGGTGGCGATAATTGAAAAAATTTCAAGGCAGGTATAGGGATAGCGTCATAGCGTCAGTTTGCGAATAGAAGCGACGCTACTCGTGTCTAAACGCTCCGAATCGTTTCGTTTATAAATATCGAACGCTCAGAATTATTCTTTGCACATCGAAATGGATTTAGAGGTCGGTGTTACTAACGATTTCGGTTATCGTATAGTACACCTCGTCAATGCATTGAACATTGTATCGACGTTAGTGAAGTGCAAAGTGTGTGATCGCGATATAAAGTTTACTGAAAAAAGTTTGCGCGGACTCGGATTCAAAATCGAGGTCGATTGCGGCCATTGTGAAAAAGTGCAAATCAATTCGTGTCCTATGATTGACAATGCATACGAAATAAATCGTCGGATCGTATTCAGTATGCGTCTTCTTGGCGTCGGTTTGAATGGCCTGATGAAGTTTTGTGCATTTATGGACCTACCGCGCCCCATATTTCAGTCTTTCTACGATCGAATCTTAAATTCGATTTCGATTGCCACTAAAGCTGTGAGCACAGTGAGCAAACAAAAGGCTGCACTTGAGGAGGAGACAATTTCGTTGGAAAATGGGGTGGAGGACGGAATTATCGTTTCAGGCGACGGATCGTGGCGTAAGCGCGGTTTCAGCTCGCTTTTCGGCATAACATCGCTAATCGGCTGGTACACTAAAAAAGTGATCGACGTTATGGTGAAATCGAAATATTGCAAAGCTTGCGAGCATTGGGAAAAAAAAGAAAGCACCGCGGAGTACTGGGAATGGAAAAGTACCCACGACGATGAGTGCCAGGCGAACCATAGCGGCTCCTCCGGAAAAATGGAAGTCGACTCAGCTGTCGAAATGTTTCAACGGTCTGAAGAGCTCTATGGCATAAAATATAAATATTATATTGGTGACGGCGATTCTAAAACGTTTCTGGGCATATCGAATAGCGATCCATACGACGGTTTCGAGATAAAAAAAAAGAGTGCATCGATCATGTCCAAAAACGTATGGGGACGCGCCTCCGCGAAATCGTGAAAAAACAAAAAGGATTGTCTGGCAGAGGAAAGCTCACCGGAAAATTGATTGACGAGTTGAGCACATATTACGGCTTGGCTATTCGGAGGAACAGCGATGATGTTGAAAAAATGAGGAAGGCAATTTGGGCAACTATCAAACATAAAATATCCACAGATAGTGAGCCACAACATGACGATTGCCCAGAGGGAGCCGAGTCGTGGTGTTCGTGGCAGCGAACGGTCGCAAGCGGTAATATTTCTGAATATCGCCATAAGCCGCCTCTTCCTGAGGAAGTATTGGAGGCGATTACGCCAGTCTTCGAAAATTTGAGCAGAGACGATTTGCTGCAGCGTTGTTTGGGCGGCTTCACGCAAAACAACAACGAAAGCTACAACAAATCAGTTTGGGCAATAGCCCACAAGTGTCAGTTCGGGAGAAAAAAAATCGTCGATATTACAGCTGATATCGCGGTATTATTATTCAATGATGGCCTGAGAAGCCTCATGAAAGTTTTGGAGACGTTGGGGATAACTATCGGCCCAAATTGTTTCAATTTTTGCGTTGAAACCGACGCAGCGCGGATCGAGCTGGCGGAGCGCTCGCTCACAGACGCTGCAAAAGAGGCAAGAAGAGCCTCTACAAGTTCGAGAAAAGATGCTAGGGACAATCATTTGCTTCTTGAAGGCCAGCTATATGGTGCCGGCATCGCTGATTAAAGGTAAAAAATTTTTTTTCCAATTTATCGCATAAATTAACAAACCTAAAACTTTGGACGCGTTTTTCTCAAAACCACTTTTTTGAGTGCGGCTCGCAGCAGAACTCGAGTAATTTTTATCCGATCGACTTCAAATTTGGACTGCATCAATAAAACTAGATTATCTAAAGAAGTACATAGGATTTTTTCGATATCTCAATAATAAAAAAAGTTATAGCCTATTTTCGACGAGAAATTTTGCTCGAAAATCGTTCTTTAATTTCAAAAGCGTGCCTATTTTTAAAAAATCAATATTTTTTCAAATCCCTGTGTACTTCTCTTCAAAATATCATATTATTAAGGGCGGGGTAAAGTATTAAAATTTTTTTTTTTCATTTTTAAAAATTTTTTAAATGAATGCATAATATCTCAAGAATATTGTGTTAAAATTTCAAGTCGATCGGAGTAAAATTGACGAAGTTATGAGTATTTGAGCGTCTATTGCTCCATGCCGGGTTTTATACCCGGGCGGCAGCTGCGCGGCGCGCTATTGTATTTTTCGACCCCGAATAAATTTCTTGACAAACGGGCCTGTTCCGGTCCCGTTATGTATATTCGAGGCATGGTGTATATTAGTATACACATTAGTCTGTACATCAGTTGACCGCTGTATGCCGTGCTGAGCAGTAGCAAGTCACACTAACAGTTTGAGTCCGTTTTCGTTCGTGTTCGTACCTCGAAAAATGCTTCGAAAAATAAGCAGACAAGATTGTGAGAACGGTATTGGGCAATTGTGCCGACCGAAAAAAAAAGTGCCTCCTCAAAAGCGTAAAAACGACGAACCGTTAGCTAATAGCGCGTCAGCGAAAAAAATTAAAAATATCCCGCTGGGGTGGTAGAAGACATCCAAAAACATTATCGAATGATAGATTTCGTTCTTGTTTTTTCGACTATTGCTACTGTAGTCAAATGTGTGAAGTGTGATGGAAAAGTTACATTCCAAACATGCAAAAAAGAAGGTCTTGGTTTCAAGATCAAGGTTACATGTGAAAAGTGTAAACAGCCTCACTACATTCCATCAAGTGAAAGAATAGACAGTGGTGTATACGATGTCAATTATCGATTTGCTTTCGTAATGCGTGTGTTAGGCTTAGGTTTAGCCGGATGCAATAAGTTCTGCGGACTAATGGATTTGGCGAGTGCTTTCTTATCGAAACCAGCCTATAATTTATATATGAAAAGACATTGTGAAGCGATACAAAATGTGGCCAAGAAGTTCTTCGCATCGGCTGCACAAGAAGAGAAAAAAGCAATGTCTGAAGCAAATAATGTAGAAGAAACGTCAGAATTGACTGTATCAGGCGACGGCACTTGGAAAAAAAGAGGATTCTCTTCGTTATTTGGCGTTGCTTCTCTAATTGGATATTGTACTGGAAAGGTACTTGACATTTTTGTAAAAAGCAGTTACTGCCACGGTTGTAAGACTTGGAAAAACAAATTGGATTCTGCCGAATACGAAGCGTGGTACGAAGAGCATGTGGATAGCGGTGATTGCAAAGCCAACCATGAGGGACCCTCTGGAAACATGGAGATATCAGCAATTATAGAAATGTTCGAACGATAGGTGGAAAATCTTGGGGTGAAATATCGTAACTACATCGGAGACGGTGACTCAAAGACGTACAGCAGCGTTGTCAATGCAAAACCTTATGGTGAAGATTTTGTGATAAACAAAAAAGAATGCATAGGGCATGTCCAAAAGAGAATGGAAACACGTCTGCATGGACTAGTAAAAACAAGCGTAGTTGACACAAAAACCAAGGCCGGAAAGATCGTAAAAAGAAAAAGCCTTTCTGGCAAAGGAAAGCTCACTGCTAAAATGATTGATAAATTGACTGTTTACTATGGACTAGATATTCGACGTAATTATGATTCAGTTGAGAAGATGAAAAATGCCATATGGGCAACTTATCCTCACTACAGTTCAACCGACGAGAACCCACAGCACGAGAAATGCCCAAGCGGCGAAGACTCCTGGTGCGAATGGCAGCAAGCTGCAGCTGCAGATGCTCTAGAATCATTCAAACACAGCTACACAGCCCTTCCTACTGACGTTCTGGAAGCCATTGAGCCCATTTATAGTGACTTGAGCAACGACGCACTTTTGCAGCGATGTCTTGGAGGTTTCACGCAAAATAATAATGAGAGTCTCAATCAACTTATTTGGAAAATCTCTCCAAAGTCAGTCAGTGGCACCTCTACAATTGTGGAAATTGCAGCTTATGTAGCTGCATGTACTTACAATGACGGTTCTTTCGCTTTGTTGGCCTTTATGGAAGAGATGCAAATCAGTACAGGGCCAAGTTCTCACGAATGGGCCCGACAAGTTGACGATTTGCGAATTAGTAGAGCAGAGGAGCAAGCGGCGCACGACAGTAAAGAAGAAAGAGTTTTGCGTAGACAAACGCAAAAAGATGCTCTCGATCATCTTGATGGAAGCCTTTTGCTCTACGGACCTGGCATCGACGACTTTGAGTGAGTATAAGAAAATTATCGAGTTTTATTTTGAATTTCTAAAAATTCAAAGATAATTGAAAAATCTGAAAAAATTCATACGTATTCAGAAAAATGAACGAATCACGAAAAAAAATTGGGTTGCGGGGAAATTTGTTGACTAATTTTTTTTTTTCATCATTTTGTTTATAACATTTTGGAATTATTATTATGCAAAATTAATCTTTTGAGTACCTTTAATATGCATGAATTTTCTCAGATTTTTATGCAATCGAGAAGTGTTCTCAAACTTATGTGCAATGAGCGCTAAGCGACCAAACTCTTCTGCGTTTTTCAAACCGTTTTTCTGAGACTTGTCATATTTGAAGTCCGTGTGCACGATAACTCAAAATCTACTGGACCAATCGCTTTGAAATTTTGCACAGTACTTCTTCACATAATTCACCAGGTATTGTCGAGAGTTTTTTTGTTTTTTTTAATAATTACTAATTTTTCAACAACAAATTAGCCGATTTTTTTAGCGAAAATCGGGTTTTTGGCTCCCAAGTGCTACGAAAAATCGAAAAATCGAAAAAAAAAAATCCTCCCGTCATTACCTCGAGAAACATCTCCTTTAACAAATGCATTTTGGTTTTTTTGTTTCAGATGATTCTGTTGCGAGTTATGCTGCACACCGCAAACCAACTTTTTTTCGAGGCGCCTCCGGGGTTTAATTTTCACTCGCTCAATTTTGAATATTTTGCAATGCAAATTTAGGAGAATGTTATTCAAATGTTACTTTATTATATGTAAATTTTTCAATAAACGAACACTATCCGTTACGCCAAAAAAAAATCTTAAAAACATGCCTTTTTTTCGCCGAATTAACTTTACCCCGCCCTTAACGAAAACACTCGGTATTTTTTTTCAGATCGACTTTGAAGAGAGTTCTGCTGCGTGCCGCGAACCACTGCAGAGGCAACAGTACCTGACGCGGGAGCTTCCCCAGCGTCATCATGGGGCGTGAAAAATTTGAAATTTTTTTTTATGTATCTTCAATAAACAACGAACAAAACAAAAAAAAAAATTTCGAATCTTTTTTTTCCCACAAAAAAAAATTCTCGAAAAATGGCAAAAAAACAGGGGGTCACAGTGGTGTTCTGCCTTAATACTATCCGCCGCGCTCTGAAAACTATTTCGCTCCGCCACTCCGCCTTATTCTACTTATCCTACAACTTAAAAGCTATCTCTCTCTCCTCTCTCTTCCTCCGACTTCCGTTTCCTCCATTCATTCCATTCCTCTTTTATTCCGCGTTACTTCTTTCTTCTTCTTCCCTTAGTTCTCTTTCCTTTTCCTTTCTCCTCTCTTCTAACCTTTTCATCCATCCCTCCCCTCCTTTCTCATCCAGTATTTCCTTTATGCATTCTCCTATTCCTCTTTCTTCCCCTGTTCCCCCGCCACATCTGTCTATTATGTGTTCCCACGTTTCCGTTTCTTCCCCGCAGCACCAGCATACTCTTTCCTCTTCCGTCTCCCAGTACCTCCCTTCCCTCATTTCATTTCCCAGTCTAAATCTGGCTACTCTTCCATATCTCTCTTCGCTCCAGCCCACTCTCAGGTACTCTGGCACTCCTTCTGCCCTGATCTCCCTATACCGCCGGTTATACCTCGAGTTTTCTATCCTCTCTCTTCTTTCCCTTTCTTGGCTCCTTCTATCCTCTATCTCCTTCCGTTCGTACCCCTCGTTCTCCCGACCTTGCCCTGGCCCCTCTGTTTGCCCTTCTTCCCTTCTGAATTCCTCTCTGCCTGTTTCCCATTTAGCCCTCTATCTAACTCCCCTTCTCGCCCTCTCCTTTATCTCTTCCCAGCACGTTCTCGCTAATTCACCCCCCCCCCTTTGCTCAGCTTTTTCTCGTACCTCCGTGCCCTCCTCCCTGCTCGCGTCCTTATCTTATCCCTTTTCATTTCTTCCCTGACCATGTATCGCGGCGTCCTCCAATCCAGCCCCAAAACCCACCTACTATACCTCTCTTGCACCGCCTCCACCCTCTGTTTTTCCTCCCATCCCCATATTTCTGCTCCATACCCCATTACCGTCCACACCATCGTGTCGAAGAGCCACATTCTCCTTCCTACATCCCTCCCGAACTTCCGTTTCCCAATTCCCCATTCCTGCCTCATCGCTGTGCCTGCCGTTCTCACCCTCTCCCTTATCTGCGCCTCCTGGCCTCCGTTTCTCTTGAAAACGTATCCTAAGTATTTAAATTCCTTTACCTCTTCCATTCTCTCTCCTTTCCATTTCCATTCCTTCTCTTTCCACCTCCCCCCTCCTTTTCTGAACCTCATTATCTTTGTTTTGTCTACGTTTACCTGCAACCTTTTCCTTTCGAAATAACTCTCCATTCTCTTTATCATATTTTCCATGTCCTCCTCTCTTTCCACCATCGCCACTATATCGTCTGCATATGCTAGAGTATAAGTCTTCCTACCCCCCAATTTCACTTCACCCCATTCCCCCTTCCTCATCTCTTCCTCCATGTCCGCCGCCAGAATATTAAAAAGCATTGGGCTTAACGGGCACCCCTGTCTAACTCCTTTCTCCGTCCCGAAGCTTTCTCCTGGTTCCCCCGCTACCAATACCCTATGGTTTGTCTCCCCGTATATTTCCTTTACTCTCTCTCTAAAGCTTGTTTGATTTTGCGGCACTTTTCTTCCTCTCTCCACCTCCTCTTCTAACCTCTTCGCCAACATCGTCGCGTAAATCTTGTATAGGGAAGGCATTAACGTTACTCCCCTATACTCCTCCACCCGCGCCCCTTCTCCTTTCTTTACAATCGGTACTATCAATCCCTCTTTCCACTCTTCTGGCCATCCCTCCCCTCTTCATACTCTACTGCATATCTCACCCGCTCATTTTATCGTCTTCTCTCCCCCCCCACCTCCAAGCCTCATTTGGTATTTCGTCCCCTCCCATCGCCTTCCTCTCCCTACTTTTTTCCACCGCCCTTCTTACTTCCTCCTCCCTTATGTCTTCTTCCTCGTCTCCTCCCCTTTTACTTCCTGTTCCGCTTCCCCTTCCCGCCCTCTCCTCTACACCTCCTAAAAGCTCCACAAAGTATTTTTTCCATTCCTCCCTTTTTATGCTCTCGTTCGCTCTTTTCCGTACCCTCCTCCCCCTATTCACTATTTCCCATACCTTGTTCTCTGTTCTCGCTTCTGCTACTTCTCTTATCATTCTATCTCCTCCTCCTTCTTCTTTTCGCACATTTCCTTATACTCCCTCTTCCTCTCTCTGTATCCTTCCTTCGTGCTTTCTCCTTTCCTCCACCTTCTTAATTCTTTTCTTACCCCCTCTTTTTTACCTCTGCATTCCCTGTCCCACCATCCTTCTTTTGTTGTCCTCCCCTCTCTGCCCTCTTCCTCCTCGCTCTCCTGCATCGCTATTTTTATTTTTTCTGTTATTTCTTTTACCCTTTCCTGCCTCTCTTCTCCTTCCTCTTCTGCCCCTCCAATCCTTTTCCTGTATCCCTCCTTCATCTTTTCCGACCACCTCCCCCCTCCTACCCTTCTTTTCCTCTCCTTCTGTGTCGTCCTCTCTTTTCTTCCCCGTTTTATCTCCACTATAAGCGGGTGGTGATCCGACTCTACCTTGTCTCCTACTCGCACACTTTCCACCCCTTCTCTTGTCCTTCTATCTCCTATTACATAATCTATTACTGTCTCCCCTCTCCCCCCTGTATATGTGAACTCCCCCTCTTCATCTCCCTTCATATTTCTATTACAAATCTCCCAACCTACTTCCTCTATCATTTTTATTAATTTTCTCCCTTCCGTGTTTGTTTTCCTGTCCTTCGATTTCCTTCCCTCCGCCTCTTCCTCTTCATCGCCCTTTCCTCCTCCTCCCTCTCTTCCTGTCCTTGCGTTGAAGTCCCCCCACTAACACCCTTCCTTCTACTTCTTGCCTTTCCATTGTTTCCCTTAAAATCTATATCTTCCTTTCTATGTCCCCGTTCACGTACACTGCGATTATTGTCCATGCCCCTTCCCCCGATCCTATTTTCACCATCATCATCCCTTCTTCTTCCCTTCTTCCTTTTCTTTTATCCGGACTCATTTCCTCTCTCACTCCTATTAACATCCCCCCTCTGGCCCTCCCCTTCCTATTCCTCTTTTCTGCCCACTGCGCCCTCCATACGTATCCCTTTGGCAATCTTTCTTTTATCCTCTCCCATCCTTTCTCCTCTATCCATGTTTCCATCAGCACCATCGCCTCCCATTTCTCTAACTCTTTCCAAAAATCCTTATCCTTGTTTGACAGTCCCGCCACATTCCAGAAAATTATCTTCCATCGCTCCCCTTTTTTTCTCTTGTCCTCCGTCTTCCCCTTCTCTTCTCCCCCCTCTCTATTCGTATTTTGGTTCCCCTCTCCCTTTTCTCTCGCCCCTCTCTTCTTCCCTCTATCCCCTCTCCTTACCCCCTCCCGTTCTCTTCCCCTCCAATCCCTTAATTTCTCTTCCTGCTCATCCCATATCCACGTTGTCCCCTCCACTGTTAACTTTCCATACGCTACCCTCACCCTTTTCCCTTTCCTTCCTTCCTCCTCCCCTATTCTTTTTAATCTCCACCGCATCCTTCTCTCCATCCATGTCAGATCGTCCTCTATTCTCTCTTTCCTTCCTCTTAGTTCCCTTTTCCTATTCATTGTCTCCTTTTTCCTCTCCTTGCTTTCCAACCTTACCATTATCATTGTTCCGCTCCCCTGTTCTGCTCCTCTCCCTATTTCCCTCGCTTTTTCTACCCCCCCCCCCCCCCCTCTGCACCCCTATTCTTTCCATTACTTTCTCTGCCGTCTCCTTTGCTGTCCCTTCTTTCTTTACTCCCCTTATTATTATATTTCTCCTTCTCTCCTCCCTCCCCTTGATCTCTAATCTCCTTTCTATCTATCTTATCCTTCTCCCTATCCGGCTCTCCTCTCCCCTTTCCTCTCCTTCTGTCCTTTCCTGAAGAAGAATTCTGTTGAGTAATGGCTGGTGAGAGGAATAGGATGTTTGGATCCTGGTGACAATTGTACAATGATTTATTACACACGATGTAAAATGTATAGAGTCTTTAATATGTAAAAAATGTACCTTGTTGAGTCAACAAATATTAACAATTGATCTGATCTTAGCCTCGTATTGTTGATGCACTGTTGATTATTGTTTATGAGGCGTGAGCTGGTTGATTTGTCTCGTGTGGTTGAGTCTCGTTGCGGTCTGTAGATCTCTGTATGAATCATCCACACGAGGTGATGGCGTCGCGTCGTCGTGTCACGACCACGTGGCGATGATTTTTTCTCACTGTGTTGATCTGCTCTTAATATATGTTTTTCACTTTGATTTGATTCCGTGAGGTGATACTGGTGAGTCGGTGCAATTAAATGAGTTGATCTCGCGTGATTCGACACTATTTTTTGGTGAGTTGGACAAAGGTGACCAGAACTGGTGAGAAGATAATTTGCACGTATGCACTGTAACGTTGTATGAACAAGAGTGCCGGAATCCTTGCCGGCCGCCGTCGTCTCGCCTTGTGGGGAGAAAGTTCACGTTGCCGAGAAGACGCTTGAGATTGGCCGAGCAGCATGGTGAAAGAACGCGTGTGATTGGTCACGCCTTGTGGTCCGCTGTGCGCGATGAGCGAGAGTTGAGAACTACCACACTGATAAGTATGCTTGATATGTGATTGGCTCTTTCTCATGTGATGAGTTTTCATAGCAGCGCTCGTTCACTGGGAGAGCGCGCTAAGAGTAAATGCTACACGATGTGAGTGTCAACTTCACACGTCTCTCATTCGCATCGTGTATGTGATCCGCCCATATGATTCAACGCGAAAACTGAACAAATTCGTTGCGAAGACTGCTTACGCTAGAAGAATTTCTTGCGAAGACTGCTTACGCTAGAAGAATTCCTTGCATAGACTGGTTACGCTAGAAGAATTCCTTGTGAAGACTGCATACGCTAGAAGTTACATATAAATTGTATTTAATTAATTGTACAACGACCTTAGATTTCTTAAATAAAAATCGGGAAACTGAGTACAAATGTGTGATAATAATTTCTCAAATTACTATTGTGCCAAAGTCAATTTCAAAATTCAAATTCCAATCAAATGTATTAAACATTTAAAAAGATAAGCGTCTCAAACTTTTATTTATAGTCATATATAGGTGACTTGGTAAGAAAAAATATTTTCTACTTTTCAGTACATTAAATAAAAGCTTGTTTTTTTAAATTATTTTTTTACATATAAATTATTTTCTATTGTTTAGTCTGTAATTTTTTAAAGTCGAATCATGCAGTGTCACCTCTTAGAGGCATGTCTGCAAAATTTCAGAATTCTCAGTAGTCGGGAAGTGGGCGAAATATCAATTTTCCGGTTTGCGTCTCACAGAAAGTCGTTATTTTTGACAAGCTTTTAATTACCTTCACTTGTTGTGAGATGCAAAACGGAAAATCGATATTTTACCCACTTTCCGACTACTTATAGCTCTGAAATTTTGCAAACTTACATCGAAGAGGTGACAATGCATGATTCAACTTAAAAAAAATAATAATAAATAATTAAATAAATAAAAATAACGACTTTCTGGGAGATGCAAAACTGACAATGCATGATTCAACTTTAAAAAATAAAAAAATAAATAAACGACGACTTTCTGTGAGATGCAAAATTGAAAATCGATATTTCACCCACTTCACGACTACTTAGACATTTTGTCTAAGTAGTCGTGACATTTTGCGCTGATATTTTGCAAGCATGCATCTAAGAGGTGACAATGCATGATTCGACTTTTGAAAATAAAAAATAAAAACAAATAACGACTTTCTGTGAGATGCAAAACGGAAAATCGATATTTCACCCACTTCCCGACGACTTCGAACTCTGAAATTTTGCAAACATGCCTCTAAGAGGTGATACTGCATGATTCGACTTAAAAAAATTAAAGACTAGAAAGTACAAAATAATTTATATGTAAGAAAATAATTTTTTTTAAACAAGCTATTATTTAATGTGCTGAAAAGTAGCAAATAATTTTTCTTACCAAGTCATCTATATGTGATTATAAATAAAAGCTTGGGGCGCTTAAAATTTAGACATATAATCTTTAATTTACATAAATCCGTTAATATATTGTTGTGCCGCTAGTTTTGCGCCAACATGATTGGCCCTTGAAGTTACGTCCTCGAAGAGACTGGTGGCGGGAATCGGGCGATCGAGGACGGGTAGCTGGGTGCTTCCAATAATGAGTAAATCTCAAACTCGAGAATTGTGAACTTACAAATATTCAACTTCATTATAACTAGGCAACATTTGTCGTGCAAGATGTTCAGTTGCCTTGAGACCGACCTCTTCGGTTACCACCCGAAGACTGACTTTTACCTTTCGGTACCTCTAATTGTTAGCTCGGTTATTGGCGATTGAACGTTCTGGAACGTTCGAATCGTACGATGTCGAGTCAGCGACGCTTGTCGCCAAAGTCACCTCTGGAGGTGCTTCATTCGCCAAAACTGCTGTCGTTGCACAGGGGCAATATGGCCCCTCGACTTCGCAAGTCGAATATGCTCGTTGCTATGCGCCTTAAGTTATGCGCTGAATTGCGGGGCACAACATTCCCCCCCCCCCCCCCCCCCCCCTTAGGAAGACGAAATCCATGATTTCGGCTCCGATACATAAATATCATTATTCTTTTTTTTTTTGTGTCAGGTCGTCTCTCGGCTTACAAATATTTTTTACAAATGCGTGATACATGTGACATATTCTATACGTACTTACTTATTTTAATTGAACCCTTTAATTGACATTTATTTTCCCATTTGTTAAAATATACCTTTATTCCCTTATTTTATCTTTATTTACGTCGTACGGGTTCGTGGCGTGTTACGCGTGAACGTGACTCTAAGGTTCTTGGAGTCAGCTGTTGATTTACGTTTCACGGCTCGCGGCTGTTCGGATGCTGCGTCAGCAAGGTCGCTTCCTTGTGACGTAGGTCGCGTGCGGTGATTTCGTACGTACTTGTATATTATGCACATGATAACGATTACAACAGGAATGAATATACTTATGGAATAATTCCCAATAATATGTTTATACGTTGATACGGAATCGTAATCGTTACTTAATTTTGTTTTTAAATTTTCGATCCGTTCTCCTATTTTGTTGATTTCCGTTGGATCGTTTATTATTTCATGAGGTATATTACTCTCTAATAATGGATGTTGTATATCCATTTCTGGAAACAAGAATGTTAAATTATATGGTGGTAGGAAAGTTATGGTTTTTTCTTGTTTCGTTTCTTTTAACGTTTCGATTCTAAAATCGTCGGATGTGACGGAACATTTCCCGTTCAAAGCCAATATGCCTGTACCTGTTATCGTTATATGATCTATTGTCGATTGTTTACAATTTATCGTAAGCACTTTGGTCTCGGGCGCTACGTACAACCATCGTCCTTCCTTTTCTAAGGCGATGACTATTGAATTTTTTAATTTCGCCAGGCGTCGAGTACAATTTAATATGCCTGGGTTTTTTCCTATAACCGTTGTTATTTCGCATGGTGCCTCTGATTGTATTACTTATCTCGCATGTTTCGGATGACAGTAATATTGATTATTCTTTCTTTTACATGCCGCTAATTCGTTTTCGGTTAGCGTTAAATAATCTCTCTGTTCTCGATTTATTATTATAAATTTCATAGACGTTTCTATGAATTGAAAATTATTTTGTTCTACTCGTACGGGTAAAGGATAGATTTTGTTAACGCCAAATTCGATATTTTCGATTAAAGGTATTCTCAGAACTAATACCAAGGTGCCTTGGCTACAGTAGGAGCCTATTTCCGTGACCTTTAATAGGTCGTTCATTTTTTCGCGTTCGACTGACGTTGGAAAATCGAGTCCCGGAGGCAGGTGTGGTAATGCCTCTTTCAGGTACGCTGCTAATTGTCTAGGTGACAATATGGTAGGGTTAACTATTCCCTTTGGTAATCCTACTAGGAAAGTCTCTAGTAGACGTATATCGTTTAACAATGATTCTATGATTACACTAATTGCAGTTAATTTTTCGTCAAGTTTTTGTCTTGTTAGAATATCCATTACTAAATTAGTTACGCCGTGTTGTAATTCTGCAACTATTCGTTTTAGGGAATTTTCGTTAGCTGCGTAACGGCTTGTAGTTCGATTGAACATTTAGATCGTAGATTTTTTAATTTGTAAATTTTCTTTTAGCACCTCTTCTGTTGTTTTTTGTTTTCTTGTTATTTCGTTAATGTGATCATTTATTTTCTGAGCGTCATCTGCGTCTAAATTACCGGTTATTGATTTTATTATTGACCCTAATCCATTGATTAATCCTCTCTTGACAATCTTTCTTTTTGTTCCTGTAATATCGTAGATCGCTTCGATTTCGCTTTCTATTTTATTCTCCATATTTTCGAGAGAATCTGCTAATGCAGTGCATAGCTCGTATTCCGGTGTCCGGTGACAACTTTCCAATAAAGGTTTTAATGCTAATTTTATTTGATGATCCCTATCCATTATGGGCTGGAGATCCACACGTATGGCTAATTTCCATACTTCCTTTGTGACGAATAGCGTTCCAATTTCCTCGTAGTAAATTCCCGGTGACGTGGAAAATTTGTCCACGTGAAAATTTTTATTTTCCTTTACATTGTTGTTCCCTTGAGCAGTCTCAGGAAGGGCAAATAGGAACCTGCAAAGAGGATTATGGGTTTTATCCCTTATTCTTTTTCCCTTTTTTTTGTATAAGTAATATTTTTGCTGCTTCGCTGTAGGCATTTGTATATATATTTTTTTTCTTTTCTCCTATATTATTTTTTATGCGCGTGAAATACTCGCGCTTTTCGCTATCGCGAAGGCGTTTTTAGCAAACGTGTATCCGGTCGGATGCTGTGTCAGCACCCTGGGTACCCTTGAAGGTGTCTTTGTTTCCTCCACTCCATGTTTTTTGTGACAAATTAGTGAGGAGTGGGGATATTTTGCTCGTTTCTGGAGCTTCATTATTCCAGAGGAGCATCATTAATCGTCTGACGCTCGTCGCGTGCAGCTATTTGTCTTCTTAAAAAAAATAAAAGTGAGTGGTCTTCATGTGTGTATTTATATATATATATATATAATTATATATTTTTATATATTTTTTTGTTTTTTGTTCCCTTTTTATTTTAATTAATGTTTTCCTTTTTTGTTTCTTTTCTAGACCGTGCGACGCGAGACGTACGGGAGGTCACCCTGGAAGGGTCTCTGGGTACACCACTTCATCGCCCATGCGAAGGGCGTACGGGCCCGTCGTCGCTGCGCCCGGGAGGCCCTGCAGAAGCTGTGGGCGGACGACGTATTCTCCCGGGAGTGCTGCGAGTGGGACTCCGAGGGGGTCCCAGGGGACATTTTGTCCCTCCGACAATTATTCGGCTTGGAGCCGGTTGAGAAGGCCACAGTCGGTGACACGATCTGGGACGCCTACGTGGTGTCCCTCGGATGAAATTAAAATATTTTTTTTTTTGTTTTTAAACTTTAACATTGTAACAATATATTTGAAAATTTGTTTTAAATTTGTGTACGGATTATTTTTCCTTTTTTTTCCTTCATCCCTTTACCTACCTTGATTTATTTAATATACATATTATCGCTCTTTTTTTTATTTTTTATTTTTATTAAATATACTATTCTTTTTTTTATATATGTTCATTTTTGTTTCCTTTGTTTTGTTGTTATTTTATTTTTATTATTAATAAAAAAAAAAATTTTTTGTTTTTTTTTATTATTATTTAAAAAAAAAATATATATATATATATTTTTTATTATTATTATTATTTTTTTTTTTCACTGGGTGGCATCGCGCCACCCGTACGTGAATCGTCGCGTGATGGCGGTCGCCTCACGTCGGTTGCCACGGCGACGGCGTGAGACGGGGAGGCGTCGTGCTGCGCCTCGTGGGCCGCTCGCGGGCCTCCGCGGGCCAGGCGAGTCGCCCCCTACTTTGTCGGTCAGTGGGTAACGTAGGGCTTTATCCGGTCTACATGCACCCGGACTACCTTGCGTCCACGGCAAATAGAGTAGTTAACCTCAGAATCTCGGCTTTTTATGATGTATGTCCTCGTCCATTTGGGGGTCAGTTTCGCTGATCTCCCTCGGCGTAGCGTCGTGTCGTGTAGGAGTACCTTGTCGCCGGGCCGGTATTCTACATTGCCGGCCATCCTATCACGTTCTTCCTTTGTTTTAACCTTTCCTGGTGTGAGTCGTTCTCTTGCGACTTGTCATGTGGCTCGGAGTCGCTCACGCAACTCCCCGACGTAATCGTCGTATGTGTATGTTTTTCTTGGGGCTTCCTTTAATGCTGTCGGTAATTCGGCTACCTTTCCAAAAATTAATTCATGCGGCGTATAACCTGTTGCCGTATGAGGAGTTGTATTGTACGTGAACATTGCGTACGGTAACCACTCATCCCAATCCCTTTGATCCTCTTGTATGAAATGTTTTAGGTATTCCGCTAGAGTCCTGTGGGATCGCTCTAGGGCTCCATTTGATTGAGGATGGTATGCGGTTGTTTATATCTTTTTTATTTGAAATAAAGTGCACATTTCCTTGAAAAGTTCACTTAAAAAATTCGTTCCTTGGTCGGATAACACTGTTCTCAGAATTCCATATTTGCAAATTATTTGTGTCGCAAATCCCTTGGCTACTTCTCTAGCTTCTTGATTTTTTAGTGGGATTGCTGCGCTATATTTCATTAACAAATCTTGAAAAGTTAGGATATATTTATGTCCTACTTCGGACTCAGGTAAAGGTCCTACTATGTCGACTGCACATTTTTCAAACGCTCTTTCAGGCGTGTCTGTAATTACCCTGGGTGCGGTCTTGTATCTCATAATTTTGTTCCTTTGACATTTATCGCATGATGATACATAGTCTTGTATATCTTTATTCATTCCAGGCCAGTTGTATTTTGTTTTAATTCGCTGTGTCATTCTTTTTACGCCTAGATGTCCTCCGAGGGGAGCGTCGTGGTATTCTTGAAGTATTATACTGCGCTCTCTCTCGCTTGGACATGCTTGATTCATATTTTCTATCTCTGTTTCACTATCACTTGCTGTCTCGTTTGCGCTGGAGTCTTGCGCTTGCTCTGTCTCTTTTTTGTTCGGGCCTGTGGCTCGGTTTTCCTTTGCCGGGGGAAGTTTCTTTTCACCCGTATGGGTCTCCGTCGTCCCGTGTGGGCCTTCCCTTCCAGCGTTCGCAGAGTCTTCCATTATTTTTCTCGGCCTATCACGCTTTCGCGGGCCCGGTTGATTGTGGTCAGCCTTGTTCGGAGCGTTGCATTGGGGCCCACCCAGAGGGGCACCGCTGTGTTCTTGTATTATATGCGCTCGGGCTCCCTTGCCTGGTGTGGATACGCCAATGCTGCAATTTTCTTCGTCACTCTCGCTCGTACTCGAGCGTCGCGATTCTTCTAACTCACGGGGAGATTCCTCCCGCACCGCGCTTCCGCAAGTGACTCTTTCGCCACGTGGGGCCTCGTAGCCCGGTGAGCCGTATTCTTGGTCTCTCCTTTTTGTGCGGCTATTCGTAGCGCTGTCCTTCTTTTCGCGCTCTCTCTCACGACGCACCGCGGTCTCAGCTGCTCGCCGCGTCGTCACTAACGCATACATTCTACTTAGCGCGTCTGCGTTTGTGTTCTTCTTTCCAGATTTGTAGTCGATGGTATAGTCGAACTTCTCTAACTTGATGCGCCATCGCATCAATCGGGAACCTGGGTCTTTTACATTAAAGAGCCAGGTGAGTGGCTTATGATCCGTGACCAGTGTAAACTTTGGTCCATAAATGTATGGTCGGAATTGAGTTACTGCCCAAATTATTGCCATTATTTCCTTTTCCGTTGTTGAATAATTTGTTTCGGCCTTGTTCAGGGTACGACTAGCGTAACATATTGGTAAATCTTCTCCAATTTTTCCCTGAGGCAAGATTGCTCCAATTGCTTTATCCGAAACGTCTGTTGTGACGACAAAAGGTTTTTTGAAATCCGGATACTGCAAAATTGGTGCTGTACTGAGAGTCTCTTTTAATTTTTCGAACGATTGCTCACAGAGTTTGCTCCAGATGAATTTGCTCTCCTTTTTTATTAATTCCGTTAAGCGCTTAGCTATTTTTGAAAAGTCCTGTATAAATTTTCGATAATATCCTGCGAGTCCCAAAAATGACTGGACTTCTTTTACGTTTTTTGGAACGGGAAATCGTTGAACTGCTTCGATTTTCCCTGGGTTGGGTTTGACTTCAACCTCCGTTATGACGTGACCCAGATAATGGGTTTCTTTTCGTAAAAATTGACATTTTTTCGGCTGCACCTTTAATTGAGCCTCTCTTAGTCGGTCGAATACTTCTCTCAACCTTTTATTGTGTTCTTCGAATGATGTTCCGTATACTACTATGTCGTCTAGGTAGACTTAGCATTTGAGACCTTGGATGCCGGCGAGTACGGCGTCCATTAGTCTTTGGAAAGTCGGTGGGGCGTTTTTCAACCCAAATGGCATTCGATTATATTCGTAGTGTCCAAGAGGTGTGGAAAAATATGTTTTTGGTTTATCCTCTTCGGCCATCGGTATCTGATGAAATCCTGATGCCAAATCGAGGGTTGTAAAATATTTGGCTCGACCCAACTGGTCCAATATTTCGGTGATATTGGGTAATGGGCACGAGTCACCTTCTGTTGCTTCGTTTAGCTTCCTGAAATCCACTACCACTCTTTTTCGGACGTTGCCTTCCGCGTCGGCTTTCTTTGGAACGACGAGTAGAGGAGCATTCCATGGGCTCTTGCTCGGTCGGATTATTTCGTCTTTTAACATTTCTTTGGCCTGTTTCATGACTTCCTGTTTATGCACTTCTGGCAATCGGTACGGACGAATTTTCACAGATGTCGTTCCTGCTGGGACATTTATGCGATGTTCGACTATGTTCGTATGTCCGAGTTTTTCGCCTTCCAAATGGAATACGTCGGCGAATTCCTCGCTGAATTCCGGTAAAAATTTTTCTTCTTCTTTATTCAAATTTGAGGTTCCTTTGACCTCTTTCCATAATTTTTTTTGACGTTTGGTCCCCTCTTCCTTGCTGAGGGCATTTATTTCTTTTGTTTCATTTACTGATTCTTCTTTTTCTATTTCTTCTATTTCCACCGTTGGTCTGTCGATCTCAATTTCTTGATCGCACGAGTTTCGTACAATTACGAGACAGGAGTTTCCAGTCGGAATTGCAAAACTTTGTCCTATTTTGACTCCTGGTCGTATTTCTTTTACTGCGACGCATCCTACGTTCGCTGTTAATGTTTTCGCGTATAATATTTTTTCTGTGCGAGGGGGTAATTTAATTCCCTTTTTACCGTTGACCATAGGTACCATGTGCCCATATATTTTTATGTATTTACCGTTCAATATGTCGACGTTGTGTTCGCGTATAAAATCCATGCCTAGGATTCCGTCTACTTCCAATGCTACTGTGTCGTCTATTACGAAAAATCCATGTTTTACGTTTACTGCAGGAGTTTCGATTTCTAGCATTATTTTGCAAAGGGCGTGAAATGTTATTCCGCCTATTCCCTTTAATTCGATTGTCTCGTCTATTATCTCAGTTTCTTTTTTCAATACACTCTTTTTTATGAGACAACACTGAGCTCCTGTGTCTCCTTTTAATGTGAGAATTTTTTCACGAGCTTGGGGTGATGCGATATGGAAATCGCTCGCCCTTTCTTCGGGATTGATTGTTTTAACATCGTATGTCTTTACTTTTTTAAGTGGACGATCCTTTTTGAATGAGCTTGTAGCTAATGTTCGGGCAATTCCACTGACGTTTCTCCTTTTTTCTTCGGTCGTTACCGTGACCATGCTAAGTGTGAACGATCCGATCGTTTTTTTATTTTCGCTGAGATTTCGATTTTCTTCTTTTGGTCTTTCCTCACGCGGTTTGTTTCTATTTGCTGTCCAATGATACTGATTCGGGCGCCCTTGCGGCCCGTTTTTATAATAGTTATTGGTTCCCTGACCATGCTGATGCCCTTGACTCCGTTGATAATTATTCCCTTGATTAGGGTGACTGTTGGTCCCTTAACCTTGCTGCCAATTTCTTTTTCGACAGTCTTTATACGCGTGTCCCGGTTTCTTGTAGTAGCTGCAAGTTATGTTTAGTTGATGCACGCTTTTCGTTGGTGCCGGTAGACTATAGCGTCCATACGCGGGTACGTTAGTACGACAATCTTTTCCTAACTGGCCTATCTTATGATACTTGTAACACGTCACGGGCGTGCGTTTTTCCAACTGCGTTTGTTTGTTGATCGATTCACCTCCTTGAACTGATTTTTCTTCTTCCATGGCTCCTTTTAGAGCCGATCCGAGATCTTCAAATCCTCGGGCTTTTACTATAACTTGATACTCTCGTCGGAGTCCACTTTTAAAATTATGTAGTGCTAACTGGCGAACGTAAGTTTCTATTGTTTTCTTTCCTGCTGCTGTTCCTTCTTTTGCTGTGCTAGCATCTACTAGTTCCATCATAATTGTTTCGAGTCGTTGACCGTAAGCTAACACGCTCTCATTTGCTCTTTGTCTACATGTATTAAAATCCACCTGTAAGGCGGCTATAGTACGTCGAGTCCCGTACAATGCCGTCATCTCTTCTTTAAATTGTATGTATGAATCAATTTGTTTGTATCGTGTGTCTTTTCGCGCTTTCCCTACGATTTTTGTTGCTAATACGGATTTAATAAGGTTTGTTGGTCCGCGACTGCGATACTTTCATTTGCATAACCATACGCTTCTATTATATCGTCTACTTCTTCAGGCTTTGTTCCGTCGAATCGTGGTATGAGGCTTCGAGCCTCTTTCAATGTCATAAATTCATTTTGCTCTGGTCGCGCCATATTTTCAAAGTTAGTTGCTAACAGAGAAAATTCCTGTAAATCGATTTCACGACCGCGCCTAACTTCTACAGTATCGGGCGATTGATCTGGATCGGATAAGAATGTTACGGTTTGATCTGTCGCAGATCCAAATTTTGTTCTTTTCGTTACAGCGCGTCTAGCAATAGATTTTTGTGAATTCGGGGTATCGTCGGAACTAGTGTCTATTCTAGGACGTTTTTTTACTAGGTTCTTCTTCTAATTCTAATGATCGCGATAATACATGTCTACCAGGTAATCGGAATAATTTTTTACGCTCTTCTTCGTTCGACATTAATCCCTATTTGGCTTTGGAGGGTTTTCATATATAAATGTTCCGTCACTTACAGTAAGATGATCCGTTGCATGATGATCGATGCCTTGTAGTTGAATCGCTGTTGCTTGTAGCTTCGTTGCTCAGGTTCAGACGTTCAACTCGTGTGGAAGGCCTTGGAAGGTGTGGAACGGCGTTGCGTCCCTGTTGTCGTGTTGCTTTGATTGTTGAACTCGTACTCGTTGTTGATCTCTTTTTTTTTGTTGATGGCGGTGTTGAGTCTTCTGTCTCGTGGTCGGTCTGGTTTCGATGATCCTCGGGATCCGGTTTATTTTGAATGGCTCTGTACGTACGGCTCAGCCGTCTGCTTACGTTTCAAATTTTGTTTTTCCTTTTTTCCGACTCGGTCGGGATGCTTGTAGTAATTGCTTTTTTGTGTTTTCTTATTTTTTTTTTTTTTTTGACGTGACTCGGTTACTTGTACTTGCGTTGTATATCTTCATATTTTTTTTTTTTTTATATACTTTTTTTTCCAATGAATTCGTGTTTCCCAAGTTGTGGAATCCCACCGCTGCCACCAATGTTGTGCCGCTAGTTTTGCGCCAACATGATTGTGCCCTTGAAGTTACGTCCTCGAAGAGACTGGTGGCGGGAATCGGGCGATCGAGGACGGGTAGCTGGATGCTTCCAATAATGAGTAAATCTCCAACTCGAGAATTGTGAACTTACAAATATTCAACTTTATTATAACTAGGCAACATTTGTCATGCAAGATGTTCAGTTGCCTTGAGACCGACCTCTTCGGTTCCCACCCGAAGACTGACTTTTACCTTTCGGTACCTCTAATTGTTAGCTCGGTTATTGGCGATTGGACGTTCTGGAACGTTCGAATCGTACGATGTCGATTCAGCGACGCTTGTCGCCAAAGTCACCTCTGGAGGTGCTTCATTCGCCAAAACTGCTGTCGTTGCACAGGGGCAATATGGCCCCTCGACTTCGCAAGTCGAATATGCTCGTTGCTATGCGCCTTAAGTTATGCGCTGAATTGCGGGGCACAACGATATAAACTGTATTTAATTTACTGTAAAACAACCTTAGATTTCTTAAACAAAAATCGGTAAACTGAGTATAAACGTGTGATAATAATTTCTCAAATTACTATTGTGCCAAATTCAATTTCAAATTTCGAATTGAAATCAAATTTATTAAACTTTTAAAAAGTTGAGCGCTTCAAGCTTTTATTTATAGTCACATATAGATGACTTTGTAAGAAATATTATTTTTTACTTTTGAATACATTAAATAAAAGCTTGTTTAAAAAAAGATTATTTTTTATTTTTTAAAAGTTAAATCATGCATTGCCACCTCTTAGATGCACGTTTGCAAAAATTCCGAGCTCTAAGTAGTCGGGAAATGGGTGAAATATCTATTTTCCGTTGTGCATCTCACAGAAGTCGTTATTTTTATTGTATTTTTCTTTATTATTTTTTAAAAGTTTAATCATGCATTGTCACCTCTTAGATGCATGTTTGCAAAATTTTAAAGCTCTAAGTAGTCGGGAAGTGGGCGAAATATCGATTTTCAGTTTTGCATCTCCCAGAAAGTCGTTATTTTTATTTATTTATTATTTTTTTAAAGTTTTATCATGCATTGTCACATTTTAGATGCATGTTTGCAAAATTTCAGAGCTGTAAGTAGTCGGGAAGTGAGTGAAATATCGATTTTCCGTTTTGCATCTCACAACAACTGAAGTTAAATAAAAGCTTGTAAAAAAGAAAGTTATCGTTATGCCTTTTATTAACAGGCGTGACTATTTATGCATAGAAATACTAACCCTTTTCCTCATCTGCAGAATGTTACAATAGTCTTCTAATGAAAACAAAGCCATGAGATTGCTAAGAGACTGAATCGTATACTATTTATCCGTCTGTCCCTTTTGTCTTATCCCTAGCAGATCCGACGACCACTAATTGACTGTCGCTTTTTCCATGGTCAAAACTGGCTGGTAAAACGACCATAAAAAACCGAAGTGGCGTTAAAATGGAGCATTCGAAAAAACGACCATATGATAGTCGTTCACCGCCTTTGACCGTCAACGACCATTCATACTTTCCCAAACTCAAAACGACCTTAAATAAAACGACCGTGAACGACCATTCGTAATTTATCCGGGCCCAAAACGACCGCGAACGACCGTAATGACCGTTGAGAGTAATAACCTTTATTGACCACCAACGACCATTCGTAATTTCGTTAGGCCCAAAACGACCATGAACGACCACAGTGACCATTGACAGTAGTGACCGTCATTGACCATCAACAACCGTTCCTAAATTTGTTGAGAGTCTAACGTACCCATTATGAGAGTTTGCTGGTAGGTTTTATTGAGTGATGTATGAAAGTGATGTAGCAAAGATTTTTATTGAGTGACGTATAAAAGTAATGTATTAAAGTGATGTAACAAAGATTTTTATTGAGTGATGTTTGAAGGTGATGTATTTGAGTAATTTAGCCAAGCTTCTTTAACCGTATTGCCTCTGGAAGTTTTTTCGTAAGATTATATTTGGATCGAGTTGGCATTCGTTTCCTTTCAACGAGACCGGTTGCGGCTTATCCTTGGAGACGTCGCACATCGCCTCAATGACCGTACTCAAAAATGCGCCACACTCTATAATAATCATTCTACGTTGTCATTATACAAATATGAAATTCAAATGAATATTTTTATTGCAGTGATGATATTACCGTAGTAGCTGCTTTTGCGGCATTCCGTAATCAACTCGTACCGGGACAGCTCCTTACCGGTAGCCAGCAACGAGTATATGTATACCGTCATCATTTTCATTTTGTCAAATCTATCAATTAAAATTTAAAACTTTTCCATATTATGTATCGACATCGCGTATTTAAATTATAATAATTACCGACAGCGTTGTTTTTTTTGCTTACCGGTACACGTTCTCTTCGCCTTTACAAGGAATTTCATCGACTACAAAATATTTGTCAAACAAATACTCGGCGTACTGCGGTACGTCTGTCCATTCGATGTAGTTCTTGGATTGTGTTAGCATCAATCCTTCATTCTCCATATTTATCGTTGACGCCCAATCGTACAATTTTATTATTGTTTCGACTTCATGAGACCAATCGGAGATACGTACATTTCCTGCAAGTTTTGGTATAAAAAATCGTTAGGTTCCAAATGTGTTAAGGACATTCCTAAACCTAGTTACACTCTCATGGAGAATGATCTCTTACTTACCGTTGGTTATTAGTGAGCAATGCAACATTAATACAGTTAACATCTCGTTATCGGTAAGATTGAATCGCTGTTTTATATCCTCCCAAGTAACGAGGTGCTTTTCATTGATTGATCGTTTCCATGCATCTCTTTTGTACGCCGACAGTTTTAAAAGTTTGACGAGATCTTCACCGGTTCGGCGCTTATCCCACGAATCAAGCTCTTCGGAGAAATTGTTCACGTTCTCGGTACCGATTTCTTTGACAGTTGGAATTGTTCGGACTTTGCTCCCACGCGCAACGTCAGGACATACCGGTACCTCCGCTATAAGACATTCCCTTCTTATTTCGTCGATCTCGTCATCTTCATCCAAAGAGTCCAGTTGACGTACAACTTTTTTCTTCTTTGTATTTTTTTTTACTGGAGGAGCGATTACTTCGCTTCCTGTAGGGTTATCGCTATTCAGCGACGAAGTGTCGTTCGTGGTAGACATGTTTTTGTACCGGTACCGGTCTGTTTTTAATTTTTGCGATAACCAGGTTCGTATTGCTTGTTCCGGTAATTTTTGGCTGTGCTTTATACTATGAATTCACTGCATGCCGTTGCAGACATCTGTAAAATTAAACATCATCGTTACAAAACACGTTTCAAGAACCAAAAATGGTTCTTGCTTTTTTTTCTGGTATCGTACTCAACGACTGTTTACTATAGAAAAAGTGGGAATTATGCGTTGTTCATTGGGTTCACATTCAAAGGAAAAAAAACTCATGTTCGAACAAGAACAGAATGTTGAATGATCTTGTTGAATACTTTTCTATCAATTTTAACTAGCGCATTACCGCTTACGAAGTTTCCAAAAGAGTCATCGAAACATTTATGGTACCGGTACATTAAACCTATGCTTGAGGAGGGTGAAATCAAATTTTGATGGTCTCACCCAAATTGGTTCCAAGTAATTAAAAGTTTCATAAAAATGAGGCCTTCTGGGGGTTGATAAATGTGGAGGGAAAAAAATTGAAAAAAATGTATTATTTTTTAAAATTCTTCTCAACCAATGTGAAGGCTGAGACCATGAACATTTGATTTTACCCGTTTTCAGGACATGTCTACGGTGAACACTTTCGTTTACTTCAGCCGCTGACACACCACGCGATTTCACGAATCCGGTTAAAAGGGATGGTAACAACGCATATTCATAAGCGGTGACGATTACATTATTCTATCATGCTGCATTGACCACACGCCGCCGCATAATGCTGCCACGAATCAGACGACGCACGACGAGAACAAAGAGCGCAATTTCAATGTATCTGCATCATTTACTTCAGTTGCACCGCTTCCCTCATAATCGGACCGGTGATACCGTATACTATGACAGCGGGCTTACCCATTAAACCTTGGATCTCTTTCTGATGTACAATGCGAGGAGAATTATCACCAGGTTTACGTTTCAGCACCAACTTTGCACGTTCCTCCTCCGTCCAGAGTGCAATAACCAAATGGTTCAGTCTTTTCTTCATTGTATTGCTTTCAATTTCACATACGCACGTTTCGGAATCGAACTTGAGATTCATTGGTCCCAAAGTTACCTTGAGTACAAACGATAACAGTTCATATTTGGAAACAAAATTACACTTCGTGGTCTGTATAGAATTAATTATATTATCAAGGCATTACCTTTCCATCAGCGTCTGGCACCGGCAACTTATTGATAACAAGATTTTCATCGATTTCTTCTCGTTCGGTGGTAACGTTCGTAATTGCTGATATTAGTTCCTTTTTCAATTTCTTAAGATTTCTTTCAAGCATATCCTTAATTTCTGCATTTCTTTTCTTTTGTCTTCCCGCCGAAGTCTCTTTTTTGCCGATTTTTTGTTTTCTCTATCATGTAAAGACGGCTTCGCGGATTTGCGTTGATTCGAAGCGGATGGAGGCGGGAGGTCTTCTTCCGTTTCGCATGACGATTCGTACTCAGTTGGATCAAACCTTATACTCGAGGCCGGCGAGGATACAGTGCTTGGAGCAGTTTTCATCTGGATCATGTTCGGTTGCGGACGAATTCCACGACTCGGTGTCTTACCGCAATACTACGCAGTCAATGGCACATTCGTTACTTGGTTATTTGTAATGATGCAACAAGGCTAGACGAGAAATAGGTCGGCTCTCGAAATGTCTCGTCGTCGAGGGTCAAGACATTCCTGAACTCAAAACAAGTAGTTTCATGGCTGAGATACTGTTACAGAGCAATTCAACTTACTTCGGTGCTTTTTTCTTCTCACGTGATATCCGTCGTTACTTGGCTCGGTACTTTGCATCGGTCAGTTGTACTGGTACTATCGGCGCAACAATGCTCGTGATTATCGGTAATTTACGTTTTACGGATGTTCTTGCCTGTTTGGAAAACAAGTGTTCATTAGTATATCGTCGGTTGTCACTAAATGTTTATTGGCGTCGATTCCCAAATTACAACCTTATTTGCCAAATGATTTGCAAAAAGTAACTAAATCCCCCACAAAACACCAAAATTGGTGTACAAAAATTTGAAACAAGTACATTTACGTGGTTTATTCTATCCATATTTTGACGAAAAGTTGTCAAATAAATTCAAATCATTCGTAGCATATATTGCCAAGTACATGTATCTTTATATTTTTTTTATTAACCTTGGTGCGAATTTATGTTCCACATATGGCCTCTATGACCTCAAAATTGATTTTATTAAAAATTTGTTGAAAAATATTTTTGCAACTACAATTTCCCATGAAATACTTGGCGAGTTCCACCCAATACGTTTGTGTGTGTATGTGTATAATAATTTATTATGAAATAAATTTTGAAAGCAAAATGACTCTGGCGTATGTAAAAAAAATCTACATGTACTGAGCAATATATGTTTTCAATGATTTCAATTCATTTGACAACTTTTTGTTAAAACATGGTTAAAACAACCCACGTAAATGTACTTGTCTCCATTTTTTGGACACCACTTTTGTTCTTTTCTGTGGGGAGGGGGATACAAATGAACACCTACATTCGCATTGAAGCTGTTCTCGCGGCTTTGGTCCACGGCAAGGGTTTCACCATCCACAGAAGGCTCCTTAAGGATTCCCAAGTTGTAATCGCTGCCTTCGTCATCTGCCTCTGATGTTGATTGGACTGAGAAGACTGAAACGGTTAGTCATCTCAGGTGGAGTCTCGTTTTCGATTTTGTTATCCTTTTCATCGTTTGTACCGGCATCATTTCTCGCGTCTCCCGCCGATGCTATCGAACTTTCATTTGTCCTGGTAGTAGTCTCGTGTTTCATTCTGCTGTCGTTTTTATCGCTGGGGCTGGTACTGTTTCTTGTGTTTCCCGACGACGATATCGGACTCGGTTCTATCATCTGACATGTTGAAATTTTAATATTATCCGCGACAGGGGATATTATCAAAACAAAAATGTCAGACTCAGAAACTGCAGTTTGCACTTGTATGGGATTTTGTGCCAACTCGGCCAAATACCCGATCCATCGTTGTAATTTCCTGACCGAGTTCTTATATGATTCCATGAATTTCGAACATTTACCTCGGTATTCGTTGAGTCACAATGTGCCACGACGGCAGTATACTCCCTTCGTACATCTTCCTGCGACAAAGTATTTCAACAGTGTTAAAAATGAATTTGAAAAATAGGCTGTACGGTGGTCATTACTATTATTGAACGTTCGATTATTCATTCATTGCAAGATCAATTCAGTGATAACTGCACTTACATCGTCACAATTGTCGGTTGATGTCTCAGCGATCTCTCTTATGCTGCAACCTTTTTGTACTGATTGTGAGTACAAATTACCGGTATCGTCGATGTCCGCACTCTGTATCACGACAAGCGTAAATTTGTATTTCAGTCGGTTACGAAATCAGAAGCAAGTTTCGTGTACTTATAGTCTACATTCCATACTTACGGCTGCCTTTTTCCTCAAAAACTCGTCGATGGCGTCTTCTTGGTGGATTTTCACCATCTTTAAAGTTTTAGTGGTTACTCTCTATAAACATACATGCAATAGTTTATTTTTTTGTTCTAATAATTACAGTTTAGCAATAATTGTTTTACTATGTGAATAAGCTTATGACATTTTCTGTAGGTATTGCGAAAAAACATTCACGGGCATTTACAGACCGCCCCTTAACCGATTCTTGCCAAACTCAATACGAACCATCCTTACGACAAATTCTTGATAGACTTTATGGCATTTGGAGATGGTTAATATTTTTGGAAAACGCGAATTCACACCCCATACGTCTTTAAGTCACGCGTGTGGCGCATTTTTTTCACGCAATGTCTACCGTCTCCGAGAATTTCAAAGCTAACAAGCCCGAACCCAAAGGAAGCCAAACCAAAGTAACGTAATGCAAAAAAACCAAACAGAAAAATCCTACTTCTTGTACTTACGTCATGTATTTATTTTATTAATTTCCCTAACGTTTTTCCAAATCGATTATCCCGCATTAGTTACTTTTGTTCTGCGGGAAGGACTGTGGAAAGGTGCATTTATATATGAACTACAGGGTTACGTTGGGGCGCAGAATTATTACATTATGATGCCTGGTTATTAATACCTCGACAATTTCTATTGCGTATACCGGGTTTGGCGGTATCGTCTTCGGGTCGTTGTTTTTCATGAGCGGACTAGCCACGGTACGAGGAGTGAATGCGAGTTTTATCTTTTTCATACGATTTCCTCGACCAACGTTTAGACCAGTATCCACGAAGCTTGGTGCCTCTTCTCTTGTTCCTTTTCGAAAAAAAAATATACAGGGTGATCCAGAATAAGTGTAACAGCAGAAAATGCCGGGTTCGGCAGGTTACTCCGAAGATTTCTACTAAGCCGTTTTCTTTTTTACGCCCCCGTCATCAAAAGGGAAGCATTAGAATAAAGGCGTTCGATCTTCGAAAGGAACACTCGAATCCGCCATGTTGGACTATCGGAAAGGGCAGAAGAGTAGTCGAAGGGCCACGTAGTCGTAGCCGACGTCAAGCAGGTTCTGCGATCCCGCAGCGCTTGACAGATGCCAGCGCGTATGATCTGACGTTTAGCGAACATTCGCTACGTTGCCTGTCAACCTATTCGGTTCGAGACTCGTGACACGCGATTTGACGTTTCACCTATCGTCTGCTATAGCTCGGCGTATTGCGTGCCAAAGTGTGAAGCGCGCCGCAATTAATGAAAATTACAAACTTTGCCGCGATTATCTATTGAGAGCGCCTGTTATTTTTGCTTCCTTAAGAAATAAAAATTAACAAAACTAAAGAATTGTCAATGATTATCAAATTTCGAAATACCGAGCGATTTTTCTTGCGTATTGAAAAAAAATCAATAAGTTAATTTTTATTAACAAACTCTCAA
This sequence comes from Ophion ventricosus, assembly GCA_963932345.1. Taxonomy (NCBI): domain Eukaryota; kingdom Metazoa; phylum Arthropoda; class Insecta; order Hymenoptera; family Ichneumonidae; genus Ophion; species Ophion ventricosus. The sequence goes on from OZ010719.1 coordinate 23,119,932, forward strand.
TAACTTGACGCTACATTATCGAGAATTGGTTGATTTCCGGATTCCATTTCTCATTCAACCACTCCGTTTAGTATCGTAGTCGGATTGATCTCCAAAAATGAATTTTACTGTACGAATATTATCTCAAAGTGTGTTCGAACTGAGTTAGGAAACATGAGGTGAAGCTTTGCATTTCCTCATTAGGGGAGACGAAATGTGTCGGTTCCGGCAGACGAAAATCGATACGACAGTTTTTGAGGATTGAAACAAGATGAGAAGATCTTCTGCACCGCCGGATACGATTTTTCACGTCCCGATACGGGTTGATTCCTGAAATCCCAAAGCGTTGCGACTCTGCTTGCGGTTTCTCTTAAGGAGTAACACCACTCTAGCGGCAGAAAATAAGGCCTAACTTTGACAATTTATTTTGGGAGTATGAAAAATAAAAAGGATTTCTTTTGAGAGGGTTTACTTAACACCTATTAAGGTATTAAAAAAAATTATTATAATTTTCATACGAAATGGGGCCGACAGAGCCCATCTTGAAAAACGTGTCTTTCAAGCTGGGAGGCCGGAATACTCGAACACCTTTGCATGAATAGATTTGAAATTTTGATAGTAGCTTCACTATGGGAGTACTTAGCCGTCTTGTGATTAAATGTAAACTTTTTTTTATAAACAATTTACTGCTTATATTTTGGGCAAAAAATCGATTTATTTCTTTCAAAGTGCACCATTTTTTTCAAAATTTGATTTTAAAAAATCCCTACGTCGTCCCATAGAGAATGTAATTGTGAAGCTACTATCAAAATTTCAAATCGATTCATGCAAACGTGTTCGAGTACTCCGTCCTCCCAGTTTGAAAAACTCGTATTTCAAGTTGGGCTCTGTCGCGGCCATTTTGTATGAAAATTATAATATTTTTTTTAATCCTTTAATATGTGTTAAATAAACCCTCTCAAATGAAATCCTATCCTTTTATTAAACTCCTAAAATAAATTGTCAAAGTTAGGCCTTATTTTCTGTCGCTAGAGTGGTGTTACCCCTTAAGAATATTAGAACACCAGCGTAATCTAAAAGGTGATAATTTGTGCTACTTTATAAAAAATGCTATTTATTTATTCATTTCACTTGTGATCGGAGCAAGAGGACAATTTATACGGTGCTGCAAGCTGCGAGTTGGACGCATTGTTTACGCAACAAAGATGAAATCAACATAGCCTTTGACGTTTTCGCGCAACTTCAAACGCCGTTCGACTGTCCCCGTAATGGCATTGGTCGATTTCATCTTCGATCAAGTCAACGATTCCGGAGACGGGCATGGTGCCTCATTCGCCTGCAGCTCGAGCTGCTAACAGCTGGTACAAACCAAGCAAAGATGAAATCGATACTTTGAATGCTTTTCGGAGCATCTATCGGACATTCCTCTAATGATCCATTGAAAATTGTTCTCGATTTCATCTAATTTCCGGTCAGAGCTAGTGTACAATTTAGGCATTGCTGCAAGCTGCGCGTACGACGCATTGTTTACGCAATAAAGATGAAATCAACATTACCCTTAACGTTTCCGCGCAACTGTCAACGTCGTTCGACTATCCTCGCAATGGCATTTGTCGATTTAATCTTCGATCGAGTCAACGATTTCGGAGACGAGCATAGTGCGTCATTGGTCCGCAGCTCGAGCGAATAACAGCTGGTACAAACCAAGCAAAGATGAAATCGATGCTTTGAATGCTTTTCGGAGCATTTATCGGACATTCCTCTAATGATCCATTGAAAATGGTTCTCGATTTCATCTTATTTCTGGTCAGAGCTAGTGGACAATTCAAGCACTGCTGCGAGCTGCAGGTACGACGCATTGTTTACGTGATAAAGATGAAATCAACATAGCCTTTGACGTTTCCGCGCAACTGTCAACGTCGTTGGACCGTCCGCGTAATGGCATTTGGCGATTTCATCTTCGATCGAGTCAACGATTCCGGAGACGGACAAGGTGCGTCGTGGACTCGCAGATCGAGCGTCTAACAGCTGCTACAAACCAAGGAAAGATGAAATCGATGCTTCGAATGCTTTTCGGAGCATCTATCGGACATTCCTGAAATGATCCATTGAAAATGGTTCTCGAGTTGATCTTATTTCCGATCAGAGTTAGTGGACAATTCAGGCACTGCTGCAAGCTGTGCGTACGACGCATTGGTTGCGTAATAAAGATGAAATCAACATTGCCTTTGACGTTTCCGCCCAACTTCCAACGCTGTTCGACCGTCCCCGTAATGGCATTTGTCGATTTCATCTTCGTTCAAGTCAACGATTCCGGAGACAGGCATGGTGCGTCATTGGCCCGCAGCTCGAGCGACTAACAGCTGATACAAACCAAGCAAAGATGAAATCGATGCTTCGAATGCTTTTCGGAGCATCTATCGGACATTCCTGAAATGATCGAATGAAAATTGTTCTCGATTTCATCTAATTTCCGGTCAGAGCTAGTGGACAATTCAGGCACTGCTGCAAACTGCGCGTACGACGCATTGGTTGCGTAATAAAGATGAAATCAACATTGCTTTTGACGTTTCCGCCCAACTTCCAACGCTGTTCGACCGTCCCCGTAATGGCATTTGTCGATTTCATCTTCGTTCAAGTCAACGATTCATTGGCCCGCAGCTCGAGCGAATAACAGCTGGTACAAATCAAGCAAACATGAAATCGATGCTTTGAATGCTTTTCGGAGCATCTATCGGACATTCCTTAAATGATCCATTGAAAATGGTTCTTGATTTCATCTTATTTCCGGTCACAGCTAGTGGACAATTCAAGCACTGCTGCGAGCTGCGGATACGACACATTGTTTACGTGATAAAGATGAAATCAACATTGCCCTTAACGTTTCCGCGCAATTGTCAACGTCGTTCGACCGTCCTCGTAATGGCATTTGTCGATTTCATCTTCGATCGAGTCAACGATTCGGAGACGGGCAAGGTGCGTCATTGACCCGCAGATCGAGCGTCTAACAGCTGCTATAGATGTAATCATTTGTTGCAATCAGCTGCTATAGATGTAATCATTTGTTGCAATCAAGCAAAGATGAAATCGATGCTTCGAATGCTTTTCGGAGCATCTATCGGATATTCCTGAAATGATCCAATGAAAATTGTTCTCGTTTCATCTAATTTCCGGTCAGAACTAGTGGACAATTCAGGCATTGCTGCTAGCTGCGCGTACGACGCATTGGTTACGTAATGAATATGAAATCAACATTACCTTTGACGTTTCCGTGCAACTTCCAACGCCGTTCGACCGTCATCATAATGGCATTTGTTGATTTCATCTTCGATCGAGTCAACGATTCCGGAGACGGGCATGGTGCGTCATAGGCCGACAGGTCGAGCGACTAACAGCTGGTACAAACCAAGCAAAGATGAAATCGATGCTTCGAATGCTTTTCAGAGTATCTATCTGACATTCCTGAAATGATCAATTGAAAATGATTCTCGATTTCATCTTATTTCCGGTCAGAGCTAGTGGACAATTCAGGACCTGGTGCGAGCTGCGAGTACGACGACAGAAGAATGGTTTGCGTGATGAAGATGAAATCGACATTGCGCTTGACGTTTTCGCGTGGCTTTTAACGGCATTCAATCGTCCTCGTCATGTCAGTCGTTGATTTTATCTTCGTTCGAGCAAACAAGGTCGCTTCAGCGACTATCCGTTCGCGCCAAACAATGGAAGATGAATTTCACGCTTCGAATCGTTTTTGGACCCTTAATTGTACATCCCTAAAAGTTTCACCCAAATTATTTCGAAATTTCATCTGATTTCTGATCAGAGCGAGTGGACCAGTCGTGCTGTGCTGCTAGCTGCCAGTACATCGACAGGATCAAGAGACGCGGCAGCGTCTCGACGCCAAGTAATAAAAAAAAAACGACTGTCACGACCCGACACGCCGCGCACTCTTTATACGCCAAGATGGGCTTTAGCAGACGACTTTTTAACTTATAATCGACATTACGCGAAAACGCGGAGACGAATCGAAAATCTAATGACATTTTACCAATCAAATGTTATTTTTTCCTATCGATTTTGTTTGGGTCATTTTTCGATCCGCCTACTCAAACTTGAGATCTCGTAATATTAGCCGAATTTCCGAGCGACTTTTTTACCACAAAAATTCTTCAACACTTTAGAACTTGGAGGGATAAAGTTATTCGGTCGCATCGTAAGCTATACTACATACGTCCTTTTGGGGAAAGCGTTAACATGATGGGAACGCTTAGAGTTTCAGCGTGAAGTGCACTGTTTGCTCACTTCAGAGAGGTGCTACTATAAACAAACAATGGCGCGCTAGAAACGTCAAAAGTCGGGTTCTTCGAATGTATAGCCTCTGTCGGCTTTAAGACTTGCTGCGTCGGCAGCAAGACTTCGACGCAGCCCCGGCTCCAGTCGGTAGGGCAGAACTCGTACGAACCCCTGCTACCTATCGGGAGATTGTAAATGCCTTCCTGCGTCTCGCAACGCGTATGTGCGTTTATGTTGGTGTGCTGTCGTAGCGCACCACCAACATACATCCTTCGTAGCGCGTACACACCGCGTGAGCGCATATACACCGCGTGAGCGTATATACATGCACAAACATACATAAACACAGTCAGCGTCGAGAAAGAACTTTATTTTCTTTTCTCAACGCCGACTTCGCAAGAAATTCAAAAACACGAATTTCGCAGAAAGAGTCCTTGCTTAGGGTAGCGATTGGCTCAGTAAATATTTACGGTATAAATAATACAAACATAATTGTTTAAACAATTATGAATGCATTTATTCTCGACCACGATTGTGATCGGTAGATACGGTACTTTCAGTACCTCTCAGCAAATAGATTGCTGTTTGCGAGCCGCAAAACGGTACGCTAAAAATAATGCAAAAATAATTGTTTAAAGAATTATTTTTGCATTTTTCCTCGATCACGATTGTGATCGGGAGATACGGTACTTTCAAAACTCTTAACAATTATGATTGCTGCTTGCGCTATGTAAAATCCAACGTTAAAAATAATGCAGCCATAATTGTTTAAACAATTATGAATGCGTTTATCTCGACCACGATTGTGGTCGGTAGATACGGTACTTTCAGTACCTCTCGGCAAAGAAATTGCTGCTTGCGAGCCGCAAAACATAACAATAAAAATAATGCAAACATAATTGTTTAAACAATTATGGATGCGTTTATCTCGACCACGGTTGTGATCGGTAGATATGGTACTTTCAGTACCTCTCGGCAAATAAATTGCTGCTTGCGAGCCGAAAAACCTAACAATAAAAATAATGCAATCATAATTGTTTAAACAATTATGAATGCGATTATCCCGACCACGATTGTGATCGTAGATGAGGTACTTTCAGTACCTCTCGGCAAATAAATTGCTGCTTGCGAGCCGCAAAACATAGCAATAAAAATAATGCAATCATAATTGTTTAAACAATTATGAATGCGTTTATCTCGACCACGATTGTGATCGGTAGATACGGTACTTACTTCCAGTACCTCTCAGCAAATAGATTACTGATTGCGAGCCACAAAACCTAACAATAAAAGAATGCAAACATAATTGTTTAAAGAATTATGAATGCGTTCATCTCGACCATGATTGTAATCGGTAGGTACGGTACTTTCAGTACCTCTCAACAAATAAATTGCTGATCGCGAGCCGCAAAACATAACACTAAAAATAATGCAATCATAATTGTTTAAACAATTATGAATGCGTTTATCTTGACCACGATTGTGATTGGTAGATACGGTACTTACTTCCAGTTCCTCTTAGCAAATAGATTGCTGATTGCGAGCCGCGAAACCTAACAATAAAATAATGCAAACATAATTGTTTAAACAATTATGAATGCGTTTATCTCGACCATGATTGTAATCGGTAGATACGGTACTTTCAGTACCTCTCAGCAAATAAATTGCTGATTGCGAGCCGCAAAACCTAAAAATAAAAATAATGCAATCATAATTGTTTAAACAATTATCAATGCGTTTATCTCGACCACGATTATGATCGGTAGATACGGTACTTTCAGTGACTCTTGGCAAATAAATTGCTGCTTGTGAGCCGCAAAACATAACAATAAAAATAATGCAATCATAATAACAATTATGAATGCGTTTATCTCGACCAGGATTGTGATCGGTAGATACGGTACTTTCAGTACCTCTCGGCAAATAAATTGCTGCTTGCGAACCGCAAAACCTAACAATAAAAATAATGCAAACATAATTGTTTAAAAAATTATGAATGCGTTCATTCTCGATCACGATTGTGATCGGTAGATACGGTAATTTGAGCATATATGATTGCCTCTCAGTATATATGATTGCTGTTTGCACGCTGCAAAGCATAACGGTAAAAAATAATTCAAAAATAATTGTTTCAACAATTATCAATTTGTTTTTTCTCGACCACGTTTATGATCGGTAGATACAGTACTTCCTATACCTCTCAGTAAATATGATTGCTCTTTACGCGTTGCAAAACTCAATGGTAAAAATAATGCGACAATAATTGTGTAAACAATTAAAACATTTCTTCTCGACCACGATTGTAATCGGTCGGAGCGGTACTTTCTGTACCTCTCAGCAAATATGATTACTGCTTGCGCGCTGCAAAACATAACGGCAAAAACAATGCGTAAAAAATTGTTTAAACCATTCAAGAATTTATTCTCGACCACGATTGTGATCGGTAAGCGCGGTACTTTCTGTACCCCTCAGCAAATATGATTGTTGCGTACGCGCTGCAAAAATCAACGGTAAAAGTGATGCAAAAATATTTGTTTAAACAAGTATTTTTGCTTTTTTTCTCGACCACGATTATGATCGGTAGGTGCCGTACTTTCTATAGTATACAACTTGATGACGTTGAAGTTTGTATTGTAAGATGCATCGAAAACTTTTTCATTTAAATAGCCCAAATTTTTTTTATTTTCATACTGAACAAATCGTTACGACATTTTCACACAGTCTTAGACAAGTTAAATTTTCACAAAGATTACTCTCTATAATAATAAAAATAAAGAAATGGAAAAAATATGTTGGGGTGGTTTGAAAAATAAAGTTTATAAAGTTACTTTTCAGGGCTTACGGTTGATGAAAATTGTAAAACACATGAATATTTATTTTCCCTTATTTATAATTTATTCAAAATAATACATTATTTAATTTTACGGTATTACTGGATGGACCGTCAGACAATAAATTAGTCCAAAATGGGCGAATCGTAAATTTACAAGTCTAGATCATATCGTACAAGTTTAGCGTTACAAGCGGCTAATTTAATAATAAATTAACACTGAGAAATGTTAATTTTCCACTTTCAATACCAACTGAAGTCAAATTCGACGATATTGGCGTGTGCTTGACTGAGGTTTTGTCAGTGACTGTACATCTGTTTCAACTGGACAACAAAACCATTTCTCAATTTGTAAATTCAATTAATAAGTTAAGATAATCTTATTATTATCAATAATCGCCCAAAAACTCGTTAAGTTTATAACTACGGTAAGTTTATAACTATAAAAAATGAAGTATTTCCGTTTCAAAAAGATATGAAATCCCCCTAAAAAACTTTAACAAGTAAAAAAAAACGCCAAGTAATAAAAAATGCCCTCGAAAAATTATCGGTTGTTTCACTATCTACAAGATTCTAATTAACCTCGAAATATTTGTGATTTTTTTCAAACAATAGTTTTATTTAGATTCTAATTTTTCAACTCAAACGTACAAAAGAAGTGAAATAACTTTTTATGAAAAAGCCAAGCAAATTTACCAGAAACGTACAGAAAATTACCAAACTCTAGTAATACCATTTTTCTCAATATTTTGTTTTCAAAAACCATTTTACTCTTATAATAAAAGTACGAATCACGATTATATAAAAGTACAATATGTATGTATCACTTTTATATAAAAGTACTGTAGGTATGTATCACTAGAAAAGCTGGGCAACGACTTGGCGTGCATGGTTAAGAAAAAAAGCTCGGCGAAGGATGACGTTTTCTCAGCAACCTGACCATTAGTTTAAGAAAAACATAAATTGACGCAATTTATTATGTAACTGCAAAACAAGTTTCTGATTCCGCAAAGTATAACTTAAAAAATCAGTGATGTACCCCTAGACCCCACCGCTCTTGAAATCTCACTTTATTTGCATACCTTGAAAAGTTGTGTGGAAGTATTCACTTTCTACTCTATTGCAGAACCACCATACATCTCATGAAATCTATTGCGTCGTATAAATTTTGGTGTAATGAACATAGTTTTGGCAGGCTGAAGGTTTGAAATACGGTCCGCACCACTTGCTGGTGGAAAAGGAATATCGATATTACTCTCGACACCTATCGCTCATTTCCGATAATCTGTCTCAGTACAGTGGAACATCTCATTTCTAATAATCCTGTATGCCTGATGTGATGTTACAATTTGAAATAATTTATGTAGATAAATTGTTGCACAAAGTTTACTTTTGCAAGCGGTAGGGACGTTTCTGTAAGAAAATCGTGTATCTTCCCGAGCTTTTTTTCGTAACCATGCACGCCAAGTCGTTGCCCAGCTTTTCTAGTGATACATACTGTGACGGATTTTT